>CM034546.1:107348874-107948874 GCA_020055645.1 Tomocerus qinae | reverse complement strand
ATTTAAATGTTATAAACCCAAGACATAAAACATAAAAATCCTTTTACTGCCCAGCATCTAGTGCTAGCATGTCATTCTTCCAGAGATAGCGACAGAATCATGTTTTTTACATAAGCAAACGAAAGTGTGCAGCGTACGTAGTCATAAAACTAAAATTTATTCACGTGAATTGGATTGTGTAACTGATATGATGATATTGCATGTGAGCATTCCTGTTGCAACAAATGTCACAGTCGAGTTGACTCCGAATCTGTTGCTAGTCTACCAAAAGAGATAAATATTGAGGAACTTGGCACCATGGGTAAGGGTAGGCTCTGCTTCGAAAGGTTCACTTCACATCACATGCTGAGGTTAGTCCAGTTTAGTTCAACTCAGCCAAAAGTCTCCCAGCTCATCTCTGTCAGCCAGCCACAGAGTTATACGGACAATAATGTTTCAGAAAATAAAATATATACTTACCTACTACTATGTACAGTAGTAATATTTTACAGGTTATAATAAGGGTACTACATATAAAAGACGGAACTAAAAGACCTGCCTTGACATGACAGGGTGCACACTGTCTCCTATATTATATCTTTATACCCATACACATTAATATATCTACGGAGCAAAAATAACATGCATAAACATGGAAAGTGTAATAATATAATGGATATTGACTGCCGGAACCGAGTAACCCGAATAGTTATAATAGTAATGGTCTGACATTATACATTTTCCATGGCCTATAAAAACATGGACCCTTCAGCTCCTTTTTGTTTCCTAATAAGCTTTCAACCCGGGGTTGAGAGGATACGAGTTGAGAGAAGGATCACTTTTTCTTCCTTCCCTTACTCCCTATTTTTCCATCAGGCCATTTTTTATTATCAGAAGATTAGTAGGATAAACTCTCCCTGTTTCAAAACTACTACATTTTTGCTCCCATGAAAAAAGACTGAATAATCTAAAAATATGTAATACTTTAAATATGTAACAAGCTATATGAAAATGGTAGGATTTAAAATTTTCCATATTTCAATAATGATCTCAGAAATATTCATCACACGATAAGAACTTGTATTGCATATAATATCGTGTACACAAATATTATATCTCAACATTTATTATTGGCAAACTATTTGTTATAGCCACAAGTTACATGATGCAGTTTGTATGTTTTGCATTATAAACTATAAACCATTTTTGAAATCTCAGTTTTCTTTTATAGAGTATAATACTAGTGATAGGTTGCTGATAAATGTGAAGCATATCAGCAGGCCGCAGGACAAGTGAGATTCATTGAATAGAATAGCTAAAGATCATAAAATGTATATAGGATGGCATGTATTTGGGGAGTAGTGGAGAGGAGCTTAGTATATTACAACAGCATGACCGAAGCAAGCAAAAAATTGACGCCTGGTTTGAGTTAGCTTCTTCGGTTGAAAGAAAATGTAAGGTGGGAAATGTGAATAGAGAGCCAAGACAACTTGTATTGATTCTTTATGTTAGTGCAGCACTCAGAGTTGGTGCTAAAGGAAAACTGGGGAAATGTCAATTTCCAGGCAATACTTCTGTCAAACAGGGCTTAGCAATAGCACTCGACTATTGAATGTAACGTTGCGCTGTCTGGAAAGGCAGAAAAGATTTTGTACTACAATGACCTTATTCAAGGGAAATGGCAAAGGGAAGTTTGTTAGTGTGCTTGCAATGTCGTTACACACGAATAAAATATGTATAAAATGTAAATCTGTAAATCTATGCGATGGAATAATAAAAGAACTTTAAAAGTTAAATCAAGTTTTGCAATTGTCATCATGTCATACATCATGCAAAATGCAAATAAGAACTGGTACTTCAAACTTGAAATCACATTAACAAATCCCGTCGGTCTCTTCTGGCTTGTTTGTTGTCATTTAAAACTGTCGTTGTCACTTGACGTCACTTCAGTGCATTCTACCAGTAAATAGAAGATTTGTTGTATCAAATGTATTTAGTCGTCTTACTTACTACTCAGAGAAGATGCTCAAGGATATTCTCTCGCAGATATAATCACATTTAGAAAATGGTTCACTTGGTAAGTAGTTTACATTTGAGCAAACGCCTGCCTGCACAGACAGTCATTCCATGTTAGTCTCCCAATCTATTTACCAGATAAATATATTTAAAAGTAGCTCTGTGCATGGAATACTGATTACATTAACAAGAATTAACATGTGTATGCAAAGGAAGCACAAAAGTTACCTATCTGTAAAATCCTATTATCAATTGTGAAACATTTATGAAATGCTGTCAGAAGATCAACTCACAATTGCTATACAGACTACTATGAGGTTAAGAGTCAAGTCATATGAACATCAGACAGAGAGAATAATCTAAGTTACTCTTTCTTATGTAGTAGTTAAATATTTGTAAATACTTATCACTCTACCTAAAAGAATTATGTGTAGCAGCTTGTTACACAGAAACCTCCCAGATAGACAGATGTTAATATATTTTATTTAAATTATCCCATTTAGATACAAATGTGATTAATGTGCGAAGGTAAAACTTAATTAAATACTACCATTACACGATATACTAAATCAGTTTTATATAAAAGTATATCTGTATCTGACAGTAAGCTAGACACATCAAATCTATACGTATATAAGTATTTATGTACTTTATGTAGCCCATTCTGCATAAGATAATGTGCCAAAATGTTTGTTGGATAATTTAAACAGTACTTAAGCTGATATACTGGAATCTTAATTGGAATGTCTGGTTGTCACCGGAAAACTATCAAATGCTTATGCATCTTACAATGCAGAAATTCAAATGTTCAACTAAATAATGTTTGATATGTAAACTTGTAATTTAAGGTCAGGGAAATATTTCAAATTCTTACATTACAGCTATTTTTCGGTTTAACTAAGCAGACACTCTTTAATGTAAACACCTTTCCATAGAATATTATCCCAAATGAAGAGAAGATGCTTTGTTGTTTATTTAGGCACGGTGCTAAACACTCTGTTAAACATGAAACCCGTACTTGACATATTCATTATCTGGTTTTGAAATAGTGCTGAGTCTACGTCATTCAACCTTTTAGGCTCTCTTCTGGCATGCATAGACAATTAACAATGCTCATTTGAGATTTTAGTAGTCAGTCTCATCCCAGCCAGCTTTCATTTTTATGCATTTAGTCGCTATGTGCGAAAAGGGCGAGTGCTATGCTAATATCCAGTATTCCATGCAAATACAGGCTTTCCCAAACCCTAATAACAATTGTATTTCATACGTAACTTACCTATTTTTTTCATTGCGGATCCAAACCTTCTTACTTTAAAAATACAAAGCCTATAATTTTAATATCTTCATGCATTCTTAATGTCCAGTCACGATCATTATTTTTGTATCATTTTTTTCTTTCGCTCATCACGTTGACTGTCTTTTGCAATTATATGCGCATCATTAGATGAGTCTGGAAAATTTTAGTCCTCCAATTTAGAGAAAACGATTTTTTGAAGTAATTACCATGTGCTGGCATTACATCTGGTAGTTTCAGTGTAATAATGTAATTTGAACTACCAGACAGATCCCCTTTTTGTAATTGCCTTGTAACCTTCAACATTTTCAGACAGTGCTTAAGCAAATGTCACCACTACTGTTACGTATATATAGCTGACTGTCCTTAGCTATATGTTAATAACCTGTAATAAGAAAATATGCAATTACCTGATTTTTTTAATGATACTAAATATTTGCTGCATAGAGTACTCAAATTTAATGCAATAACTCTTCAGATATCCATAAATTGGAATTATACTCACAATCAGTGAATTATTACTCAGTACACACACTTAGCTTGAAACAACTCAATACATCTTCATTAGTTGGAATAGCTAGTATGTGTGTTAGTGAGACATTTGCATAACAGCTAAAAGCATTCACGTTTGTAAATGAATTGGATGTAGCCCTGTACTCTTTTTATATGTAATACCTTCACTGTCACTGAGTAGTAAAAAAGAGAATACATGATTTTTAATGTTAGTACCATGCATGCACTTATATACTTAGTTCTTCTAAGTACAATTTACACTTACACGGTACTCGGACTGTTATACCAATTGCTGGACGTCATTATGCTACATGCTGCACATTTAGTGATAAGCAGACAAAGAGATTTACAGTGTAAATATTTCCCAAACTCGTGGCTTGTCCTTTCTTTAAAATATGATCGTTGCCAATGAGTTGTAAGAGCAGAAAAGCAAGTTGTCTTGCGATCATCACGCGATAGTCTTGTAAACTGACATTGAAATTAAATTACTCCGTTCACAAGCTGTACGCATTTAAATTAACGCAAGGATACTAAGTGTGCATGCGTTGGCGTTCCAATCTACTAGCTATTTGAATTATTACAGCCAGACACAGGTATCAGCTGTATAGGAGCAAATAAGAGTTTAGTTAGACTAAAATTTAACCCGTTTGGTCCAATTCAGGTGCCGTTATAATATCAAATACTTTTAGGATACAATTTCTATACAAAGGGTCCCTCGGCCTTGCACCGTTATTGAATAAAATTATTACGATGGTCATATTCATTTACTCACTTTCCATTATATTAATTTTATCAAACTACAATAATATTAGAACCAATATTTTCAAATCGTGATTATGTGAGTAAAATTTTTTATAAATCATTATTATGTAGCATAGGTCACCATTTAACTTATGTACATAAAGAAACTCTTTCTAGTCAATTGCTTGCATGTTAAACAGTAATCAGATGCTCTCTCATACATAAATAATAACTCATTTGACAATTGGGAGTACGAGTTGAGACAGCATAGAGGGTGGTTATGTGACCCACTTAGCTCCGTGAGCTTAAGCAGAGATAGAGTGAATAAGCTGTACTTATAATACAGCAGCAGAGACATGGCTAAAACACCTAGAACACCAGAGAAAAAACTCACAGATGTATCAATGGCGAGTGGCTCTAACAGCAAAAAAGTAAAAATTGACATGGTTGGAAAAGCGGAAAGTGACTTCAGGAAACTATCAAACGAAGATAAAATGTTTAAGTTGTTCCAGTTAATCATGGAGTTGAAAGATGAAAAAGGAAAGACGAGGGAAGAAATCGAGGAGCTGAAAGATGATTTAGAGTCAGTAGAATCAAAAGTAAACGACAATATTTCAACAAGTGAGTTTCTGAGAAGAGAAATAATACAAATGAATGTGCGGATATCAGGAATAGAAGAAGATGAGAACGAGAAACCGGAGGTGACAGAGAAAAAGGTTATCACACTACTAAATAAAATTGGGATTAAAAACATTGACATAGCCGAAACTAAGAGAGTGGGAAGAAAAGCGGATGACATGGACCGGCCAGTGATAGTGAAGTTGTTGCGGAAAAAAGATAAAATTAGGATACTGGTGGCTAAGAAGAAGTTAAGAGAGAAAACGGAAATGAAGAAAGTATACATAGATGCAGAGAAGACACCAAAACAAGCCAGGGAGGAAAAGCTCTTGAGGAACACCGCTAAAATCTGGAAGGAGGGCAATGCCGATTTAAAAACATGGATGAGGAACGGTACTCTATTCACGGGAGAAGGCGAAGACGAAGAAAAGTACAGAGTGAACAACGACGGGCAGGTGGAGAGACTGGATTGACTACAGGATAGTCCCAATCCAGTCAACATGTTAAAAGATAAGCCAAACAATTTTATTGAAAATATTAATAGAAGTAGGCGACATATAGTTATAAATAATATAGCTTCGAGTTTCGGATTGCTTATTTTACTTATAGGTGATTTTAACGCATGGACCGGAGAGATAAGAGTCATTAAAGATGTGGATTTTATGCCTACCCCGATTAAGGGAGAAGGGCTCGCAGAAAGGATAAGCAACGGGTTCACACAAATTAGGTTAGAACTACAAAAATGTGATTGCGTCGATATATGGAATGCCCATATAACAGGAATAATGATAGTAAAATAGTCTCAGAGATCTGAATGGACAAATTGTATTAGAAGACGGACAAAAATTCTCAAGAAGTTTATCGGTATATGGATAAATTGCATAACTCGGCAGACCAACATTTCATGCAAAAAGGCGAGCCAGCAGTTTATTTGACTACAGCAGTAAACACAAACATTAAACGGATAATTGCAGGATCTAGATTAGATAGGCATTATTTTAGAATAGATGGTAAGTTATGTAAAATAAGTAGAACACAAAATTGCAGTTATTGTAATCGAAATGTACTGGATTCCATTTACCATATTGTATGCGAGTGACAAATATTGAAAGCGAAGCAAATTAGTGCAAGGTTTAATGACTCAATGAGTCAGGTCGAGAAAACAAAACTATGGTGTGATATCTGTAAAATAAGTAACAGGGAGGAAGCGGTAGTATTAGGCAAGCAGATCGAGAAATCGTCAACCTAAACTCGTCAACTGTAAACAAACCTAGACCAAACCGTAAAATTGAGTCCATACAAGGTCAAATATAAGAGCAAATGAACCCCTCAATTCTAAAAGTACACATTTCAGAATTCTTTTTAGTTGTCAACGGAAATGAGAATTTTGAATTATGAAATATCCGAATGAAGTTTGACATATATCCGACACGTGACTCAAGCTAAAATGTAAAATCGAAACTTTTCAAAGTAGGGCAAAATTGCAACCACATCTTTCTCAGCTCATCTTGCAATCTTTGCTTTCTACATCTTTCTCAGCTTTGCAATGGAAAACATTCCTCCAGTTTGTAAACCAAAAAAGAGACAAAAGCACGAAGCTTTGTGGAGAAAAAACCGCATAACTCGGATGAAAGCTACTGGTACAAACATCATTCCCATTTTAATGTTTTTTGTAGCAAAAAAGGATTTAGTGAAGGCAGAAATTATATAGTAAAGATATAAATGTATCACATGGGGCTTAAAATATTTATATAGGACAAGCGCACACGAGGCACAGATCGCAAGTCGTTGTACCTGCCAGGGAAGTGAACGATGTTCTTTGTCGACACGGATGCAGAAATCTGGTCACAAATGATGAAAAGAATTTTCTATTTTTGAGATTCAACGATTTAGGCAGTCACGAGAAGCAAAATTTATACCTAAGGGGTTGCATTAACTATAATGGTGGACAAAATCATTATGTTCTACGGTTAGAGGATCGATTTGTTCTGGTTTGTCAAAAGTATTTTGTCGGTGTACACGGAATTAGAAAAACACGATTGAGAAAAAAGGTTAATTGAAAAAAATATATACACTTATATTGCCTTTCCTTAAATTAATTTGCAATATAATAAGCAAACTATCAAATTGACTAGGTATTAAACTTTGAGTCCCCTATGCATGATTTGAGGGGGAAAAATGGCAGCCACAATCGAACCGACGAAGGAATTTTGAATTTAGTTCGTCTGTATTTAAATTGCTTGGAGGCCAGGGAATCACATTATTCTAGACAATCTAACTGTAACAGAAAATTTCTAGAAAGCAACATTACTGTGAAATCATTATACACTGCCCTTATAAACGACGCTAATTACGATGTTAACGAAAATACGCTCAAAATATGGCAATTCCGTAAAATCTTTAATAACGAATTCAATATCGGAATTGGATTTCCCACAAGTGACATTTGCGAAGTGTGTGAAATTTTTCATGCACAAATAAGTGGAGCATTGGCAATTGCAGACGTTCAGCAACAAGAAAAATTAGCAATTCGACAACAAGAGCACTGGTTAGATGCAGAGAATTTTTACACAAGGATGAAGAAGCAGACACTTGACGCATACGATGAGAGTCACGAATTTATCTGCATGGATTATCAGAAGAACTTACCTTACCCTCTTACAAATACCAACAAGGAGTTTTTTCTTCGTCAAATGTGGATGTACAATTTTGCTATTCACAACATAAAAACAGGACGGTCCTTCATGTTTTTATACAGTGAGCACTTTGCACATAAGGGTAGTTCGGAGGTTATCAGCTGCTTAAAGTATTACATTGAGAACTTTATCAGTCCCGAAGTTAGAAACTTACATATATTCGCTGATAACTCATACGGTCAGAACAAGAATCGGTTTCTTTTGGCCTACCTCCAATGTATATGCCCTTCAAGATTTGATAATATCAATTTAGAATTTCCCGTTCCGGGACATTCTAGAATGTCAGTTGATAGAGACTTTGCCCTCATTGAAAGAATGAAAAAGAAAACCGACAAAATTTACTATCCGTCACAATGGGTCAATTTAATCAGAACAGCAAACATCAATAACCCCTTTACTATCATCTATGTAAATCATCCACTTACAGATGAATTAACCGATGATGGAAGTCCTATTGCCCTAGTGTATGACTTTAAAACGGAAATTGAAGAAATATTGAAGAAGTCGTTTGGAATGAATGATATCAGGGGAGTTCAGTTCAGCCAAAATTTCAATAGTCGTAACCCAAGAGTACGAAGGGGACTGTAAAGAAGAATGTAATATTCTGAAACGCTTTGCTACCCATGACATGCTCCAGGAACGAATTGCGAATTGCAGGCCAGCGTATGACACATATCTGCCAGTTTCAGAAGAAAAGTTTTCTAATTTGGAACATCTATTATCCACATTTTATCGACCCCCAGAAAAAATCTTTTATGAGACAATTTCTCCCACAGTCGATATGGAGTTTAGTGATGCTCAGTTAGCAATCATTAATGAGCTTGCAGATCCTAATCTAGATTTATTAATTTGATTCTGTTTCGTGTGTTAGCTGAATTAAGATTCTTCTAATTCTTGCTTTATAGTTGGTTGGTAGTAAGTTATAAATCTGGTAAGCAACAAACGTTATTAACTAACTAGATTAATAAATGGTTTATTTGCAATAAATTAAATAAGGTTATATAATAACTACCCGTTCACTCACTGCATCACCTGTCGGCTAAATCTAAAACCTCCGCCGGATATTTCATAATTCAAAATTCTCATTTCCGTTGACAACTAAAAAGAATTCTGAAATGTGTACTTTTAGAATTGAGTGGTTCAAATATAATGTAACTATAGATATAGATATAATTATAGTTTAAATATATATAAGATATATATAACATGTATAAGCTATGTATAATATGTAGGTATTATGTTTAAAGATATGGTTTAAGGACGCTGTTTACGTTGGTTGCTAACGAAAAAAATATAATTTCCAAAATTTAACCCGTCAATTGTCACATCCGAAACCCCATAGTTAACCTACCCGGCCATTCCACTACCTCAAGGGGAAGTTTTGGCAGTGCAATATTGATAAACAAGATGCTATCAAGTCAATAACAAAATGAATTCCATGCGACATAAACGGCCGTCTTATGGTATAATATTTGTAAATCTATTGGTTAGTACTTTGGTTAGTACTATATCACTATGACTACGGCGTCAATGCTTGTACTTGATGGCCGTTTATGTCACATGGACAATAGACATCCTTGATAGTAGTTATAACAACCATGGTTATAACTTAAACTTACAAGTATGAATGCATTGAAGCAAGATGCAAACAAAAAAGATTTTTGTACTAAAGTAATAACATTGCCAATGACGACAGGTGGAAATGCTACTATACAAGTCAGTATAGAAATCTTTATAATATAATACACTTCCCCGTTTCTAGAAACTAATTTTTGGAATTGCATTGACTTATGCCCTCGGTATTCCATCATCAGCAATTCGGGTCAACCTCCATGCATTTAAAATTCATCATAATATCTTTACATCGACTGTTATAACTTCCGGAGGATCAGTCTGATTTTTATGGGACCTACATTTTTGGAACCGTGGACTATCAAGGAACAAAAGTTACCATTCGGAATTTTGATATAGTTGTTTTAAATGCATTTAAAAAAATCAAATTCCCAAAAAAATGAGTCATTTTTAGTTTTTTATAAAACGTTGATGTTTTTGGTCCATTTAAAGCAACTATATCAAAATTCCGAATGCTAACTTTTGTTCCTTGATAGTCCACGGTTCCAAAAATGTAGGTCCCATAAAAATCAGACTGATCCTCCGGAAGTTATAATAGTCGATGTAAAAGATTTTTTAACATGCATTTTGATAGTCCCCTGTGGTTGCTATGCAGGGCCAAAGTGTAACCTTAATGATTGTAACAATATTGTTAACTGGGGTCCATGGGCGAGAGCTCACAGGGACCGTCAAAAATATAAATAAATAAAAAATAAAAAAATAAATAACTCATTTGACAATTGCACAGAGACAGCTTGAGAAAATAATAGCAATAAGAGTGATAAATGTACAAAAAGCCAGTGGAACATTTTAGTAGTGTTATTGTCATCCTTGTAATCTTCTATCCGAAATCTATAATGTGTGTCATTGTTCCATTCATAATAATAATGGTAATGGGTACACAAATACTACTGCATAGCAGTAAATGATATCCGAACAAACTACATAGTAAATAGAATAGGTACACTGTGTACGTGCAGACACCAACAAAAAAGTCGAGCATAGAGGAAACGAGACAAAAAAGAGCTTAGAGGAATTTAGGGAATATGTATCTGCATAGCATAAAAAAGTGGAAGACAATTCCGCCAACTCGTTTTGACTTAAAACATGACATGCATGTATTACTGTGGCATAATAGCATAAGATAATAATGGCTTTAGTACAAGTAAAGTCAATCTCTCTTATTATTTCACCACATTAAAAGTGCATTTACAACTACCCACATCCACGTCCGCAAAGGCGATTTATTTAATACCAAAAAGGCAATGACCGGCCTTGCATGGTCATTGAGGTTCTTTTGTTTAGCAATTACAAACACGGAGACAAATTTGACGTATCAATGTTCTCATTTCTTATTAGCCTGTTTCTACACGGATCATCGCTATAATCCCTACTCCATAAAATGTTACTGAGAAAATGAATGGTATACATCCCAATATTAAAATTAAACAATCTAAAATAAAATACATTTTGTAATAGATAAGATTTGTTGATGTTAACCTTTTATGTTGCTGAAATTATTTTGAACCTTTACAAAGCAAGTTATAACTTTGTGTCCAGCATGTTCTTTGAATTGTCCAATGAAAATAAGTTCAGTGATATAATTTAAGTTTGCAATAATATGTCATGCACACAAATATCTAACTAAATGTACACAATCATAATTGTCATATTATTGAATTATTATTGAAACAAAATATGCAAACATGTACGTGCTGTAGTTTGGTACTTAGTTTGGTGGATTTATTGCTTTGTTTAACTTTTGGAGAACATTTGTGTATGTTATTTATGTTATTTTAGCAAATATTTATCCATCACTCCATTTCCAATTTTCTAATACTTCAATATTCATAGAAAGCATATAAAATGCATACCCATGACTAAATGACTAGAGCCAGCTATTTTGTTACCTGCCATTTGTTAGAGATAATGTTTAATGTAAATACGTAGAAAATAGTAATGGATCGCTATTTGCAAATTGCTTATGCACATAATATTGTTAAGAAACAATCGTAGGAGTTACGTGTGCTTCATCCTTTACATTGTAGTTCACTTACTATCTACCGGATGCACTTATAATTTACAATGGACGACAATAATATATAGTGTTCTACTTAGTAACAATTGACCACCCAATGGACTCTGTAAACGTAAACAACAATACCCATACGCAGTATGAGTGTTCTGACAAAATAATAATTAATACAACTCTAGCACGGAATGCGATACTAAAACCTAAATTGTACTAATTTTTTTTATTTCCTGATGTAGAAAGAACATAGAAAAAGATGGAGCAAAAAAAATGTTTGCTTGTGAGGTAAATAATATTGTCTTTGATAATGATGGGGTGGATGAAGGTAGTTAGTAAATCACACATGATTTGCAATTTACACACTTTTGCCTGCAGAAGGTACACGAAAGAGTTATGTGACTTAGTCGCGCGAGGCAATATGATCGAGAGGGTAGAAAAAATGGACATTACGTTAGATAAGCTAACGGATAATTGAAGGCTGAAGGAGATTAAACAATTATGAACAGTTTTATGCTAACCTCAGAGAAAGAATTTGCCCTTTCTGTTCACTTATTAAGTATTCATTCCTTCATTGAAATACAGTGAATCTTTTCATTTATGGAAGTAAATCTCACTACATATGTGCATACTAAGGAAGCTGTGTAATACATTTCTGACGTACATTGAGAAAGAAATATGGATTCTCCGAGTAATAATGAAGTATAGTAAAGTACAACGTAGGAGAAAAGGTGCTGTCAAGATAGCAAAGTAAATTTTGCATAATAACGCAATATATTCACACTTAATAGTTTTCTCAGAAAGGAAAACCTCGTCATCTAGGATATAGTATGAGCGTTGGCTTGTTCCTTTTTAATTCTTTCCTCCATTCCACATTTACATATTTCACTCCTCGACAAACAAAATGAAGTTCCTCGCTTTCATGTACCCTCCCTTATAAAACACTGCCTGCACAGATAAAGACAATAGAAGATTTTGCCCAGTAATTAGAATATTATGTGAAGTGAGAGATTATCGTTATCTTCAGGTTCTGTTTGCTTATTCGTTCAATTCTTATCACAGCGTTGCATACTTTTATTTCTTCCTGTATAGAATCCATTAGGCTCTTAGTATATACTAGCAAAAACTTAAATATGCACTGCAACCACTTTTTAAAAATTTACAAAAACTTCATTGGTTTTCATGCGACAGTAACTGACTTGTTTGCATATATGATATACTAAAAGCCCTAATTAGACAGTTTTGGTAATACATGGACAGTTGTAGCTAAAAGGAACATAGCAATTAAAGTATATTACGCCTTATCAATGACAGTGATACATTAGGTTCACCAAGAAGTTCATACAATATGAATCTGTACAGAAGAGTATGCAATTAAAGCCCTGTGGCCTAAATAGAAGCTAAAAGTCAGAACATACGGCAAACCAAGAGATAAACCATAATATTAATGGAAGCCATCGCCAAAGAGACACAACCAAAACTCATATAAAGGCAGCATCGTCAAAGAAAGTAGGGAAACTAATTGGAAAAGTGCGAAGAAAGTGGAACAGCCTTCTCATGGTAATTAACTATTATTGATTTTGTGATCTACTCAAGTCGAGTGTACAGCTAGGAATGTACTTACTACAATCATACATCCAGTCAATACACATTGCTGCATCTTAAACAGTCCTATGTACTTAATATCTACTCGATTACAATACGAATACATATACTACAGCATTGCCATCAATTTACTTCTAGTACATTACTATCGTATAATGTTTTCAGTCAAAGGAACGTGTGGTTTATATCAAAATGTATTATCAGAGCTGTACAAAGGGATATATCTATTACTCAACCCATCAATATGAGAAATAGCAAAGCTAAGTCAAGTCAACACTTCACATCACATCCACAACCTTTTCAATTGAATGAAGAAAGGCTAAGGCATCGACTAACTGTAAAGAATAGTCGATGAAGATGGTACTAGAACTGGATATGGATGTGATGTGTGGTAGCAATCCCTCAGCGAAAAAAGGATCCGCACATTCGCATTTAATTCACATAACATTTTGAGAACGTATATCAACTGTAGTTCAGACTTCCTCTACTTTATACTGGAAAAAGCTTTATAGCTATAACTATATATAGTAACGCTACAAAAGGAGGTTTTTTTCATTCGTTCATGTGATCTGGATTGTGAATTCAAGTCAAATACCTCCAATTTAATTAAATTGAGAAATAACCGTATACATACGAAAGTAGTCTATTCTTCGGCTGGAAACGAGGGAAAGCTTTAATGATAATAATGCAAATGCATAAGAGTACAAAACACATCAGCTTCGCTTCGGTTTCCCTGTCTTTACACGATTCCTAAGCACTTTCAAATGGAAAGCGGAATAAAAACTAACAAAAGAACGCTTCATTACGTGCATAAAATGTGCATTAATTACATTACCTCACAAAACTAGGGATTTTGCATCGAGACCAAGCTCTGTCTTTGCATTGCTATCTTTTATTATCATAGAAATGGGAATGGAATGCAATGCAAAGCTTTTCTCCCCTGAATATTTGTAGAGTTAAATACTAGTTTCATTCAATGCCTGAGCCTAAGCACAAATACGAACTGATCATTAAGAGAGTTGAAAGAGAAATTTCGCAAAGTTGAGTTTAATTGATATAATAAGTAGCAATACCACTTTGCATTAATTTAGAGTGCTAAAGACTTCCTCGTTGTTTGTGTAGTGAATAGTGGACATTTGACAAATTTACAATCAGAGAATGAAATGGGCATCTCAACGTTCATTTGAGATAACATTTTTTCATTAGAGTTAGCAACTCTATAAAATGTAAAGTGTCAAATAATTCAGACTTTTATGTTATTTATATCGGGGCAGAGAGCATGGAATGACATGAGTATAAAGTGAACTATTCTGTTCGTCTGCGCCCTTCTTATTCTCATTCTCGCTATCTAAAACACATAATCTCATTATTTATCACTATAAAGCTCTGACTTTGTAGGCTTGTCCCTTCTTTAGAGAGACAAGTAAAAGGGAATGTGAGAGAAGCAGATCAATTTTACGGTCAGAGTTACGGTTTAAGGTGTCTGGCTTTAGAGAACAGCCGATACATTGTTAAATGTACATAGAAAGTCAGCTTGCATTTCTCACTGTTTGGAAACACAAGGCTATAGAGTGGAAAGATGCATTTCGAGTGCCAGAGAGATAATGCCGTAGTTTATTTACTATTAGGCAGATAGCCTAACTCCTACAGTCCACATTTTTGTATTCTGGAGTAAATGTAGTTGTATGTAGGCAGTTCTAGTTTTTGTAAATATGCAGTATAGTTATTTAGATCCTTTTTTTATATTGATATACTAGAACTATGCAGTGAGAGCTGGCACATACATAGCATTAGAAGAGTGTTTGCATTCAAGAAGGGTCGTTACATATTTCTACAGCTACAGCATGGAATTAGAACTAAGACTGCAGACCAGCAAACGAAGAGAATAACGATAAGCTAAAGGAAGACGTCTTAGCACTTTCAAAATGCTTTCTCTTCCCATTCCTCAGCATAGCATACGAATATACCATCTATGAGATCATATCACAGTAACTTTTACTCTTCCGTCTTCGTCTCCGCAAGTTTAAGAAAGTTTTATTTATCCTTCAATGTTCACCGTATGTAATATCCCATGAAAATAGACGTAGAGATAGAAACTCTCGCGGAATTTCAAATTCTGTCTCCAATCTCACTATATACTTATAATATACTCTATATTATATATAGTACCAAAAACATACTAACAATAAGTATATAGCCATGATAAAATTATATCGCAAAAGAAATGCTTGCTGAAACTAACCTACTATTACTTTTGAGATGAAAATACTTGATCCTACTACATAGACTGTTTGTACATTTACTACACTATAGTAGTACACACTCTCTCTCTGATACAGATATATTACACAAAGCCAACTTTTGATAGAGAGAGAGACTGCACTGCGTTTGCAGTAGTCCTAGGTTATGAAATTATTTCCACAGTTCAGCTGGTTTCAGTTTACTTCACTTTTGAGATGAGTTGAGCGATCAGAACAAGTGTCCTGACTTAGTATATCAAGACCAGTCGAAACTAAACAGAAAACAGATCTCTAACACTACATGAACCATCCCGAAGAAATAAATTTCACTAAACGAGAACTAGAGATCTCACGACACAAATCCCGTTCTGCCATTTCAGCTTCTTCTCCCGACACACATCACTTCTTGTGAAAAAGCATATTGCATTTCCCAACAACCCACCCAACTACCAATCCCAAATACGTCAAGAATTTCTATATTAAAATTTCTCGTCCTTTCCAATCCTACAATTCAACCCGCTTTTATGCTGATATTTCCCTCCCACTCAATTGTCATTTGTCCTTCCTTGTCATACTAAACACCATCATTCACTCTTCTATTCTTTTACTCCTCCATTTCTAGACCCAAATGAATTACTATGCTTAACTTCACTATTTCATTTTACTACATTTTGCTATTTGTAATTCAGATTTAATGCAATAACGGAATGGGACATGAATCACCTTCTAACAAAATATTAAAGTATTATATCCGAAATGTGATTTGTAAAAGTTGACGAACAAATAAGCAAAAATATATAGAGAGTTCAAATTCTATTTTTTTTAAATTGCATTTAGTACATGTGCATTGATTAACTGCAGAAAAGGCAGGCAGTGACAAGCTGTCATCACGATATGAGATAATGTAGAAAATAGTGCAGAGTGCAGATTTTAGTATAAAAGAAGTAGATTGTGAGTATTTATACTTTTGATTATATGAAACATAATAGTACTAGTGATAGTTAACTGTGTACAAGGACGAATGAAGAAGTCTGACATCTCGTTAGCAAAGCTAGACAATTACAAATAAAATCGATGAAATCAGATTAGATTTCCGCTTTCTCGGGAGAAAAGAGTGATTTTTTGTTCCTTAATGTTTTCTATATGACTACAATGATAGGAGTATTATTATTGTGAGTTATTTTTCTGTCTGTAGTAATGTATGAGCAATTGATTTCGACAGTGGTCATAATTCAAGCTTAACTATTTTTTCTCCTATCTGTAAAAGTAGACACATTTGTTTTCTTGAATGTTACATACGAAGTTCATAGGAGAAAGGCTTTCTTATGTATTTTATAGCAATTACTACTACTACTATTATTCGGGTATATAAATGTGTATAGTATGCCATAAATATAGTTTTCAGTTCCTAAAGTTCGTATCGTGTATTAGTAAGCCCATTATGCTTTCCTTATGTTCGATGGTAATTTACCTTTTTCTTTGCCCATATACTAGAATACATCTCAACCTTTCTGTAGTTCATGTATGCCGATACCGTTAGTTAAATGTTACTTCCAGGTTAAGAAATATTCGGCACTTCTTTCTGTAACAAACACTAGTAAGTTACACATAGCGATGCAGTATTATATATAGTAGAGAGTAGGAGTGAACTGAACGGAAATCTAAAAGAGTGACTTAAGTTCACAAACTACCTAGCGTGGCAAGTTTCTTGTAGACATGCCAAATGTCAAATACAATCGGTAAGTATATCACAAGTAAGCATTTTACAGTATATATCATAGTTCAACAATTTTCCATTTATATACCTATCACTGTACACTATATAGACTTATTATCAGTATATGCAGTATATTGTAAGTACAACTAATAAGTTTTTTTAGGAAAGAATCAGAGCAAACTTAACTCATTTACGACAGCTTCGTCATAAATAATATAAATAATCCTGACCGAGACAACATAATGACCCTATTGGATAAGCGATACAGTAGTTTTTCGCACGCGAAAATCCATTCGCGTATAAAAAGTGTGTTGTCCTTGATATTTTATATATTTCCTATAAATTTAAGGTATAAGCATGCAGTACATATCTAATCTATACGTGCCTAAATATTTTTTTGCATAATAAGTTTTTGTTGTATTATAGATTACCGATAGGTACAGGAATTTTGAAGACTGCTACAAAAAAGTCAGCCACGCGAAGCCAAGTCAAGAGATCGAAGTAAACTACACTGCAAGACGAAAATTGAGTGATGTATACAAAAAATGGTTAAAACAACTGAAAATAAAGTAGAGCACAAGTGAACTGGTTAAGTAAGTCATAGAGTAGAAGAACGTTTATTCGTTTCAAAGACTATCAGTCAACTAAGTCATTTGTAGTAGTATGTCATAATGGAATAGGACATTACAATTGTAAGTGAAGTTATGCAGGTTCTTGATAAAGCTTGTTTTTGATGACAAACGAAAATTACACCTTGAGTTGGCACATGAAGAGGAAGAATTCTGTCTGTCTGCCCATGCATGATGATGGAAATGGCGATACATATTTCCTATTCATGTTTCTGTACACTTTTCCATGCTGCGTTGGCTACGACAAGACATGACATAGAATGTATACGTATCAATATATATTATTGTGGTTATATGCCAAGCACGAGTGACATGAACGTGATATGAACCGGGTCAATCTTTTGTTATTGTTATGACTCTAAGGTGACTTACAAATATAAAATACAGTTTGCTACGTAAATAAACGAAACCGAACCACCCACATGAAGTTATAAACACCAGTATGTATAACAATGATAATTATAGAGTAGGAATATATCATCCATTAGAAAATATAAGTAATGTATAAAACACGATATGGAAAAGTGTATATAAAGTGCCCATAAATATACAGACAGCATAAGTTAGATTATCAAATGACAGCTAGGAAATGTTCTCTTAAGTTGGACTGGCAGCTAAGGTATACTTTTTTGACTGCTATTTCAGTTTAAGTAGGTAGCTAATGTATAGGTATGAAATGCAACGCAATGTTCATATGCAAACACACAACAACACCGACCGACTAATCTAATTGCTGAATATATCATACGCACTCTTGAATATCCTTTTGTTTATTTCTACCCTATAATTACGAACTATATGCATACATTCATGTTCCTGGAAAACAGTCATAATAATAATAACATTCGCGAAGAAAGGTGACTGGGTTCACTTCTTATTTTACTTTCTCTCCCCACTCTTACAATATACTCTCATTATGAGTTATTGCTAGAAAAACTTTTACCTTTACTATTATTACCGAAATCCTTTGCCTGTCAACGAAAAGTTTACTTGCATTAACTCCCAAAAGCAGAAGCCATGTTTGCTACCAAATTATGAGTTTGTTCCCAGGTTGGATATTACATTCAATATTTACATGTTATGAGCCATTAATTTAGCATAACTTGACTGGTTTTAGATAAAATTAAACTTTATACAATTCCGAGTCAATGAATGAAAATTATTATGCTTTCTTCACTAGCCTCTTTCAGTCCGAGTAAATAAACAATAAACCAGGGAATTACCGGGGAATTAGTAGTTGAAGCACAAATGCTATTGGATTAGTACTGTTTTAACAGAATGGCAAATGTTGTGTATAGGGTACTAAACATATACGTAGTATTTTATACTGTGACTTTATTTATGTACTTACCTCCACTCCATGCTCTCCAACAATTTGCTATCCGCTGGAAAAACAACAGTTACGGCAGCAGTTCTTCTTCTTTGGCTCATTGCTCTTCTCCCTATATATATCTAGTCTGTTGTGCACTTTCTTCTATAGTTTAATTCACCATAAATACCAGTTTCGTTTTATTGCACAAGATAATACCTTGCTGTGTAGATCGTTCTTTTTTTCGTTTGTTCACTCAGGTCGGGGAAGGATGTCTTCTTGTTTAAAGGTAAGCTTTAAATCACTTTCACTACGCACAAAAACGGCACGACATAATTTTCCAACGATTTTCTCACAATAGCGTCCTTTGTCTTTATTTTCAATTCGTTACAATCCCTTTGTTCTCTAAAATTTTTCAGTGCCTCCAAATTCAAATTTTCTCAGTGGGAAAAAGGAGAAATTCATTGTTAAATATTTATGAAGCAACGATAAGTAAGGAACGGAACAGAATTGGAAAGAATTCTGGTCGCAAGCCAAAGTAAAAGAAGTTAGCAAAAGAATACAATTGCTGTTGTCGCATAACACAACTTTACACGACACAACCACCGACTGTCTCTTCACCAACAGTGAAGAAGAAAGTAATGAAACTGTATACAAATACAACGACTACAAAAATGTTGAGTTCGTATACAACGGGAAAACAGCAGTCGACTTTCCAAGGTATCTACCTTCTTAGTGTATACCGACTACACACACGTTTTCTAAAAGAACCGACGACAAAACGATGTCCCCTCGACACTCTGGAATTCTTTTCTTCTCCTCTCGCCTTTCTTCACCAGACGAGGACGATCCAGTTTTCCCAAAAACTAATAACGTAATATTGTCTATGTATTGCGGTGGAGGAGTCTTAGCTTCGGAGACCTAAGGTATGTATACACATTGGTTATGCAACGCATGAGAAAATGCGTTGTTTTCGTATACCTTTGTAATACGAGTATATTCTTTAGCGTCAATGTGTATTCTATGGTAATTTAATGCAATATGCAATGCTCTATATTGTTATACTATTTCTAGCTTCAGAAATTTCCACTTCACTTCACACTGCATGTATTATACCTCTAAAAGAGACTTCCTTGGTGTCCTGTTCAATTTCTTGATTTTCTGTCACGCTTGAGGGCTCAAGGAAATCGATGTTAGTATTTTGCTTTCCATAGGTAAATGTTCTGCGCTATATTATCATTATATATTACAGCTTTTTATTCAGCGCTCTCTCTGCCTTGTCCTGGATGCCTTTTGTTTTACTTTCTGTTTTCTTCTATCTTGATTTTTTTACTTAATTTTCTCTGCAGATAATAGAGTTAATGCTCAATATATACATTAGTTGAAGAACCGAGGGGATATTATAGTCACTTTCACAAGAATCTTATATCAACACGCTATATAGTGATTTTCCTCCTTCTCATGTAACATTCATTTCAGATAGGATCTTGAATTTCAATTTGAAAATCTATTACATTTATGATGAAGCAAATTGAGAAGACTGTTTCAATTTCCCGACCAAGATCAGTCAATAATAAACTCGCAAGTTTAGATTTCCTTAGCCTGCCAAGAAAAACAAAGCATTATTCTACCCATTGAATATTATACATGGAGAATGAAAATTGCATTTCCGTGCTTTAAGCAACTAAATATATTATAGGTACCTATACGATATACATATTAATGTTATTGTTACCTTTTGAATTGAGAAAATGTAGGGAGATGCAAGTAGTTTGTGTAAAATGACGGAGTAGAAAATTGTGTCTATTAGTTTAATCTTGATTGAAATGGGATTTTAGTGTTCGTGTATATTGTAATGATAGCAGGTATGACTGGTTATACGATATGCACTTGTTTATTAATGGCTTATTAGTATTAACGTTACAGAGAAGTCGCACTGGGAAAAATTAATAGATTGCATATAAATTGTAGTAGTTGGATAGTGGAGAGTGTATAGGATTACAGACAGTAGGCTGTTATTAATTGAACGAAGAAGAGATGAGATGGGATAGTAGTGGAGATAAACATGCAACGTGTGTTTTATCAGTGTGCATGTAGCGGAGAAGTTTGTGAGCTACTTGGCTTGGTTTTGTTTCCTATATGATAGTTAATTAATAAATAATGGGTTTGCCGCGGCTCGAGTCAAAGTCAAAGGCGATGCGATGTGGGAATCAAGTTCAAGATTCCTCTTTAGCTATCAAATCAACTATCGGCCGAACTCCTTGCTCTTCTACATATGTATAATATATGAAAAGGCGAGCAACAAATTCTCGTCACTTTTATTCTTTCAATTTAGAAGATCGTTGAGAAAGTGAGTGTAAGGCTAAGCGAGTCAATCTATTTATATGAGAATTGTCGTAGGAGTGTGGATGTAGTTGTTGAATTGGTAAATCTCAGTAGTCTGTCAAGTGAATGGAAGTGTAGTAAATGGAGAGAGAATGGAAAGTCTGTAAAAGTCAGTTAGTTGTGATGTGGTGATAGTGTAAAGAGGAGCGGAATTGTATTTAGCTAGAACACAACAGAATAAGTAGAATGGAAAAGCGATGAGAGAAGAAGGCAGGAAGCAGCACGACTTCTTCTTTCTCAACTCCAGGAAGAATCTGATCCGATCTGATAAAAGACCTCAACTTCACTTAGCGGAGCACAATAGAATATCCTATAATGTAATACTGTTCACTGTGTGGAATAGACCACTTAAGATTTCAGTCCAGTTAAAATATCTTGTAATAAGTCGGGACTGGTTGGCGGAAGTGGAGTGAATGGTTGTGTACTAGGTACTTGTAGTTAAATAAGGATACTACTAGTTTGAATTGTCGAAAGCGTAGGAGACGGGAAGGAGAGAGGATGCCATGCCACAGAGAGCACAGGACAGAATGCACTAAACTCAATTCCAGACTGCCTGGCCTGGATGGAGTAACCGAAAGTTGCTAAAGTAATTCAATGCAATCCAATGCAATGCAATCCACTAAAAGGAGAGCGGAGACACTGACTCGGATCGGAACTCGTTATAAAAATATAAGTAAAGGACAGACGAGAGGACATAGGAACAGGACCTCTCTCTCTCTCTCTCCGAGTTCACTTCAGTTCAGTTTACAGTAGAAAAGAGATTCCCTTGGAAGTTCAGCACAACTTTCCTTAGTGTACATAATAATGTTTGGATATGTATGCAATGTATGTACGTGGATATCACTCGTAACATTTGTATTGTGCTCTGAGCTAGGGATACCATTCGGATTGGACTCTACCATGCTTTACCCGAAAAAGAGTAGTAGCTAGTATGCTATAAAATATTTCCTTCTATCTATAACACATATGATAAGGAGGAAGAAGAGTTTTATATATACAACCGGTATGTCTTATATAGTACACAATGGGACTAAGTTCCTATATAAATATATCCGATATATATAAAGAATAATAGAAGCAGCTAGATTAGGTATGTGTGTATGTGTAAGTAGTAGTAGCTTCTAGGCACTGATGCTCGATCCTCGTCTCTTCTGTATTAAAATCTATAGTGTCAGCTCATCTCAGTTTCTCTGTGTATGTGTATGACGGGGACGAGGACGCAGTCGTCGTGTTTGCCGTAGTAAACTTGATAGTGACTCTGCCGAAGAACACAACTGAACGAACGCCACACGTACATCCACTCAGTAAGGGACGGTTTTACGTTTTTCATTCTCAACGCTTCTCACTCATTCCTGGTATCTCAACACATATTCTCCGAATTTCGGGGGTTCCCTTTAAATTCCTGTTGTAGTGGTGGAGGAGCTTTTAATAGGAGCCGGGAGGAGTGTAGAACCGGGACTGATGCGTTGGTTGGGAATCCTGTTCCCGTACTCACTCCGTACCGGGTAAAACCAGGCTCTGCTTGGCTTCCCTTCTTGCTTTGGCTTTATTGCCTTACCATGCTTCGCTTACACTTACACTCATATTAACTATCTACTTCTACACTTTAGGCACAATGCAATAGTGTATTATATGCAAGTATTTATGTGCACAGCCTACCCGTGTACATATACGTAGTAGAGCAGTAGGTTTCCCTTCTGTTAGTATGTACTTTGGTGTTGGAGAAGCCAGACCAAGAGAACTACCGACTGCTACTACTACTACTGCCTTGACTTTCCTAGGCGATAATATTGATTGCTTTCTGAAATGCGGGAGAAAAGCTTTCTCTTTCCTCCTTTGCTTCCCTTCACACAGCCTGCCTTCTGATACTATGCTGTAGTAATACCTCTTAATATACATCCGAATGCATATCACCACTTCTCTACAATCCTAACTGCAAATGTGTATTATACACATTTTTGTGGCAACAGCACCAGTACTGCGTTACAGCGCAATTATGTTCAGCAAAAATGTAACGAGGATATTTTTGTGAGTATATTATGCAACAGCCATGGTCATGGGTACTTACTTATTACATTAGTACTTATTAACAACACATGCAATAATCTATCTACCAAATTACTACTCAGAAAATAAGTGAAAATGCATTCCGTCCTTGTGATGAGACATATACGTGCTAAAATGATGGATGGATAAGTTGAAATACCAAAATCAGAAACCATTTATAATTTATCGTTCACATTATTATTCTCGTATCTTGCTTTAGTAGATCAGTGTAAACTATTTAAATGGTATTTTCGTTTTTGGATATGTAACATTTTTAAAGGATGCTTGTTAGCAGAAAAAATCACCGTTGAATTATGATGGTTATAATATTACTTGTGTTTATCTACATTGTGTTTAGACTACTCTTTAATTTTTCTTTCCAAATATTATGTTTTACGCTATTCTTAGTTCTTCTAAGTTTGCATTAATTTTAGTATACTTATATAGGCAGATTTATAAAGACACTGTTTTTGGCTTTACATCATTACTTTAAGTACTTTAAGCTGTCAAAAACCAAAATTGCAAACTAAAATTAAGATTAGCCCATTTTCTAGCAGAGACATTGATTGTCCATGTTTTTGGCGGGGTGTAATATTGATGAAGTATTTTAGAGTTGTCTATGTATTCGTGGTTTTGCATGTCAACGGAGGTAACGCAACGTACTCTTGGTACCTATTACAATGTCCGAGTAGTTCATAGTAGATTTGAATACCTAATAAGAATCAAAGCTCCACGATGAGTTCTATCCTCCAAACTACGAGGAAACGGTGCAATATTTGCAGAAGAGAGTTTCCCCTTTCACGCACTCTATCGTTCCAGCTGCCTACTTTGGGATTTTGAGCCTACTCCAGCACAACGCTTGATTTCGCTTTCAGTCCGAGAGTTTTGGAGAAACTTCCTTCTACTTAAATGTAGCATCATCAAAAACAAAGTACACCCAAAAGGGTTGAATCAGTGAAGTTGTTTCATGATCTGGAAAGTGAATCTACAGGTAGCCACTGACAAATGGCTCTCTTGCTTTACAAGTACAAATCATTAACTTGAAAATTGTGGAAAGATCTCTGATGATTCATTGTTCTAAAATTCGAAATCAGAAGCATAGAATACGACTATGCTGTAGGGTAATACGGAACTACAATGAATTAGTTACTTATTTAAGGCATCAATGTATACTATTGTTAGCTAAAACAAGAAGAAAATCACAGTTTTGGTAAATAGAGACACAAGTATTACATGTAATATTCCTCCGTTTACTTACGCGATTAAGCATTATTTCAATGTAGATAGGTACCAAAAATATATCTTTATAGATATGGCATAGCAAAAATGAGTATTCGAAGTAAAATATAGGTTATAGCCTGTCGACGAAGTAATCAGTAACTTAGCACTATAACTTTTTGTTTCTCATTGTATATTATACTTGCATACGTGTTAAAGGTTCAATGGTTACAGGCAAGTACCTCGTTCTATGCATAGACATTAAATGCATGTGTAAAAACATCCCACAAGTAGCACAAACCCCATATGAATTTGGGTTTGAAAATGATTAGTGCGCAAAGTGGTTACTTTTGTTTTACACTTTGCATGATTAAGTTATATTATCATTTCAAATGTGATTCAATCGTTTGCCTACTCGGCTTATGGTGTTGTAGAGTTTGATAGAACGTTAAGATTCAGTTTACCTTTGGTCGTGTAGTCAAAAAGTGCTTCATGTTTTCACTGATCCTGATTCTACAATTTTAGCAAATGAGCAGCGAGTATAGTTAAGAAGACTGATTGATTCACGAATAGTAACACAGTTCTCAGGTGTTTTTATAAACATTAGAAAGAATACATAGAAATGGATATCGTTATCAAAATTTCAATTATTCTCTTTTATTTCATGAATTCTTCGAGTGCTCAAAATATGTCAATGAATAATGTAACAGAAGGTGAATGCATCGTTCCTGATCTGCCTGCCAACATTAATCCACTATGGGTATGCCTCTCTTAATTACTTTCAATAATTTCATTAAAAGATAACTTTAGTATTATAGTCCCTATGTTTATAATGTTATGTTGTAACTATCAAACTATCATCATTTCAATAGAATACTGTGATTGTCGAGTTATTGAAACCTGCCAAACACATTCATTAGCACTTTGACCACAAACGAATTCAAATCATTGTTACTTCTATATTTAAATGCATATTTCAATGTTCACTTGAAATGTAAACGTTGATCTAAGCTATTCTTAATATGATCAAATTATGCATTCTTCGAATAATAATCATCAGCACAGAAATATTCTATACCCAAAAATTAATCGCACTAAATCTAATCATTGCTTTTTACATTTTGCTAAAATTGAAGATGATTTCAATTGCAGAAAAAATCAGAGTATTCTATGTAGCTACAATTGTTTTGTGTAGGCACGGCTATCTTTTTCTGCAGTAAATTCTACCCTTACCGTGATGAAAATGAATATAGAAAGCCATGATATATTTTTTAAACTTTTAGGTTGCAGCACGAAGAACTTATTTTATTCCAGTTGCTAGTGAATATAGTTACAGACATTTTGCGGAAGCTTTGTTGGGACGGCCTGCAAATGATTCAGCAGAACTAGGAAGAATGTGTTTGAAAGTCTTTGTGTCTGGTCTCCGGGCCAGAACTTATGGCTTCAACAGAATCATAGATCAATCATGTGCACTTACTCAGAGATACTTTCGAACATTTATCCCGGGTCAACTTCGCTGTAGAGTTGATAATGCCTCACCAGGAACAAGAACTTCTTCCTTGCTCAGTAAGTGCAGTTTATTAATGCATAATATTATAGGAAAGTTATCTGAGCCTGTCTGAGTACAGAATAATATGCCTCTTAGGTCATAATGCTTAACTGAAATGTGCATGCCGATTTTGTAATCATAGTTTCAGAATCACTGCACTAAGTTGGGTATTTTACTACAATTGGAGTGTTGGCCTATTATTTAAGAATACATGAAAATAAAGTTATGTATTATAATACAGTACCCGAACAGGCAGTTTAATACTTACAATCTTATGTAAAGTATCCTTAGGTAAGGATCGAAAAAGAACATCATTATGTAATGCGGGTTATGAGCATATTATAGCTCCATAGGGTTATGCCCATAGTACTAAATGTCAATTACCTCTTATGCTGGAACAGGAAGGACAAGAAGCTAACTTATTAAATTGATCTATAATTTTCATTGAGTTTCATAGGAAGTTATTACCTTCTGTGTATGTGGTAGTTACACTGAAGTTAAGTGCAGTGAATGCATAAAAAGCAAGCCAAAGCTATGATTTACTTTCTCAAGTTTTTGCCATTTCCTGTCAGAGCCATTGTGCATGTCACTGAGACCACAAATTAAGCAATTTATAGGGAACAATGAAATTAACAAGAGAGCAAAAATGTACTCAGAGTTAAAACTCCTACCTGCAATCTCCAACATGGACAACTACATTCCGAGTTTACAAAAGTAATAGCTAATTAATTTCCTGTTGCAGATGACATCGTGGACAATATTGTGATGACGGATAATTGGACCTACAACTTGATGGTACGCTGTGTGAATGGAGTACGGGATTATAGAGTCATGAGTATTGCTCCTGAACTTCCAGAAGCAACTTTCGCACAGATTAGAGCTAGAATATCAAGTCTAGGATTCAATCCAGACCTCATTCGAAGACTGGTTTGTAACGGTGCAACAGACGACAACGAAGTGGCATAGTCTAAAAATATCCAATGACTGTTGGCAAAATTCATTATCTCTATACATATACATGTAAATACTTGAGCTGGGTAAATATGCATATCTGTAATAATTAAAGCTATCCATAAAAATAAAGTCTTGGTGCCACTACTACTCGTATAACTTGCACTTTATCTACCTTAATACAGCAATCGCTTATTTATTTTTACACCCTGTTTATTACGTATAGGTAAGTAACAATAAATATTATGCTACAATATGCAATAGAGGTAATTTGGTCAACTTGTAGGAAACAATAAAGTAAAAGTAAATAATAAGTCATCACATACATAAATTTCTCAGTGACATATTTAACTTTTCGTGCGTAACCTGTTTGGAGTACAAGAAACAAGTGGTTATAATATGCTAAATTAAACCATAGAGCTTAGTAGCTACTTTTATTGCAATAATAATTTATCATGTTTATGCATGTCATTGTTTGTAATTTAGTTGTTTATTGCGGTTATCTACTTCCGCAGTTGATGTAAGATTTGAAGTAGACAGATGTCTTGCCATAGATGACCAGTTTTTTTCACCGTGATTTTAAAGTTATATTGGATTTGGTGACTGATATTTCAGGTAGTCGTGAGAGGAACAGGATTGAAAAAATAGACAAAAAATACACTTAAATTGTAAATGCTTTTCAGAATGCGACCACACGAAAAGCATAGTTTACAGACGGTTAAACTTGCAAATGCAATTTGTGCTTCAAAATCTAATATTCACAAACACTCGAAGGTAAATACAACTTCCAACTAAATAAGTAGAGCAGCCCACCTGCAAAAGTTAAGTCTTAAGGGAGACAACTTCGCAATCACATAATGATGAGGCTTCTCAATTTACAACTAGCCATATCGATTTATTTCATTGAAACTATTAAATGCGATGGTAAGTCATTATTCTAGTGTCTGACTAGATACTTGTTGAAAATGGGTACCTTTAGTACTTGTACCTTTAGTACCTTTAATACCTTTAGTATGCCTTACCAGTACTGCATTGCTTAAGATTGATGGATTGAATAATTTTAGGCTCTGAAAAGGTAAAATCCAATGGAGATTACATTAGTACTTACCGTTTTACATAAACCTCCCAGGATAATCACCACTTTCTTTTGAATGCAATTATTTTTTATTGTACCAACTTAGATGTGTTTTGGTAAAAGAAGGCACAATGACAAAAACGATGTCCCATTTATACTAGTACTATCTATTAGAACTATGAGTTTTACACCATCATTGAGAATTCTTCTCATATTCCTCCCTTTTCGTAATAATCTGCGAATTTCGGGTTAAAAGGGCTGGCCGCACCCACATGTCGTCCCATATGTTTGCTCATTGTAGGATACCAGCAATTTTGTTGTATTTTCTGTAAACGATAAAGAGAGTAAGATTTTGATACAATATTAATATAACCACTTAATTATTACCTGGTATTTGATACGACATAAGTACATGGTTTTAAATTTAGGTTTTAAAGCAATAGCATACCATCACTGTATCCATAAGATCACGATGAGTACAGAAATGTGGACCAAAATTTCTCCCCGTAGGCTGCATTCGTAAGATCATAATGACCAAGACTGTGGTGATGATGAATGAAATTGCTCCATGTATAAAGAAACACATCGTCCGGAATCCGGTGCCCTATTAAAAATTACATGCATTCGCCTTGTTTACATAGATTAACGGTCTTGTGTTTAGAATTTCGGAAGATTTACTCTTACCGATACATCAACTTTTGTGTCTTTATGTATAACAGGAATCGGAGGAGGCACAGAAAACCGAGCAGCTGTGAGATTCATGGAACTATCCGTTGCGTGCAATACCAACTGTTTTGGTAAAAATAGTTTTGGTAAGAATAGTAATTTACACTTACAATACATGAATGGTCCCTACAGTCGTTAGTTTTTATTTTTATTGCTTTCGTGACGGTTTACTACGTTCAATTATTATGGTATTATCCAGAATGAAAAATAAGAGATTTTTACGTACAAAATGAAATACAATGTTTGTTTTCAAATGGAAAGATCTAGCACTGCCTGTCATCCTAAGATTGTTTACTACCTTAAGTGTGAGCTCAAAGACCTCAAAGCTAGTAAAGCAGCAAAAAGTTGATTTTACTTACAGTCATAATGATATGGATAGTTAGATCAACAACGATCCAGCCAATGAGATACCCCAAAGCCATATTGAATTCACTCTCCTTCTGATTTGGGACAGACACATCAAAATCAGCAGATGGTGACCCAGGAATATATACGGAATTCCATAACAATAAATCTAGGGAAAGGAAAAGTTTAAACAGTTATTTCAATAAATTTTTGGAGTTTAATATCAGCACAAAAGTAGTTTTCAAAATTAAAATATCCTTACAACAGAATGAGTAAATACAAATTCCAAAGAACCAATGTGTGCAAATTGAGAGAAGACTTGGGGTTCGGCATCCTCCAAATGCTGTCATGAATACCAGTATAACAATAGTGATCCAACCACCGACACGATGGTAATAAGCTGCATTACTCAAACTTTTGCCCATATACGAGTTGGACATCATCACACAAATCATTGCAACCACCACAAGAACGACAGACAATATTGTGATATGGATATGAACCTTGAAGAAACAAAGATGTCAAAGCATTTCTTAGCTGCACTTGAATTCTATCTAAGATCTTATCAGTAGCAACCAAATCGCAGTCAATTTTTATTGTTAATTTTATACGTTTGAAGATGCCACTTACGAAATACCATACTTGAAGGTACACAATTCTAACGCTCATAAAGCTTTCTTTGAAGTATCGAGAGATAAAGATGCTCACTGGAGACAAAAACATGGTGACAATAATCATGCACACTGCATGAGATTTTCTCAATGCCTGTAGACATAAGGGACAGAACATACAATTAAGATAAGGTTACATTAGATTAGGCTATCTCGTTCTATGCTATCATACGGAAGCTGATAGTAAGGATATGTTCAAAGTTATAAAATGAGACCCAAATAATCCGACCCAAGTCTGATTCACAACTAAGAGCGGAGGAATCATTTGGAACATCTTTTGGAGGAGTAACCTCAGGTTGGTCAGGAGCACCAGGAGAAGCAGTTGATGAAGGTGCAGTGGTTGTTGGGCTTGAGGTAGTAGTAGTAATTGTTGCGCAGGTACAGTTTTGATACATTTGGTGGATGTAGTCAATGTAGTTCATCATTGATATACTGGGCACAATACTAGTCTGACATTTAGGTACATTGTCTATTTTAGGGACTTCCATTTCAGACAGAGACCCGCGACGGCTATCGATGACATTCACACATCTTCCCCCAAAGTAGTTTGACTGACAACCAGTTTTCTCTTCGAAATTGTTGAAGGGTATACCGTAAACCCATGTCCAAGTCTAAATCATTAGATAATGAGTTTGCTCTTGATCATTGAACATGTCGATTGGAAAATGAAATCAGAAAAAAATCAAAATCTTACGTTACTATCCCCCTCAACTCTGGAAACCTATATCAATCAAACAAAAGCAATACATTACTTCACATAAATTATTATTCCTAAAACTCTATCGCAATAATTGGCGAAAACTATATAGCAATTCACACAGATTTTATTTGAGTCCTTGAAAAAAAATTTCTTACCCAAGGAGGATTGTTCTCTGATACTCTTGTATTGCAGTCTTCAACGTCACCTGGCTTTGGTGGAGGGTCTGCAGCTCCGAAAATTCCCTCAGCGTCGCTTTTTACATATACATCTTGGAAAAATGGATGGTAATCTACACAGAAATTAGTACAATCCTTATAAAAAAAGTTTATTTACTCAATGAAAGTGTTTCATAAAAAAGTGTTGAAAACCAACTGGCGATATCTGGTCTCTTCTGAATGAAATATCCTCTGCAATTAAACAAATCAAACCGAGCATATATTTAGAAACTACTGACAATTAGATATCTTCATGATATTAGTTTTTGCATGTGTTAGAGTATTTTGATTACTTGAAATGAATCATCTCCTTTAGGTTACATATCTGTTGAGAAAAATACCAATAGAAAGTCAGCTTGGGATATATTATCAGGGGATCATTATAAAGTGGTGAACTTCTATTCCAATTTCCTAAAGATTCGCTAATGTACACCACACAGTTTGGCACCTAAAATAAATGGTTCGATTTTTAACGAACATATGATTAACTGACATAATAACAATAAATAATCTACTTTCATAATAATCTGTATAATATTAACGTGTTTAATCGTACGTAAGGTTCGTAAGCAGGTACGCCGCCACATGGAAGGATCTACAGGAAAATTAATAGGGATTAATTTTAAATAGTAAATACTTTTTTTTAATTTTTACAACCCTCTGTCTCTCTGAAACAGAGTAATGAGTTGGTATAATTGTCAGTTATACATTGTATGCCATTTTAGGTAACGTCGGGCCACAGGCTGCTGGAAATGGGTGGGCTGAAAATCGACCGACTGGCATTTTATTTCCATCATGGCCACAGAGAACAAATCCTAAGCTTTCTTTCAAATCTACCGAAATTTTGAGCCATCCATTAAGATAACGAGACCCTCCTGGCCTTCGAACTTTCAAGCCATACAAGGATACGGTGGGACGGTGAGGAGCGATTTCGGCTGCAGTTTTAAAGTTTTCTACTGGAGTCTTAAAGTATTTCCATACATCCAAGGGGAATAAATTCTCAATTCCTAAGGTATGAGGCGGGTCAGAAGCACCGCTTGCTTCCACAGGCAGTCCCATACACATTGACGAGTGTGTGGCATTGCATTTATCAATATACAAATTACAATTCACTAACAAAATCGCAATAATAGTCGGTAATTTCATTTTCCCTACTCCGACTGAGGCAAATCGATGAAGTCATAGCATGAGCACTCGACAGATTTGTTCCTTTCACCTAGTCTGGGGTCTTTTCCCTCATTTTTCATTTTTCCCTCATTTTCCCCTCGCCTTTATTTCAGAATAAATTGGCCAACTAAATCTTCTATAGTGATTATCACTATGTATCACTGTAAGGTATACAGTTTTATGTCAATTTATTCTAAGTAAAAGGGGAGGGATTTGGAATAAAAATACCTGGTATCCAAAGTGATTTTCAAAAAAATTTACTCAGACTCTTGATTCTCTTATTATGAAATAATAAGAATAGAATACAGGAAGTCTTGATTACCTTTCACCATCTTTCTCCAACATTGTTGGAAAATTCCAAAATATAATTTACAGAATCATAGGTGTGTGCTGCTATGGGGAAAAGCAAAAAATAAAAAAATCTCATAGCACATGTTCTCTTTTATTGCAGATTCACTAAATTACACGAATCATAGCGAATACATCAAATAATTTCATATTTCTTTCTACTATTCTATTCTACAAATTCATATCACTCATGCATATAGTAGTGTCCGCTTTGAAATTAATTTTATGTCCATCGTGTCTCTGTGTAACAGTTGCTTCAGACTTAAGCCACTTTAGGAAATTCGTATTCGAAATTAATTTCATGTAGTACGCATGTAAGTCGCATTTGTGAGTCAAAACTTGTTCTAATCGGGTTCAGAACGCTTCTTTGCATATCTCATTTATTCATTATAATTTAAACTTAATTCCATTCATATTACATTATGGTATTTCGAATTGCTAAGTAATTTCATTGGGCTCTTACATGAATTGTATAGTACACAAGAGACAAACTAATTAGAAATAAATTCATAATGTTTTATGAAAGTGCTACTTCATGTTACCCAGTCATATTACGATAGTGTACAATTGATTCTAATTCCTTGAGATAGACAAATTCTTTGTTCTATAAAGTGCTACGATTTATATTACCGTAAATATGATATTTTTTGACAGTAATAATGAGTCATTATATAGAAGCTTTATAAAAGTTGCTCACTCAAGTCTACACTACGAACTATATATTCCATAATATTATAACTGTAACAGTAGAGAGTAATAGTATGTACTAAGTATATCATAACAGTGTTTAATACAATTTAGTTCAATTAATACTAACAAGAAATACTTTATTTACTCTTGTGTTTAAGTATATGTAACAATTTACTTTTGGTCACTACAGTTAGTTTAATTACATTATTGTTGTTTGGATATTACGAGTATAAGATGTATAACGCGGCAACTGCTACACTGCTCAACGCATTAATTGTATAGTATCACATTAGAGCTTTCAATTAACTCCGTTTCTCCAGAAAGTCAATTATTTTATTACGAGGTAATTCCTTGATCCAACCAATTCATGCACGAATCTTTTACTTCTATACACTCTTCTTTACTAGTCTCATCGTATGTTAAACCAGACTTGACTATATACATACTACATCCAATGGCTCAGAGACTCTCATTGCAGTTGATAGTACATGAAATTGTATTTATCACTACTTTATATAATGCTTCCAGTCATATTACGATAGTTTATTACAATTGATCCTCTAATTCCTTGACTAATAGACATTTATATCTTGGCATGTTCTATAACCTGTGCAATACGATTTTTATAGTTTCACTCGTGTAGTCTAACTTATGATATTTTTTGACAGTAATAATGCGTGACTTATATATGCAGTACTTATAACTGCTTGCTCAAGTCTACACTACGAATGCCAATATCAATTCTCCATAATATTCAATGAAAATCTGTAACAGTAGAGAGTAATAGTATGTACTAAGTATATCATAACAGTGTTTAATACAATTTAGTTCAATTAATACTAACAAGAAATACTTTATTTACTCTTGTGTTTAAGTATATGTAACAATTTACTTTTATATGCCAACTACCAACTTGACAGAATTGTTGTGTTTACATTATTACGAGTTCGTATTAAAATCCAAGATCTTTCAACTGCTACACTGCTCAACGCATTAATTGTATAGTATCACATTAGAGCTTTCAATTAACTCCGTTTCTCCAGAAAGTCAATTATTTTATTACGAGGTAATTCCTTGATCCAACCAATTCATGCACGAACCATATTACTTCTACTTCCTACACTCTTCTTTACTAGTTCATACGTATGTTCAAGTAGACTTGACTTTTAACTACTACACAATACATATACTCTCTACATATAGATAGTACATACATTGTATTTATCACTCCATGCTTTATATAATGCTTCCGTCTTATAATTACAGTTTATTACAACTATCCTATAATTAATTACTAATGTACATTTATATCTTGGCATTTTCATAACCTGAGCAATATATTTTTATAGTTTCACTCGTGTAGTCTAACTTAACTTGACATTTTAAGCAATGGAAAGCGTGACTTACTACATGTAGTACTTAGGACTCTCGCTACAAATCTATACTACCAATGCCAATAAGTCAATTCTGCACGTCCTTTCCTCTTCAATGAAAATCTTTGCTAAAACCAGCTATATGTTTGTGTATCAATGTCAAAATAAAACCAAGTGTTTGTGTAAAAACGATTATGGCCCTCTTGTAGTAGAAGAAAGATCAGTGGTTGTGTTGAATGTAGTTGTGTATGCTCATTTCAATTGCTAAACTTTTATATGCCAACTACCAACTGGACAGAATTTTTTAAAATTCGCCCAGTTCGTAGTCAAATCCAAATCTTTCAATTGCCATTTTAAGATTGAAGATTGGAAGATAGAAGCTTAACAGCCATCACATGTAAAACAAAAAGTATTTTAAAAATTGTGTTGACATACAATATAAAATAAATCAATACGACCATTCTGAGATTCTGACTACAGTAAACCTCTTTAGATAAAAAATGAACCTAGTAAATTAACGTCGTATCTCTGATTAACTACAGCATTCAGAAAACATCGTTCTGGCATTTCCAAGATAAGAATCAGTAATGATAATCATTCATACTGAAACAGATGGGCAGCAATAAAACTGTTGGTGAACTCAATATAATATCTATATGTGAATTCATACCACATTATATTCTTTTTGTTGATGAATTGCATCTTCTTTTGCGAATTTTTCTGTGCAATGCACAGTTGGCCCATTAATTTATCTACAAAAAGTAAGTCAAAGGGACACGTGCATTTATTTATTTTTCTTTCTCTCCTCGTGTACAAAGAATGTTAATCTCCAATTTCCCTATTCTTGCTAACCATAATACATACTATATAGTAATAGAGATAGATTATTGAGCATGCTTCAGATAATTGGAAATTTTGCATTTCCGTTGGAATACCAGCATAAACTAATCCTTCACTAAACATAACCTAGCTTTCCTACCTTCTATAAGCATGCTTATTACATACATCTGCTTTGTCAAAACAGCTAAGTAGTCTTACAGAATAGTGAAACAGTTCCATCTTCTTCTGTCAATTTTCTAATACAAGTACTGCTAGTGTATTTGTATTTATTAGCACCATCGAAGAATAAAGCGTTTTGTTCCTATCCACAATGTCTACCCAATCATACCTGTACAGATATAGGTTTGGTGTAATATTGTTACGTAAACTTATATAATAGGATTAATCTCATTCTGTATGATATCTTGATTTAATTGGAAAACATGTTTATATTATGTCGCTACAGAATCCCTGCCCTGACAAAACTTAGTCTGCCAATATTCTAATATTAATTTCCAGCTACTCTAAATTCATCTACGGAGAATCAGGGAATAGCTAATCATGATTACTACTATGACAGAACAAATGGCAGTGTGTAATTATGAATGGGATTCTTCAATGTTTTGTCATAGGGAGAACCTACAGGCTTTGATATCCCTATTTACTATATTACATCTACTAGATCAATCTTAAGAAGCACCGAATGTCTAATTTTGACTAATTCATAATTTATCACAAATCCTGAACAACCTACGACTAACTACGCAATTCAATTATGAATGATAGAACCTACACATGTACTGCTACTGCTGTAAATTACTCCCATTCCGAACTCTGACAAAATAATATTGAGGGAGAAAATTGAGTATAATTTCCTATTATGTTAACTTGGTTTGCATCTGCTTCAGAGCCTCAGATCGAATATAATCCTCAATAAGTAATATCAGGTACAGTAGATGGACTTGAGGATGTTAGAGGAAAGAAACCTAATACACAGCATGCTGAGACATTCATATTACTACCAAACAATGAGAATATTCTAAGCTTTAGAATTAACGTAGATTTTACGCAATTGTAAACGAAACCCAAAACCAACAGAAAAACAATTAACCAATCATAGTAGCAATCTACTCAGCATATAATAGAAAGTATTAAGTATGTAGGTATATTTGCTATTTGACGCATTAATGCCTAATCACTACCCACGCTTCTATTCACCTTCCAATGGTACAATAAATCGTCATACCAAACAAAAGTAGTAGCATACTAATCTCCCTATTGTTGTATAGTAACTATCTATTTGCCAAAAGTATTATATCATCTCAATATCATTTTCTGTGTAAAAGTATTAGTTTCCATTTTCGTGGGCTATTATACACGATGAGATAATTTCGTTGACTTAATGGCCTATATTATAGTTAAGTTTAAAAATTGTACATAGTTTGTATGTGTTATTGTATGTAAATGTAGTGCATTGGTTAATTGGCATTAGTCTAAATGTGGAGACCAGAATGTTTGTTTGTAGCAGTATGTATTGTGTATATTAAATTGAGTTGTAGTATTTAGCTAGTTCCAGTCAAGTCAATTCAAGAGTGTACTGCACCGATCAGGTCTTGAACTTCAAACATTAAATGAACTAGAGGACGGTTTCAATTTCAGCAATTTCCGTCAGCGATGGCCGGTACAAATGCTCTCTGTATCTGAACGCAATCGCTTGACTTGATAAGGCTTCGCATGAGAGTGAGTGACTGGTGACGTGGTTGCGCCCGGTGAAATCCCTTTGCCCTCCCAACATCGCCGACACACTTACACCGCTAAAATCCCAAAATCAAACTCAATTTAATAGCATGTAATGCCCATCGCTCCTTCCATCCAACTCAATATCATACAACTCACTCACGTACTCACGTATCTACAAACGACAATAATGCATTTCTATTCACCAATCTATTTTTACTACACCCAGACATCCACCCACGTCTGTCTACCTATCCATCCAACATACACATACAACACATTCAATTACAAGCAAATCAAGAAACCTTAAAAACACAATCTTAGACACGTTTCCCATCCAATAAACATTATTGTCTGAAATTGGGAAAAAGCAAAGCTGACGTGACTTGAGCTACTTTCGAAATTCATTTACGATGCCAAACATACATACAAATCCCATAATGTTATATGTAACCCATTTCATTTTCTGAATTAAATTTGTTCCTTAGAAGCCATTAAAATACGATACAATGACATTCACTCTGCATAACAACATCACAGCTTCAGTACGATTTAACAATATCACATTTGTATATTTTATTACATTCTCTAACGTTTATTCTTTAGTTCATTTATGTAGAATGTACCCGAAAAGCGCATTCATTGTGCTTTCCTCAACAAACTTCACTACATAAGGTTAAAGCAAAAGAGCATCCGGAGGACCTAATGTAAACGTCAAAGTCAAGGCGGCTTGCAAGTGTCAGTCATTTTCGCTAAGATCAAAACGCGTTTTTTAAAATCACATTAATCATCCCAAGTTAAGACAAGACAGTTACAGATATGCCATGATGAAAAATTTTCTGTAAGTATATTTTAATATTTACGTATAAATATGGATTGTAGGAGAACCTAATAAAATTAGAATACTTTTAAAACTAGTTTTTTGAATATGTTCCGAGTTCGTGCTCTATTAAGCTTTCATTCACCATGACCATGACTAAACAATTCAATCTCGTGTCTGACACATTGAGTTTTGTATTGCAGTTAATTTTAAATTGCATTTTCCAGAATCTTAAATTTTTTTGACTTTATATACGTCTAAGCAATATAAACTGCTACATTGTGAGGAACCACTAAAAGAAAATCAACAGCATGTATTGTAATATGAGTACATGATCCTGCAGTGCCGGTGGTTCTTTGCTTGGCTAGACTTTCCTTCCGTTACACCCGTCGCTCAACTTTCTCCTAGTATGTGGGAGAATGTATTAAAAAGACAAGGGCTCACGTTTGAGAGTGTCCTTTCGGGCTTATACAGTGAATTTATGCTTAAACAATCTAGTGACCAAATTTTACTTTCCTTTGAAACGCTACATTAGTATTTCAGACATACATGGATGAAGAATTCACTCCACACAAGAGAGAGAGAGAGAGAGATTGTATTAAATACACCAACTAGAAACTTGTATAAACTACACTACAGATATAGGAAAAAACAAAAAAGTGTTGTAGTATGTATATACTGTTTGTATGGAAGTTCCAGTTGTTGGTTTGCAACAAATCCCATCTTTCGTCCCTGTCATATGAAATCTCTTCTGCCAAAAGGAAAGTAGAAGATACATAGATGAAGAAAGCATTATGAAAAGTTACTTTCACAATGTTTGTAGTATGTGTGTAGTACTAATATGCAGCACAGTGGGATACATTGCATATTCTTGCAGCGCTACAAGTTCTTTATGGGGAAAAAAGCAGGAGTTGATTTACAACTTGCTACATTTATCAAGCCATGCTTATTCTTCAAGAGCAAAATTCCATTTCACATGGATTTAGCGAGCTGTTAAATGCAACATGATGTATTTAAAATAGTATTTAAATGAATATGAACCTTAGTGATGACGTAGCTCGAGACCCTCCCCCTGGCCAACATGAAGAACGACGTTTTCTACTAATAGGAATTTAAACATAAGAAAACCAGGTCAGTCATAGTTATAATGTAAATATCATAATGCAGCAATTAAAGCCAATGATTTAATGAAATATTATGAATTACGATTTTTTGGAGGTACTTGCTAAAATTGCCAACCTCATAGTGGGATCAGTAAAAAGTCTTAGCCGGGTCTCCAATTGATGACACCTTACTATAGCCAGTTTTAGCTGGTGTTGAGTTCTGAGCAAATTTGTGGTACAGATAGGATCTCTACAGTCCGAGGCGTATGTTTCAATCGATAGTGAATTACGAAAGCGAGCAGTCTCGAAAATCGCTCCACTCCCATAAGGGTAATTGAAGGGTCTTCCCATGTTCTGTACACGACAAAAGAAAAATGTTCAGTTAAGCCACATTCAGAGACAAAGACAGTTGCGGGTGAGGATTAGAAATTCTCTTATAAAAACCCCATTGGATAAATCCCTAGGTACTACATAAAACATACACACTGAACTCACAGAAGCCAAAAGATATGTTTGGCAGAGTCCAACTTTACTCTGGACACTAACAGACAATCACATTTGAAATAATAAAAGCATTTTGGCCATCCTTACAATAGCTTTACGCCTTCATTGCACTGCCCATCCAAAGCTACGCAGACCCACAAAAAATAAAATAATGTGAGAAAACAGGGTCAATGCAGTGAGAAACTGCCTTTATCCTCCTCCCACCCACTTTTTATCTCCTGTCACATAATCACTAAGAGAATTCATACAATATTACCATCCTTGACTTCACACCAAATCCACCAAAAAGCTCTAATCGTTCTATTTATCTACCAACTACTAATGGTTATACTTCTATTTACTAAAACATTATTCCTGAATCTTTTCAATAAATCTGGGATTAAATTCATAAAGTCAACTCATCTCTGCAGACAATAAAATGTCGAATAAACATCCTAAATCTTTGTATAGCAGTGGTCACCAAATCTACTGCGTAAACTGGAAAAAAACTAAGTGTAGTAGCACTCTAGAAAAACTATACTTTCAAATACATATTATAGAATTCTATATGAATTATCTAGTTCACTAAGCGTAATAATAATGTTACTGTAAATAGCTATATGAAAAATATAATGACAGCATTACACAGTAGTCTATTTTTGTTTCTTCGCAAATTCATCGATTAAGCCAACGAGAGCAGCACCATATTAATGTGGCATCTGTTCCAGAGAGATTTCTCTCTTAGACTAAAATGAAAATGCTCCACCGATAAAGGAAACGCATGGAACTAGAAAAAAGATATCTAGTGCTAAAACTACATAACGTTTTCATAGACATTACTGAATATGCCAACGATAAAGTAGATAGAGTTATTTTATATTGACATCTGTATGAAAATGGAACATGTAGTAGTATAATAACATACACTGTCTACCATTGTCTACAATACATATTTTACAAGCAGATTTGTCAAAATGTTAACCTGAGAAAGCAAGGAAAAACATCCTGGTGGCTTATCTACATAACGTTTTCTTGCACATTTTGAGTAGAAATGCTCAACACCTAAGAGCATGCAGGCAATAGCAATTCCACAGGCAAGAAGAAGAAACGCACTAAGAAACTGTTCCAGTGCCAAAGGGCCTGTTCCATGACGGGCATATCGAGGGTCGTCCATTTGTTGACGACCTCTTCCTTCTCCAGAGCATGGTCCAGTAAAATAAAATCTTTTCAACCGCTCAAGGTCCCCTGTTCAAATGACAAATCACAGTTAATCATAATATTCAGTCTCAACAGAGATTTCCTAGCCAAAACTCCAAGTAATATTGATGTTGCAGGAATTTTGTACAGACCGGACATATGCAAAATGCCTAGGATATGTGTAAAATTAAAAACCAAAATTTGAACAAACCTAATCTAATTTACAACTTGTTGACTGTCAAATGTACTTTCATGTAAGTTTGATTGTTTTAAAATAAATACAGGTTCGTTGAAACTCAAAATTTTGGTTTTTCACTTTACATATCCTAGGCATTTTGCATATGTGCCGTCAACTCCCTGTAACATTGATACTGCAATAAAAGATTGAAAAACATAACAATAACTTTCTGTATAGTAAAAATAATTAAAGTTTTCCGTTTATCGTTTGATGTTAGCAGTAGTCGCACAAAAACGGAATATTAACAAAGTCTTGTATACGACAGACATTGCAATGAAAATGAATTACTGTAAACATAAAAGAAATCGTAAATTTTTCAACTGTTTTCTATCATGTAACGCGTGTTTGTACCAGTGCTGAGCTCAGCTATGGAAGAAATAAACACAATTGAAAAAAAGTATTACACTCTTACAAACAATTCTCAGAATGACTCGATTGATCTTGTCCTTCCTATTGTAATCATTTCAGGGAAAAAGACATTTTTTCTAACATTTTTCACGTGCGATTTTTCTGACAAATTTCATTTACTTTAAATGTGTCGGACACAGGTTCAATCTCTACATTCCTTTCGTTTCTTCACAACCGTTAGATGTGAATCTCTGCCTATACATGCGTAAATTAAATCCACTGCACTGTACACTCGCTAGATTCTTTTCTCTGTGAATTTTTATAGATTTCGAGAAAAAAGTTCTTGTACATTAAATGAAAAATGAATTCTTCCATAAAGAAAGGAAAAAAATATGTCAATAAAACTGGTACATACATTATTGAGAAAAACTTTCAAAGAAAATAATTTCCGGTAAATGCTCAATTTATCAACAAAAAGTATTTTCTTGAAGCTTTGTCAAATATTAACTTTCATTTTACATTTCGGAAAGTTATACCAAACGGAACTAGTTCAGAGTTATTCAATATCCAGTAGTGTTTTCGGTTTTCACGAAGATAGTAGTACTCACTATCGGTAGCTAAGAGAAAAGGTATAAATGACTACCGTTCTCTTTGAATTCCATGAGCAGCTTGTTAAAGGTGACTAGGTATTTGGAATGTCGAGGGAAAGCAAGTCCATAGCCTGTATGAGCGTACCAGGAGCCTTCAAGGAGTAATTGGCAGTCTGATGTATCCTGGAGAACTTGGTACTGTAGCACGGGACCATCATATATGAAAGCATCCAGTTGACTGTCAATTCCATACATTACTATATCACAACCACATCATTCCAGAATTCCAGCACAGAAGGCATTTATATGCGCTTCCTACAACTCTGCACCACAAGATCAGACCACAGTACAACACCTTATGTGGGTCGAGTCCCAAATCCATACCGTATTAAGCAATTACGAGTTACGAAGGTGCTATGGCATGAAATTTCACCCAAGCTAAAGAATGCTTTCACTGTTTGTTAAATTGAATCGTACAACCTTCACAAAAGGTACAGCGATAAAAATAGCTGTTCTTTTAGAGCTATATTGATAGAATATTATCAAATTACTAGTTCTCGTGTTACTTTCTCTTATACTAACTCCTATAAAAGTTTCACCGTTAAAAAATTCTCAGCTTCACCTTTTCCCTTTTATCTCACTTTCACTGAATTTCTATGCTTAAAAGGGTCAATTTCTGAAAAATACACAATTATTCTGTACCAGTGAAAGTTTCAGTTGCAAAAGGGAAAGTAATATTCTCTGAACACGTTGTCTGATCTTGCTGTCTAGAAAAAAGAAGAATTTATACTGCATTGGGATGTTTGAATTTTAAGCAGTATTGATAGTAGATAATTTAAGATAAAATTTCAATGTGCTGATTTATAAAATTCAAAAGCATTGCGAATAGCATCCCAAGTCCAGTCCTTTAGACACATATAATAGTAATAATAGTAAATGCGTTGAAATGACAACAGTTAAGATATTGAATGTATTTTAGTATAGTCTGCAGTGGACATTGATTATTTGCGAAGATTCTGTGGTATGTTTTGTAGGGAGACTGGCAAAGAAAAGGAGGTTCTGTGAATGTTCACATTACATGTAAATGCACATAGTGTGTCGCACATAACATAACTATCAAACAGTAATGTTATGTAGGAAAACAGAGGAAAAGAGGCAGAGTACAAACAATAGTTATTGAAAACATACCGACCGCGGACGGCAGCAACTCCTTCGCTGACATTATTTACAGAAAACTGCTTCATATGAGTGTGCATCTCTGGATGATGTTTTGCTAACAAAGAGTCTGTGTGGGTAAAGGGCACCGTACTAAACTTCATGACGGGCTTTTGACTCTGTGGGTTGCTTAACTGTCAACATTAACCAAATAGACATAGTATTTATATCTTCAATATTTACATTTGACAAAACGAGAGCGACTACATTAAAGGAATATACATTTTATAAGCACTCTACTCTGTCAGGCAGTCTTATTATTTATTTGTGCATATTTACTCAAAGCGAACTCCTCCATTTCCACCTTTTATATTTTCACTCACAACACTCACAAGGGAGCATCAAAAAATAACTCAGCCCATTCAGTCAGAAGACAGATCATTTATTCCAACTCATTCTTTCACTGACAAAATTCTATCCTTTGCTAGAGGTACTTTAGCCATAATATAAATCTCCTTATTCTGTGCAACTGTTTAATTCTAAAATAAATTAAAACCCCGAAAAATACTCCATTTCATAGTACCTTACATTAAAAAAGTATCTTGTAAAAATAATACTAAATTCTTGCTTATTGTGTTGTTCTGTGGCGGGTGGTTGTGCATTAAACTTGTCTGAATGCGTTTGATAAATAAATACAACTTGGCCAATATGGCCATATTTGGATTTTGAGAACTGTCAAACATAGCGATTAAACGACAAAAAATGCACCTGGTGCCCGTAAAATGTAATCTTACTGTGTAGTATGGTATAGTTATTCCCTAGTGGTAGCCTATGTGGAGAACTTTACTGAGTACTTAATTAAACTTACAATAAGCCAAAATCTGCAAAATTTCTTATTTATCTTCTTAAACTTAGTTACTTTATTTGTTTATAAATTCTCAATGTTTACCATAGTATACCAAGAACGTTTGATCCAAACCTTGTAATGTTTTAGGAATTTATAGTTAAATGTATTTTCTATTGAAGTAGAATGTACATTAAGTATTGAGATTCAAGTTCAGAAATTATTTTAGACGAAAAAGTGAGGTTCATCAATCACCGTTTAGTTTCACGAAATAAAGAAACATCTGTTAAAGGAGTAGCTGAAAAGGGTCGTTAGAATGAAATGTCAGTAAGGCTACTGTAGGTCATTTATTTTTAGCTTTAGAATGAATGGGAAATATTTCAAATTCTGAAGAAGGAGAAAAAGTAGAGAATCAGAAGCGAGATTTTTCCCATTGGTCGAATTTCCACTTATTAGCATTCCACTTGAGACGCAAACAACTCGTCCTGTTCCATTGTGTCGTACATGTGGGGATATATTGACTGAAGTCATCTGGTTTCATCGAAACGAGTTTTCAGTAACCATTAGGCACAGTACAAGTATCAATATCAGGGACAGAGTAAATCATAGTGTGTATAAGGAATAGCATATCTATAGTATGGACACCTAAAGACTTTTACCCATTGTATCAGAAATCAGATTCGTTTTCCCCCAAAGAATCTATATAGTGTTCAAGTATATAAATAAAGGAGTGTAGTGCCTATGTGTAGTATTATTGTAATCATGGAAAAGTTTGGATGTATCTGGAGAAAACAAAATATAAGAAAACAAGTGGAGTTCTCTCTTGTTTCGCCAAGTTAAATCCGAACGCTAGGCGATGAGGAATTCCATGAATTTATTTCTGCCGTCAGGATTTGCGACACTCGCTCGGGACTTCAAAGAGTAACCTCGACTTTAGGTTTGAGTTAGACAAGTCAGAAAAAATCACAACACATCAGTCAAAGCTACTTACTTTAGTTGTCGCCTCGTAGCCCTAGCCTCGCCCGTCTCAGATTCACAATCAGTCGGAAGTCACAACTTGAATTTGACCATTTGCACCTCTGCAACCCAAACTAAACTCGAGTCCCTAGTCTACAGAGAGAATCTCTAGTAAACCAGGGAATTCAGTCGAAGATTTTATTTAGCTCGTAGTGCCGTAGAATGTCACAGATCCTAGTGCTGCTACTTTTGAAATAAGATACGCTTTCCTATCTTCCATGGTGGAAATTTCTTGATAGATATTCGAGTTATTCGTCAAACCGGAGTTTGTTATTGCAATACTTTTACCTCCTCTCTCCTCTTACAGATTCCGATAGATCCAGCTGAAGTTCTTCATTGTCAAAGGAATTCGTATTTCTATTTCTTTTCCCGTCAAGTGTTGTAAATACATAACCCAGTTACCTCCTGTCTTCTATTTCCACTATGCCATGCCCCTATGAACAAACTACCTAACTTATACACTGCATTCACTTTGCATTCATTGTTCACCGTAGAAAACTGACGTAAGTTGGACTGAATAGTACAATGTTGCGAAATAGAGAAAGAGAGAGTCAACAAGAGGTCTCCTCCTTTCTCCACGACATACAAACACTATTATAAGACTTATATTAAAGTGTGCATAAACTTCGTAAACATTACATGTAAATATGTACATTTTGACGTGACGTAAGCTAAACCTTACTAACTACAGAAATGGCGACCTTATTCAATATTACTTTTGCTTTACGGCATTTGCACTGTTTTGGTTAGTAGTAGATATTTATTCCATTTCGTGTCACTACGATCCATAGCTGTCTTGTAAACTTCTTTCCAACTCTCCCAGTCTCAGTACCTACAACCTCAGTCCCTAGTAGACAGACAGACGCTTCAAATTGAATACAAAGCAAACACCACGGATGCAGTGCAGCACAACGTGTACACAACTTCTATACGAATCGAGTAAATAAGTAGTAACCTTTATCTCTCAGATACATTATGTAGCAGAACTGAAAAGGATTGACTACTACACTCACTAAAGATCCACACATACAAGTATACAAATAGTAATCCTATCTAATTTCTCTACCAAAATATGCATGTTGTCCTATAATTGTATTGCTATACACGTATGTATATACAGACGCCCAGCATAGCACGTGCCGGCAAACTCTAACGAAGTAACTTCGTTTCACTGTAAACTTTCCGCTTTCTACACAAGGACCTCCATCCTCTGACTCATTCTTTATCTAAGTATGTGCTGTTTATTTTCCCTATGCAATGCACAAAGCCACTAGAGCTTAGTGTACCCATATGTATCTATGCAAGTCAGTTAGCTACGTACTTGTGTCAAGTAAAGATAAGAGGAGCTTCAGATAATATTATATTGAATGCTTGATTCTAATCGATTTCCCATTTATACTACGTGAACTTTAGCTTGGATTACTATAATAGCAAAGCCCTACTGTTCTAAACTCAACTCGAGAATGTTCAATGTAAATACATTCACTAAAGACTTCGCTGCTGGCTTTCCAACTTTCTTGTAATTTACATCAACTTCCTTGCACAACACTTTCCCTATAAACTATACTGCATACCATTGCATACACTTATTCATACACTACTCTCCTTTCACCCAGACAGCTCTCTTCGTCTTCGGAGAAGGAAATCCTTTATTCTTAGTACCAAACAATTCGACTCCTAGTATATTCTTCAGTCTTTCAAAACATATTGTGTGTCAAACACAAATTACTTATTATTGCCTAGATCTAGGCTGCAAATATTTACGCAGTCAGTATTCTTACTACATTATATACTTGTACGCACAACAGTGCCCTAAGAATGCAGACTGACCTATATTCCAAGAACATTAAATTAAAACATGTCGTCCAATAATTATTTTTCATTATGTAACGTCCCTACTAGGGACTCCCTACAATTTGCGAAGTAGCCCTCTGCTGCGAATTTGCGAATCTTACTGCAAACTAAAAAACAGAATTAAATTCCAATAATTTTGAAATGTAAAAGAGAATGAATGATCAATCACTATTAATATGAACTATGAACTACGACTGCTAACATGCGACTCTATTAACGTTGACTAATTTAGGGTGGAAATTAGAATAGAATTTAACGGTTTTCTTAACACGGGGTAAAATAAATCAAGAATGCAACGAACTAAGAGGATGCACTTATACTCCCAAGTCACATTTAAACATGGGTAAGATGGAAACCAGTCATAAATTCCAAGAGACAACAAAGAGGAGTGCCGACACCAAAAACAGGCGTTTGTAATGGTAAAATATCCAAATTAATTGGTTTTGCCGGAGACACAAATGCAGGATTAATGTTCTTACTGCATAATGTTTAAAGCGTATTGTAATGGTAAGGAATTTCTGCACAACGAAGTTTGACACAATTTAGAAATACAAGAATCTACTGAGCACTAATAGGTTTCATGAAGTACAAAGCGTCATTCAAAGTGTGCTAGTAATAACAACGGAGTGAAATACACTGGTGATTGCATTATGCATTCAACATGCTTTCTAATGTTGCAATTGCTGACTTAAGATCCGAAATTACATTGAAGTCCTTAGTATTTGAATAAATGCAAGCAATTTAGCTTTTCAAAAGGCAAACTATTAAATAGAATGAGATGCACTACTGTCTGGTCTTCCACGAAACATGTTACAATATTTCTACGGCTTTCCATACATATTCATTAAAAAAGTACGAATTGATGATGGAAGAAATTAAAACTTAAGACCATACATGTGTTAATACAGCAATCAAAAATTCGTAAAACTTTAGAATTTCGGTTTAACTTTAAAATTCACATTATGCCCACTGTCATTTTTATTCAGGTCAAATTAAAATGCTTCAGGCTGTCAGATTTTATAGCTTCATGCAAATGCTCATCCATTCTATTCTAGTCAGCATAGCATATGTAAAGTCTTTATGGATGACGTTCTCAAGGTTTTATGTAAATACTAAAACTCATAAGCTCCAGCGCTGAAAATACTTTGGAGCACTGTAATACACTTTTACTATGTACAACATTCATTACGACTACTACTGTAATCAATTCAGCCTTTTTGCAGCAGGATAGGTATAATATTATACATGGACTGAATAAACACCCAGCTACCAGAGTAATTTTGATTTATGTTTTCCTCTCCTGTGCTATCTACTCTACAAGAAATCAAGATAATTTCATGAATATCTAGTAATGCTCAGAAAACATTCTACACATACCTGAAATATGTAGATACAAGAAAGTTTTCGAGTATAGTAGCGTTTTTAATGCAAATCCTTGCTTAGAAGGCACTACATTACTTACATCAATCCATCAGTTTATGTTTCTGAACTTTTCGTTTGAATCTTAACCATGCATTGAATTTATTCATATTATATGATGATAGGTAGGTGGATTGCAAAATAACTTCGGATAGAAAAACTTTACAATTTCCAATGAAAAACAAAAAAGTTCCTGAATTCATTTTCCATCTGACTTGAAACTTCCTTTCGCCCTCCTACTATGCTCAGTAAATAAACAACGACTTGTACGATTATATTGACTTGTCTATCACCCGTTCTCACTCACGACATGTATCAAACCTTGAACCTTCTGGCGTCTAGTATTTCAATGCTTTACAGTGAACGATTACAATTGTTTAAGCATTAATATTCGCCTATAGTATGATCAACTGTTATTGTGAATACGAATTGGTGAATACTTTTACTTTGGTGATTAAGCAAGATAATATCCAATGTAGATATTTTGTACTGGTGAAAGTTGTACGGAGAAAACAGAGAGAAAGTCACAGAAGGCCCATTACTACCAAATTATGGCCCATCAAACTTTGGAATGTATTGTTCTAGAACGTTATAATTTTATGCGCAGGTTACGTATTATAAAAGTCGTTTTAGCTTTAAGTCTTGGACTTTCCACACGATATTGTTATATCAATTTCCATGGCTGGGTACTTCGAACGACAAAGAATCAATGATTGAGATGATCCAAATATTGCGAAACACAAATAAAATGGGGTATTATAAAAGCTGTAACTTCTGTCGTGATTTTTCAGTATAAACAGCAGTGTCCTAGTCGCCTCCCTGATTTTTTTTGTACGAAGAGTGATACCTGTCAACGTAAATGTAGTGCTATTTTATGTAAATATGCATATTACTTACTATTTTCTTGTTCGCTGGGTTATTGCAATCTTCTCTATTGCATTATTATTGAGAGATATTGTAAAGCTGAGATAATGGAGAGCTGGAGCGAAGATTGTCAGGCCTCGTACTGGCACGTACGACCAACTTGTTGTTGTTCATATAAATTGCCTACCTACATATGCTGATATATATATAGTTTCCTAGATTGGTTATATTCTGCATTAGTAAGTGCGAGATGTAGTTTAGTAAGAATCAGTAGAGCCGTAATGAGATCGCACTTCCATCAAGAAAATCTATCTTGCTGGGGAACGGTTTTAAATTTCAATTTGACATGGAAAGGAAACTGTGATAATAATATGAAGTGACGACGATACCATGATAAACTATGCATAATTCATGAGTTAATGGGTTGACACCCCAATGCTACTAATAGTAATACCCAAAGTTCTTTTCCGCGGTAGAAGAAGGTAAGACAGGAAAGAAGAATAGTAATTCTAGACTAGTACATTAACTAAGAACACGATGTAGTTTTGCTATCCCATTTTAGCAGGGTAGTTCAGAATATAGCATGGCATGGCATTATGGAATTACCAGTAAAAACTTTAGTCTTGTCAGTACTGCGTATAAATAACGTATATATAGTCCTTATTACACATTATTGTGTTTTTAGAGTAAAGATGAAAGTAGGAGAGGATTTCATGGAACATTAGTAAGCAAATACTCGAGTTCAACTTAATTCTTTTTGGAGTGCTCTAGCAATTTCTTCGCTTCGGTGCTTGCAAACGGGATTTAAATACCCAAGTGCTTCTCTTATGATACTATAAGCATAGTTCTTAAGTTTACTCTTCAAATAGCCTTTACTATTAATCTGACCGCAAGCTTTGTTGCTTAATATTGCTTTTACAGCAGTGTGGTACGTAGAGTAATATTATCCCGTAAATAATAACCCTGTCTTTATTTATTCGCTCACTCAAGAGCCACGACATAATACTTTCATAGCATACATGTCTTAAAAAGAATTCGTGTATTTATGTAGCTAGTTATTCTGGAATGTTCATAAGTAGAGTAGACTTTGCATTTCGAATATTTGTGCACTAATCTGGAATAGACTAGAGGACAGGACTTACTGTCTAAGCCTTCTATTTGTACCTGAGACGTTGTGTACTTTGAAAGCATTATTCAAAGGAGACAGAGCAATATAAGCTTATAGTCTATACAGCACTAGGATTTCTTTATGCATGACATGGAAAGGAAAGTTAATCCAAAACATAAATAAAGGAAAGTAGAGTAAAAGTCAAAGTAAACTTACCCGCGCGTCGTGAATCCCGACAAATTTATGACTCTCCTCACGGGTGATCATAAACACAGCCAAATTAGCTGTGTACGTGGCAAGGAACACGACAGCAAACATGGACCACACATGAACGACGAATCTAATACATAATGCAATCTTTGTTACACAGTTGAGTGCGTACTATACTCTGAATCCGCTACAAAAAACACGTCAAAATCCTTCATTGTCACTTCGCTTTTTTTGATTGCACAAAGAATAAAGCGAAAAAACGAAGGACTTGACTACCGACACAATGTGACTTTTCTCTACCTTTCTCCTTTATCTTCCCTTCTTGCATTGTTAATCTTTGTTCATATATCACGAAAGGAATAAGATTAACAACTCTGATGTACATACTTTAAAAAGCCCAACATATTATCTGTCATCTGTACATAGAAAATAATCCTATGCAACTAAAAGTGAAAGCATAAATATTTTCCATAGACAAGAACTTTAAAAGAAATTCCAATGAAATGTAAAAGTGCTGTCACTAAGTCCCTCCCTATAAGTACTCCCTATAGCCATATGGAAATATTAATAATTAAAATTCACACAGCGAGGCTTATTTCCCAGATCCGTTTTCCTTCGAGGAATTTCATAACAGTCTCAAGAAGTATCTAGAGGAAAAATTTATTCTTGTCGTGCAAAGATGTTGTGGTTTAGTATGAAGAGTGTGACGTCCATTTTATGACAAGTTCGAAAAAGGGAAAATACAACTTTTGCTACCTCTTTCGACTTATTATGGATAATATCCTTCATCTGAGAATTTTCAAGCTACTACTACTAATATAAACTGAAAGATAATGATAACAGTACCCCTGCTGTTATAATGAAATATAGGATTTTGGATTGAATGCCTTAATATTAGATAAAACTTGGGCAAACAATATGAAATCAGGGATGAGAATGGAAAAAGTTATGAAATGCCTAAGGTCCGCCTTTGCTCTCGTCTGTCGAGGAACATAAGGTGTATATCACTTTTGATTTATAATCAAATTGAAAGCATCCCGGCCTCTACAAGACAAAGACCACCATGGGTTTCCATAATATGTGCTCTTTTGTTAAACCTATCACGTTTCCGCCTGCCTGTCTCTTCTGCCCTGACTTCTCGCCTCCTTCCTCATTTTCCTGTCTTGGAATGGATTTCCATTTCCAATAACTCCTCTACACCGCCAGTCAAAAAACCTTTGGTGCAATCTAAGACTGTGACAAAAGAATCTAAAACTTCATAGTCAACACCCAAATTTTCACTTTAGACTGTAATATACACTCAAGACCAAAAGAATGAACAAAAACTATCTATGTTAACTTAAAATAAGATTAGAAAATTGATATCCCATATAATAGATACCAAATGTTGGGCTATTTTATAAAATGCAGTCAAATTGCAGTCTGCCAGAGTCAATGATTAATTTCCTCGTGTTTTTATTCCTCTCTTCTTGACTCAGTAATCGAATTGCATTAAAGGAAATGACAGACTTTTCTTGAACCAAAGTTTAGTCGATTAAATCCCTCTAGAGAAAATAGTCACATTCTTACATACCATTCCGTCATTTCACGTATCTAGTGGTTAGATTTATCCAAATATTTCACCAGAGAGTTACTATAATACTTCGAGTACCATTGCTAACTGCACCTTTCCATTTGCATTAGAATGTTAAGGTTGGTCAGCAAAATTCATCATGCATTTTCTTAGTATATATATTATAGCAACATAAGAGCAAGATCTATTTTAATCTCTGACTACTTATGCATGCTTGTTTTAACTTACTTGGCAGTAAATCCTCTTGGAGAATCGATATGCACAGATGCTTGGAACAGTCTTGCCCACACCAACCAACAAGATCGAAACAAAGAAAAACGAGATCCTGGTTTCGCTTCTCCCTGAAAATTGACAATTTTTGTAATTACAAATCATTGCCATGTATTTCATAAATAATTATATTATTTCTACCCATTTCACTGAAAAGACATAAAATTAATCCACCATGCATTGCTAGATACCAGTTATTTGTACCACTCAAAGCAAGCAACGCAGAACATATTATCGCCTAAATTACCACAACAATGAAAATCACCACATCAAAGAACACCCACCTACAGCTATTAGGTATATTATAATATGCGGTAATGTGGCCAATATTAATTTGCTAACTGTACCTTGTTCGAGGACAAAATATTGTTCACTACATCAAATTACATTTAATTAACTTTAATTTGCTGTTTACAACTCTAAAATTGGAAACAGGCAACTACCGTAGAGAAATTAATAGGAACTGTCAAACGTGAGTATTGTGGTTACCTATGAAGTATTACCTGTAAAAGACTGTGAATTTTAGTCATGGAGCATTTTTAATATAATTAGGTAGTACAGAGAGAATGTAAACAACAAACAGAAATATACATTCTAATATTTCATCAGAGAGTGCCATTTGGTTTGCTGTTACAATCGAATGATACCACTTTGTTACCCAATTTAATAAAAACGATAATTACCAATATTGCAATTGACTGACATATTAAAAGAGAAATGGCAAACCTATCTACATAAATTCTATTTCATAATAATTATTTTAGTGCTGTGACATAACATTCGACGTTAATTTGATTTGAACCAAAATACAATTTAGTGAAACTTTTCAAAGTAGTTGGATTTATCAATGAGATACAGCCTGCAAAAGATAATTATGGTGTAAAAATTTACTGGACCCTAGGAGTCCTTATCTCAGTTTGGAACCTATAACGATGCAATGTAGGTATCTTATCAGGACAATTTCCAAAATAGCACAGAGCCATTTTCCTTAAAGATGCTGAAGGGAAACATTGTAGACTGGTTAGTAGTGGAGACTATGTGGAATTGAAAACAAAATAGTGTTTCAAACAAAGCACACTTATGGAATGCGGTTACATAATGGAACATCATATAGAAATATAAATGTGCTGGCAGACAAGATATTTGTAGCATAAAGGATTTATATAGATTGGTCAAAAGGATGGTGGAAGTATAAAGTAGCATTTAAAAGTACTTACTACGGACAAAGATCGGAGATATACAACATAGTATGCACATGCCACAAAGCAGAGATAAACAAATACATGAGCGCCCCATCAAAATGATGAGAGATTCGTTTTCGCTGTTGTGTTGTGTAGTGAACCATAAAGTGCCGAGAGGAGTTGCTCATTCCCCATACATAAATTGCATACATGCACATATAAAGAGTCCCAAAGAAAGCAGAACCAGATTAACGAAAAATACTAGAGACAACGCTACCACGACTTCCACAAATACTGCTCTAGTTCAAAACAACATCCACTTCATTCGTGCATACAATATCGCATAGATAGACCATGAAATGCTCTTACAGTATATACAACCACATACTATCCTAACCATGAATGGATATGATCATTTTGTAACACTTAATGGGCACTTTCCTTTTCGTTGCAAACCCATAATCATTAATGTTCTTTTACTCTGGATCAACTACAAATGTATTCATAATAAAGAGTTAACTCGACCCATAATGTCTCCCTACCACTAATGTGTGCACTAAACTGAAACAACTGTGTCTACAAATGTCTACAAATGTCTACCCACAGTAGAATTTTTGTATTATTTGTATAGGACACTTCTATCGCTTCAAACAGCTTATGTGTTTACTTAAATTAAAATAGTGACACTGCTAGCAATAACACTTCAATTCTAAACCCATTTGAAATGGATTCTGAAAAATATTGACTAATAATTTACTGGAGATTTGAAGGAAGGCGCCATGCTAGAAAATGACCAGATTATACGGTTATATATATAAATAATTTAACTTTTTCGTGCAGATAATCATGTTCCTGACCTATCTCCATAAAAGAAGTTTTAATTTCAAAAAATACTCAACGTTTTCGAAAATTTGATATGAGTGGGTTGTATGCGTGGATATCAGTGATAAGTGCATAATCGCTGAATATAACTTTCTGACGTATACATAGCGCTTTTTGGTGGTAAACGACTTGTGTTTGTCGGGCCACAAGCTTTTGGACAGTAAATAATTTCATTTTACTACAGAAAGGAAAATGAATAAGACTAGTGCTGACTGACGCAATAAGGTCAAAGTTCATTGCGTTTTATGTTGCCTCTGACATACATCCATATGTATACTGTTATTTGGTAGTCATACATCACATTATACTTCTTTTCACAACATTGGGAAGTGAAACAAACCGTAGGATAAAAAGGAATGAAAGCTATCAGGTTGAATACTGCGCTAATGGGAATTTGTCTGGGAGTAAAGTATCGAAACTTTCACTTGAATATAAATAGAAGCAATTTAGTCTTGTAAGTGCCTTTCAAGAAGATTTCTCTGGCATGAATGTTCAAGATGTGTACTTTAAGTCAAACTGAGGACAGATTTCAATCTAAAAGACCGTTAATCATAATATACAACCAAATAGTAACTTTGAACAGAGCATAATGCATAATTTATAATTTATGTAAAGAAGACCTAGTTTGAACTGAAGATGCATAATATATATAAGAATTTGCAAATTATACGTACCGATGGACCTGAATCAGCAACTAGATAGTGCTATACAATATATCACACAAATCGAAAGTCCTGTATCGACAGAATATAAGCATACCTAATTTACTCTAAAAGTAAGCAATCTGACAGTCATAACTCAGTGTAACGTGAAGGGGATAAAATTCGATTCTACTGGCATGCTATCAAGAAAATCATATTTGCGAAAAATTAGTTTATGAAAGGGAGAATTTGTTGAGGTAAAGGCTAAGGATTGGTAGACAGTACATAGTACTAGACTACTTGCCTTGCAAAGACTACTCTAGCTGAAAGTAGTAAAATGGAACAAAATATATTTGAAATGGAGAAAAGGAAGAACCTTCATGTTGAATCCGAGAGGACTAAGCCATTCGAATGCGAAGATTGCTAGAGAGTATACTTGAATTCCCACCAGGCCCACGAGCATCCACAACGCTGTGTCGAACGGCTCTGTGTGCACATGAATAAATAGATTGTATCAACATAATGTAACATAACATATTTTAACCAGCTATCTATCTTTCACACAGAATACCTGAACCACAGTTCTAAACTTCCCCAGTAATATCTTTTTCTACACTTCTACTCTCCTATAACTTACATTGCAAGTATTTTATATTTCTAATTTTCTCTACTCTAGTCTTCATCTGTGGTGAAATTGCAGAGACACATTACACGCATTCAATGTAGAGTTTGTTTCCCTATATTATTACATTACCTACTCTTGTAGTATTTACTATTGTTAGGAGAAATTGGAGTCCTAGAGAGAAGCTTATTATTTCTTCACTATAGTACTACATGCACATGCAACGGAAACCGAAACTTTACTCCAGGCATGACATGATAGACACATATCATATAGCAATAAGACATGTGTTCTGCACACAGACTATATGTCAAATTGAATCTATCAGATACTATCTGTTTCTTATTGTTTCAAAGAAATCTTATTCCCATTTTCATTTTTCAATCAGATTTTTATACCCTGAATGAACTCCTAACATTTTCACATCCCAAGATAAGGTATCAGGACCATCTTTGGTTTAACCTGAAATTGAAACTGAAAGAAAAGTCCCCGAGACTTATGGCTAAGGAAGACGAAACGAAATTCGATAATAATATGAGCCCTTTTAAACTAATTTTAAAACAATCTATCCAACATCCTTTCCTTTCTGTCAATGCTCGGTTAATACTTACGATTCTATATAAATATTATATCACTTTAGAATCGAGGTCTTTTATTTAGAGCTATATATTAGTAATTAACTCCAATTTATCAAATACGTTAAATCCTCTTGATTAAGTCTATATCGTTAGTTAATATTGCTTGCTGGTGAGCATAGAATTATATAATGAGCATTCTAATAGTAATATTGTGGTATTTATTATTCACTCTCTATAATAGTATAATTAATACTATGTAACTACACGTCAGAATTAGAGCTGTGTACATAAGTCGAACCTAAGAGGTAACAGTACAGAGTAAAATGTCTGTACTAGTAAAATGGTTTAATTACCGCTTTTCAGCGGTAGTAACAATAGGGAATTTGGAGTTTAGCGGATGAAAAGGGAGATTGATTGTAGAATGAGATTGATTACAGAGATTAATGTTTAAACGGCTATGTAGTTTGATATATTGAAAGTGTGTAGGGCAGTGAGGTTACCTAGAAAAGCAGTAGGAGATATAATTCCAGTTCTCTTCATGGAAAGGATTGCAACTCCAGAGTCCATGAAAGGGACGGAAAAATCAACGACACCCTCACGCTCTGAGTTGATCATCAGGGAGGCCAAGGCAACATCGGCCTTTCGATTCATCAGCTCGGCAATCAAGCCATTCCATTTACCATTGTGGATGGTGCCCCATTTAGAATCTTGCACCCGAGCCAACTCATAGGTGAACCCTATGTTTTCAGCAAATTTGACCAGAAGATCGATGCAGAAACCGGAACAACATTGATAGTACGATGAGTTCCGAATCACTTCCGAATGATTTAGTCTGTAACAACAAACAAAAAACAAACAAGTGCTTTTCATTAGATTCCGGATCGTACATGCAATAAAGACTCGACTTAAATACATATATTATCTATTTACTATAGTAGATATAGTTGTCTAGGACAAAAGAGACAAAGAGATATACAGACAACCAGACATGGGGTTTTCCGTTACAAAGAAGCCACTGCTATAAAATTGCAATCAAGAACTAGATACTTAAAACAATGTATGCGGAAGCTTTTAAGTGGAACCACTCTCAATATCAAATAGAACAATATGCCCTCGCAATCACAATTCGTCAATTGATTCACATTTATATAATATTATGCAACCTAAAATCCATTTCGTAGGATCATCCTTTCCCTATCTCATTTCCCATCTGCAATTCTGCATATTATAATACGAATTGCAAGTAGAATTTACAAGTAGGGAGGCGGTTACCATTATCAGGAGTAAGTAAGAAGCAAGTATGGAATCTAAACCGCCTCTCTTGACTCTTGTCAGTTTATGTGTATTTTAAACCGTTTTGATTTCGGTGTGTGCTTCCGTTTCTCAAGACTAAGTACTAAGTGTGCGTGGAGAGAGACCCCGAGTAAACGAACAGCTTTCTCCGTCAGAACTCTCTAGTCACTTTTCTTTACGAAAATCACTTCACTTTGCACTTCTTTTCTTTACTTTCCTAATTCTGGTTCACATTGTACTTAGGATGAAAACCATCCCATAGCGAAGGCTGGAGTTTGTTACTTCATTCGTCTCTTTAGGAAATTTCTGTTAGGACAGACGATGTCTTCCCTCCACTTGAAATTTGCTTCACACGAAGACTACAAGCTACATGCTACATTTTGAGTGACATGTTGGTAAAATAAACTTTGCTAACATTACACCGAAAAGCTCACACCATACCACCAGAAGCCTTTCTCCCTCATACATTAAACAAGGTAGTCTTACCTTACAAATAGAGAATACATCTTCCCTCTGCCAAAGCAATTTACTTTTAAGAGATCTGCCATAGAAGTCTATTAAATATAAATAAATTGGCTATAAAACAGTATACGCAAAAGAATATATTCCCAGTATTATTTACCAACGCACATCTATAAGTACTTAAGTATATCCATATTGCGGTTTATAAGGATAAGTAGTACTAATAATGTGAATGTGCCCATGAGTTACTACACAGAAAAGTAAGAAGACCCGACATACTTATTGAACAATTTAGCTACTGTTGGAGTGTTCTACTTTCAACTTAGTCCGTAAGAGTTTAGTATATCATAGTTAAGTGAAGACTGAAAGTTAACACAAGTGACTATTGCCACAAAGTATAGTGTATACATACAAATGGGCCTAAAGAAGCCATTCATGAGTGAAATAAATCGTTTTCTGTTGTTCCCCACCCTGGCTTCGCTGCTGTAGAATACAAAGCTACTCAGCATTCTCAATATCTCACTTGAAAGAAATCGGGGTCGGATCAAAGAACTTACAACAAGTCGACTCTACCAGACCAGAAATACATGTCCGTTCTAATGAATAAATGCCGAAAGGCTACCAAGGGATAAAATCGTCACACGTGTATTTCATGCCTTGTATATATTGCTTCATAACAACTCCTACATCACTATCGCATTCCTATACTACCTGTTACTACATACTTGCTACATCCATTACACATGCTATTGTTATCTCGTACCTTCCGCTCTTCTAAATTCCACGAATTTACCGTCTCAGGTGATTAAGACAGCAATTTGTCCACGGTGGTTACATAACAGAAGATGTAAGCAGGAAGAATAGGTATAACATAACACGTAACGATGTAACCGAAATATATTCTGCTCTACAATAAGATCTAATGCGGATACATCGCATTGCATGAAATGTCATGCATTATCTATATCAGTGCATATTAAGTAGGATGTTTTAGCTCATTCAATTTGTCGAATCAATTCTAGTGAAACATTAGGTCTAAAAATAGTTTTCCGATTTTCAATTCCTAGCCGCTTTTCCCCATTCAATACAAACCAGGACTCGGGGAGAACATATTGTCATCATTCTCGTAGTAAATACTAGACCCCCATTATTTGTCTGTTACGTTAAGTACACTGGACAAGTAAAGACGCATCATATCTTGGACAGTTCCATAATAAAATGTATTCATATATTTAACTTGACTGATTGCTATCTATAAAAGTTATCTCAAGAAATAGCATAGACAGGCTTGCAGAGGCAGATATATATTAATACATACTAATTAAAACTACTTACTGCCTATATCTTTCATTAATTTTGCTCAAACATCTCAAAATGTTTTTTTGAAATAGCAAACAGTATACGTGAAAAACGAGTATCTTTCAACATTGTGGCATTTTAAATGGTTCCAACTGGATTTTCTGTTATTCACCCTAAATTACATCAATTGTTTTCAGTGAGTGCCCGACCTCAATGTCCATGTTCTGAGTTTCTGAGAAGAAAGAATAATTTATAGGATGTGAGAGTTCCGTACCACAGACATACATAGTAAGAGCTAGTTAAGATCAGGGGCCATGTAGCCATCGCATCAATCTTAGATGGGCTCCTGTCCTATCTTGTGTAATTTACGGAGACAAAAAATTCCCAATAAATCTAATTGTAGCCTCTGGAGTACATTTTTAGTCAAGAAAACTCATTCCGTTGTACAAATGTGCTAAGTATTACATGATAGTACTATACTGGGCAGTGGAGTAAGATGGCCATTATGCAAATTGATCACAACGTGCTTAACACACAGCAAAAAATAAGGACAGAGGATTAAAATGAACGCATATTCTTCTGTCTTATTGGCTTGTAATACATAGTAAAGTATACATTACAGCCTTAACTTAACTTTAGCTGGAGTCGTTAGCTTAAGTATGTGCAGTAAAGTTCACTTTAGTAGAAAAACACCAGAGTTTTTACAGTAGTAGTAATGAAAGAGTATGTACACATAGGCCTACTTAAGTCCTGGTAGAAGTCCTACAATGTCTTGGAGATTCATTCCGCATACACGGAGGAATGTAGTAGTCCTTCACATCTTAGCCATAGTACAATATAAACTTTCTCGCACATACTTTAACACTACTCTGCAATCCAAAAGTACCGTTTTTTCTAGGGCTTTGGCAAGTCGCCATGATTTCGTCCGTCACTCCTATATATCTATACATCTGTACACACCAGCAGCTATCATGTCCTGTCTTATGGGCAACAACATACGTAGATAAAGAACTTTAGCCCAGTTTCCTACGTATACGGCTTTCCTTATGTACGTAGGTATATTATACAGAAGAGTTTCTTTGCTTTCATCCACCTCTAAAGTACGCATTCATGAGGGACAGACAATCCACTGTGCTACTTTATACATTTAGTTTAAACTGTCATAGAGTTCAACTATCTTTTACTATTATGGCTACTACCTATATGCATATATACCTAAGTTCATATTACTTAGCTCATCCCAGCATATCTACACTCAACTAACAGTCCATGTCTATTCAAGAACATTTTGTTGACTTTCCCTGTCCTTGCTATGTGGCAAACGGAGAAACTACTTAGCTAAACTCAGGATTCCTCTCCAAATAACACGTAACACCGATGGAAACTAAAAAATAAAGGAGAGAAGCTTAAGCTTTGTTTTTCCTAAAACTTTCCGTTGAAAGTGGCAGATGTCTATCTATAAGACACCAGAGAATCGAGATAACTGACTCTTTTATATTTGCAATCACTTTCTTCCAGTCAAAAATGCACAAGAGAAATAAATAAAAGAGTTTTGACTGTAAGATGAAAATGCAGGATGCCATTACATTACATGCTTACAATATCAAAATACCTAGAAACTATTAAATATAAAAGAATTGTCATTCACTACATGATAGTCAAATAAAAAAAGTAATGATGGAAATGCGAAGACATTAGCAAAGGAGTTGCCTAGTTCAGAGGTTTAGTAATGTCATGAGGGACTCTTTCATGTTCAAATTCACTAACGAGCAGAGAAACACTCCTTCTCCAAATTTACATAAACATTATGCAAATCTAAGCACAGAAAGGGTGAATTATGATGCATTTAATAAATCTATATTTGCTTGTCTCTATAGGTATTACGTTTGTTCTTTAGCTACGTTATTACTATTCACTAATAACACATTCACTCACCCAACAATTTCCGTTTCAGGAGCAATGCGACACAATACCCCACGATCGGGAGAACATTTACCAGTCACAGGATCAGGATCTGCCATTTTTATATAAGGGGCTTCTTCCAAAAATGAGATCTTTAGATGAAACTTCTCCGGGACTCCGTCGGGTGGTTTGTGACTGTATCCTGGCCAGATGATATCCTTAATATCTAGTTGATTCGGAGGAGGCTTCCAAGACTGCCATGATCCAATCTATAATATTATGGTCACATAATCTGAGAATTGTATTATCTGTAACTACAATATAAAGTTATCAACACAAAAGTACATAGTATAGGGATCAAACATATTATATAGGGGTATAAAAAGGTATTGAGAGAAGTAAGTCATAGTCATTTATATCATGTAGATGATGGTACATTACTACATTTATAATAATGCTTCTTTAAGAATTATGTTTGCCACACCACAATATATTTAGGATAATATAGTGCATAACAGTTTCTGTGGAATAGTTCTAAGTATGCCTAGACCAGGAACTTTTGTATCCCATGCACGAATAAATAGCCCGCAACTTCCATCAGTATAGAATCTTCGACCTACATATGAATGGCTCTAACTGGCAGAAGCACACATTCTCCATTTTTTAACGAAAAGACTCAAACCCATCCCTCTGGGTTGGCTAAAAATAGAAAGGAGAGAATACTTTCATGGACAGTAATTCAAAGTGTTCAAACGCAAGAACAATAATTCAAATAATTCAGTGTCACACAGTGCCATTTAGAGAAATATACTGCATGTTTTGCCCTTAGATATAGGTTTCGGATCCAAAGTCAACCTTGGGGCATGATCTGTCCAACTCCCAACATTTACTTCCAGTCGTTCCTCTTCATTTTTATGCAGTACTCATCGTATTCACTTTAGCCCTGACATGAGGTGGACATGAAAAATCGCTAGTTGAAAGTTGGTTGAAAGCCAATAAAGCTTACTATCTGAAATCAGTCATGTCGGACTTCGGAAGGCTTAAGTACATGAGTGACTTACAGCTTTGAGTAGAACTAGAGCTGAACTGACTACTCTTGTTCATTGAAATAACTTATTGTTTGGACAAAGTGCTCTACCTTCATTCTTGTCATTCCCGTCCAAATTCCCAATCTCCCAACTACCTTAAACTTCCTTTTTTACTTACACAAAAACGCAGCATCTTTGACAATTTTACCTCAGCAATTCTTCAAACTATACCACATTGTACTCTAGACGATTTGACTTCTATTTTTACACAACCAGCAAAATAAAATTTATTGCCATCAACCTCTAGAACTGATAATTTGTAATCTGAAATCTGAAGTAGATGAAGTAATTAATTTTAGACACTGTCATGTATACCGCTATAATGGTATGATCAGCAAATGAATATAATGACTTGTGCTGAGCTTTAAAATAATTAACGTGTAAAAATTTTCCTAAACGAATACAGAGAAAGTATTCATAGCATTCATCCACTTTCATTAATTAAATATGAACCATCACAAAATCATCTCAATTTATGATGCTTAAGCACCTATACTTGACATACCAAAGTACATACTAAGTACCTACATTTGAATCTAGCTTGAATAGAGTAGGAGTAGCATACTTGACTTCATGGAAACAAAAATCGATGTACCTTAAAGCACTAAATGTAATTGAAACTGGAAACCACACATTCTTGGAAAATGGAAGAATTGTATTAAAGGTAAAGAGTAATAATATTATTATGACATGCACAACTGCTTTCCTCTGAAAAGAAGTCTCATGACAGTCGTACTTTGAACATACCTATTGACGAACATTTATATTATGGGAGTTATTGCTAGTGCATGAATTTGGACTATCGTTTCATTTTGAGTTTCTTACTAGGTAGTGTGAAAGTAAGTAAATCTGTCCATTTCCTACGCATAATATTTCCTATAAATGGTAAAACTTACAAAACTAAGAAATGATATATATGCCATCCGGTAAAGATGTATGTAGCATATAGTATCAATTTAAGATACTGTGATAATATTTAACAATTTAGTTAGTCAACAAAGGAGAAAGACTAAATTAACTAGAAGTAACATAAGGAAAGATATACTACTGTTTAATGTTCTCGAACTTTTAGTCACAATATTTATTTTTCACTTCAAGCAGCTGTTGGCAAGTGTACATAGCCTCCAGTCGACAACTGACTACCCAATGTAAACAGAATATATTTTACTCATTGTATTTTATTCAGCCATGACCCGTGATGTTGCTTACGAAGATGCAACGTGATTCATGTAACACATTTTGCTCAAATATAGTATCTTTTTCTGTAATGTAATGAACAAACATAGCAAAAGGATATACTTAAGTTTGAACTGAACATAATCTATTCTCGCATTTTGTGCAGCACAAGTATAACATTTTAAAGGTAAAGTGGACACATATACAGGGTCGATAAAAATGTAACAACCCACTTGAACTCAATAGTAGGGGGAGATATTCCTTACAAAGTTGGATTTCGTTCAATATTTGAACCTGTGTAATTATGTTACACACAAAGGGATAAATTTTCTATTTATTGTATAATAGATTTTGATGGAGTAAGTTGCGCATATTGACTATTTAATTCTATAGTACAGATGAACCACGGAACTTCAGTCTTGTTAAATGGAAGTATAAAACTTTCTCTTCATTTTAATGTACCCTGTATCTTTACAATAGAAAAGTTATTTGAGAAGTCAAAATATTATGTTCCATAAAGAAATAAATCTGAAGAATGATGGTAATATTTCTCTGCGGTGACAGTGGCACAGCTTTAAAGGGAAAAATTTTGTGAATGCAACAGAAGTGTCTAAAGTGTGTGTCTACATGGAGTGAAATAGAAAATGACGGTCTAACCCTAAGTGGGCATAATCCTAATAAATTAGGAAGTAAAGTCTAAAGTCGCGAAAGGGGATCTCTGAAAAGTTTCATTAGTCCAAGAGGCGTAAATGAAGATGAAATCGTCCGATAAGAGGGGAGAAGACATTAGTTGATAGATAAACTTCATGGAGTTAACTTTAACGGAGTTACAGAGACTTTCCAGTGTAACTAGATAAAGTTGGGCTTTTCCACTTTTCTCTTTCAGTGATATAACCTCAGGATGAAATGACACCCAACTATCATCGGAAAAAGTCTATCAACGAATTACAACATACGCTATGACCTTAAATAGCGTATAAAAGCCCAAACAGTTAAGTTGACTACCCACAATATCATATATACCAATATGCTATATACTAGAATAGGACATAATATCACGTTTTCTAACCACCCCCTTTCTATTTCAACGGATCCGAATAAGTCTTTTCGGATAGAGCTACTTATCATTAGGTAGTGGAGCTACTTTAGTTTTCCGACAATAATATAAGAGAAAGAACTCTGAGAGATAATCTCCTCTACAATAGGACTATGCTACAACACGCATTCTTCCATTTTATACACTAACATGAAGAATATCAGCTGCTATAAAAGAGTACTACAATCAAGGACAACAGAAACTAAACCCAACGATAAGAATGCAACACTACTTATTTTACAAAGAAGTTCTACGATCGTCAGTTCTTTCTTACATATTAGAAAGACAGTTCAAGAACAAAGGAGAATCAATCAATCAAACATATATAGCTAATACAATGAAAAGGATTCAATTTTCCTCCAAGTCTCGACTACTAAAAGACTTTTCTCATAAACCTTTTTTCTTTTTATCTTTCACTAGTCAGTAAGCTGAAACGATCAGAAAATAACTCAATTAAGTATACCTCATCAGATTATCAACAATCTAGCTCTCTTTCTTCTAAGCTTTTCCCTCAATATAATAAGCTTAAATCCTTGGAAATTGTTCTACGTGGTATGTAAAAGATATTATACTTTAGAACATATTACATTCACTGCATTAAGAGAATCAACTATCAATACGTATACATGTACCAACCAGTATTGTACCAGCTACACTATATGAAAAAAATTAAGCTGATTGATACTGATTGATGAGAGTGGAAAGAAATTGATGAAAGTGCAAAAATAATGGAAAATGGCAATATACACTTGTATTCATTTTTGACAGTAGAAATTGTACAATGGAGAAAGCTTGATTTTCCGCTTTCTCCATTTTCAGAGTAATTGAAATTAAGTATAAAACTTACTTGTTCCCATACGAGTTGTCGGTCTGAAACACCCGGTCGTAAATTCATAATCTGTAGCTCTACGTATTTCAAAGTACCTTCTTGACTGAATTCAATGCGTTGCTTATTTTCATGTTCAACAGTTACATTTTTTAAATATTTGAAAAACTTATCGCCTAATTGCCATTTGGCAGTTACACCTAGCCCTTCACAGGACAACTCAGTCGTTAAATTAGAAGCGTGTTTTACATTTTTAGGGTCAGATACAAAAGATTCCACTCCGTAAGCAAACACTCGAAGCACAGTAGAGATTTCTGATTTGAGATTCTCGTAGCTGGTATTGAAGTGGACACCTGTGTGAACAAAAGGAGAAGATTTACATCAGATACTTAAATTTATGTTATCATATCTACTACTACCACACAACAATATTATCCTTTCTGCTAAGTGTATTGTAAGATTTCATAAGTTTAGCCTAGTAATAAAAGATAAAAGGAAGGGTATGTTCCAGAAAACTGGAAAATAGGAAAATCGTTTCATCCATGCGCTTAAATTGTAAGAAGTTAACTAACTGGCGGGAATGGCGGAGCATTGACAGAACTTAAATGCATCAAGTGCCTATAGTGAAATATGGGAGTGAGTAAAACATTAAATAGATAGTACTATTTGGAGTTTGGCTAAAGGGCTAGTATCCTTTGCGTCGTCTACTTTGGGTACTTTACAGTAAAATGATATAATATTAAAGAAAATTGGTTACTACTCGTATCTATATAATGTAAAGATCATAAAAGCAAATTGAAACGTGCACGAAATGGAAGCAAAGACAAGAAAAAATTGCCGGAATAGCCTTGGCCAAAGTTCTTCTGTCAAAGGAAAGAGAAGTGCACGATTACAGAAGAAAGCGAAGAAAGGAAATGAGACGACACAAAAGTGAATTTGCTCTATTTCTGCTTATTTAAGTCAAACTCAGCTTCATCTATGTTGTATGTCTATTTACTACTATGGTACTCTCTGTATGTGTCTTTCATTACTCTTCGTGTTGTAATAGTTAGACTCAAAGAGAGCAAAGTGTATTCCCGAGCTGGGGGAATTTTTTTTAAATGTCTGCCTTTTACACGTTGATAGAAGAGGCAGCGAATGTTGTAGGTTCCTAAAATACAATATTCGGCACTACTAAATAACTTTGAGACGCTGAGAAAAGCAGACTCTCCGAAAGCAGGGAAAAGACAGAACACAATACATAATCAACTGAGTTCTCCTTTTGTAAGTAAAGTACACACGTTACGTACACACACACAATACGGCATTTACTTTGGTAATACAATATACCTCTTGGGCAGGCACAACTGTGAAAATAGCAGAATAGACCAAAAGATAAAGTTTAGATTCCTCAGAGAGAGATAACGAATGATACGATATGATCTCAGGAGCTTTGTTGGCTTATCCTTATTCGTCACCAGGGTTTAACCTCCAAGGCTTTTGCAATATTCTTTACCAACAGAATGGTTTTCATATTCCGCTATTTCCCTCTTTTCTTTGTTCTCCTCGCATAGGTAAGTACCTACGGGAGAGTCGGGATTTTGGAGACACTACTATATCGTAGTTCCTTATATTAGTGCCTACTTGGTTATTTAAAATCATTTTTGAAGCTCTATTTCTCCGCTCTGGAAATTCTAATGTTCAAACTTTTTACTTATCTCTAATTTTCTCTTTTATTCAGCACTTTTCCTTTGATTCCATATCCTACAATCTCATACATAGTCTTCTACTTCCTATTCCAAAGAGATAGACATATTTTTGATACGCATCACGCGTAGAACTAAGTAAGTGTCAGTGCAATCAGGATGTAAAACTTGGAAATGAGCAAATAAAAATTCTGCATAGAGCATAGAAGAATCTATTATGAATATTTATAAGCACATAGTTAATCAGATTACATAATGAATTCTACGTATAAAAGCTAAACACTTAGCAATTTGCTATGTTTGAAGATGTGCAGTTAGCAGTCATGTATTTTCGTACCTTAGGAAATGCAAAGCCTTGTAAATTGGTTGAAATTTAAATTGAAGACATTTTACTCCTGGAGCTGAGAATACTTGGAAGTAGAATAGAGAGTAGATATATTTGACTATAATCGCTAGCACGGGCTTAATTAGGTGGCTGGGTGCATTTAATTAACTAACTATGCAGTGTAAACCACACCCAATGAGAGAAAGTTGCTAGCTCACCATAATGTCTCCTGTGTAGTCGTATTATAATTGTACTTTTCCCAAAAACAGGTATAATATAACAACAAGCAACTCGCAACTCAACTCAAACTCAAAGCAATTATTTTGTCGGAGAATCATTTCCACTTACAAAAGCTATAGGTAGCTCATAATGGGCCAATTTAGGATTTCATGAACAGAATGGCAAATTGGATACTCGAGTCTCATGTGAACATCCGCAGCACAATAGAGGCAATACAAATACTATGCCTTACTTAGTAGCGGGTAGCATTAGCTGTGGAAATGGTAATATAAATATCCTTCCCTCGGTTGTACAGTCGGCAGGAGGATCAAATGAACTGGGTTGAACCATGTTGGGTCTTGGCTTGGCCATAGGAAAGGGCATGTCATGACATAGTTCTCGAAATCCAATAGAGAAACGATATGCAGCAGTCTTGACTTGACTCCACTGGCTTCACTAGGCTTACGTAACTCAATACTATCACAAAAGCCTTGCTATATACTTGTAAGTACACCGCTTGGCATAAATAGCACGCACTACGAAACTTACGTAAACGAATACATAAAAGATACTACGACTCTCTATAGCAAAGTTGTTACATCACAAGCATTTCACCAGATTTATACTATTCTATTGTAAACTCGCTACATTAAACACATCTAGTCAAATCAACCATGAGTGCATTCCAAGTGTTTACACAATTCGACATAGTTTGTAGAACGGATTTCGACAAGTTCTTGTCAGATACAAATAATACCCGATGTAACTTGCTGCCCTAAATCCCAACGTCCTATTGCTTTCTCTTACTACGTAAATTGAATAAGAGAGAAAACTGGTGCTGAAGCACAATGAACTGACTTTGACTTCCATTTTGGAATCCCTTCAAAACAAGCAGACTATATTCTCATTCTCACTTCAGCACGATTACCAATCCGACTACAAGTGAAAAATCATTCCTTGCTTCCCATCTAATGCTTTTCTATTAACGCAATTAATGCCCGTAAGTAATTTATCTATGCACATTACATACCAGGGTCGTATTGGTATTTGGCATTTGGAGAATTCAAACTTATGCACAGTACTATAGGATGGAAAGGGAAAAAGAAATTATATTATGATTTATGTCATTTGCAAAAGTGGAGATTCCCAAACTAAGTACGAAAGTCACTTAGATTCAGAGCAGGCAGAGATAGAACAACAAAAGAAATTCAAGGGTGTACAATCATTCCGGGCAGAAATAAACAGTTCTTAGGCTTTCTTTCAAGTGTCTCTTCGGATTTGCACTTTGCTTGGTTTTTCTTATTATGATTCAGAGTAAGGATGTAAAGGTAGGTAGTGAAGTTGGCACTTGTGCACGCAGGATCTAAGGAATAGCATTAGCAGCAGCTGGAAAAGGAAGCCACCAGCATAAAACTAACGATAAGTATAGCTCATAATGAGACCATAGGCAGGAAGTTGGAAAAGAGCATGAAAACGCTGTCTCACGTACATTGTTAGAAAACAAAAGAAGAAAACCGGGCATTAAAACGCAAAGCGAATATCTGAGTTGGGTTTACACCTACGGGTTGGTTGTGCCTTGTAATAAAGCATCGAGAACATCCATTCACGTATCAAGTTATTATTATGACATACGGTTTACATGTAGAGTAGCAATAAGACGTTATAGCAGATCTTACACAAGAAAGCGTTCAGTTTACTAACAATAGAAAACGTGTAGATCTTCAACTATGCATGTGCTAAGTAGGAGAGTGTCGTTGCTAATGCTAACTGATCTATTTAGCAGGACACAGGACTCACGGGAGTGTGATAGTGCAAATAGTGTGTAATAGAAAAGATCTTCACAGGATCTACACTATAATTTTGTGTTCTTTGTCAACTGAGGCTTTACGTAAGGAATTATAGTTGAGATAGTTCATTTAATTTGTTAAGAGAATGGAATGAAAGGAAGAGTAGGTAACTAGATAATATCTCGCGGAAACGTAAGTGAGTTAGTGAGGAAGCAGTGCACACGGAGAAGGCCAGTAGCTAGCTAAAGAAGGGAGAGAGGATAATGGTAAGAGAGAGAGCGTGGAAATGAGTGGAGAGATAGAATCCAGAGAGATATGAAAGGATGAGAAGGGAAGTGACTCACCGAGCATTCCAACAGGGAATTCCACAGGAGCATCAAGACTGTCGCCCATCACACTTTGAGTCACAACCCAGACGTAATTGGCCCCAGTAAGACCTAATTTGGAAGCTGAGGCGAGGATCGTCCTCGCTTCCTCCCGAGTACAATAGAGTAACAGGATTCGGGCTTCGGAGCCCACGAGAGACATCAAGTCTTTTTCAGACAACACCATCACAGTTGCTAAAACGATGAACTTGAAGTTGGTCGCCGACTCCAGAACTCGGTCGCGGACGGCCTGGACAAAATCATCATGTCCAGCTATCTGACTTGTCACGATGGCAAATTGGTGCCAATTATAGCGCACTAAAATGGACAGCATGGCACTCGCCTGGTGCTCCACCGAGGGGGCCAATTGAAGTATCATATCAGTTTGACTCGCTCTCTGCAAACAACACATTCATCAGACCTTAGCAGTCATTACTCACACTACACTTACACAATTCTCTTAACATCTTTCTTAACAAACTAAATATTTTATTATAAAACCCACAACTTTTTTTTGCTTGCAACTTTAATAATTTAAAATGTATATAAATATTCAAAGTTGCACACCACAAAATATTTTAACACATTATAGGTAATTTACATTTACCTTTAGGCCATATAGGTTGATTACATTAGAACCGATATTGTATTTCACAGTGCAGCTAATAGATGTACAGCTTTGCATATTATTATCATATTATGTTAGTACCATTTGGACCATGATGGTTGTTGATTGCGGTCAAAAAGTATTAGAATATTATTGAAATAGTCTTTTGTTCATAGTGCAATAATTTGTAACACTTCAGATGTAATTTTTGTATAGGTAACTCCGATTTTCCTCGTTAATGTATGATATCATAGGTTCCTCTGGAAAAGTTTACTATTATAATAATTCACAACGTAGTTATGTAAAACTAAAGTTTATCAAGTTCAGAATACTTATGCTGAGTGAATAAGGTAATGTAGCATGTTCAGTTGACAGTTTGAGTAGATTCATAGAGTTGTTAAGAATTTGTTATAGCGTACTTCCTTCCTGTGTAAATTTCTCTTGTTCATGCATAGCTTTTTATTTACACTACACTTGATGGCTCTATACACTTTTCCTTAGACAGAACTACAGGACTCTAAAATTACTTTCAGTACATCAAACATGTATGGTATCACTATAAGAGTAGATCTTACAATAAACTGGGAAAGTAGGTGACGTATCTGAATAGAACACTTCACAAGGAGAACTGTGACTGTGACGCAAGGTAATGGTGGATAACAAAACTCTGAACATTCATTTCTTTAAGAATATCTCTAGATGAAAGCTACCTACACACAATTCCTATTCGGGGAAAAGTTCCAATAATTCTCCTATACACTTAAATAAATAACCAAGATACTTTGAAACCAAGAGCTTATGAAATGGTATATATTATTCTTAGTGTACGAAAACTCTTTAGGAAATAGATACCTATTTTATAAATTAAAGCCCAACTTATCATAGTAAAGTGTAGGAGTACAAAGATTTAAGTCCTGGAATAGTTACAACTTTGAGTTACTCTATATACATGCCTTGTTTTCGATTGTGTATCCATTTATTTACAAGGCGCAGGCAGGAAAATCATAATAAAACCAATTGAAACCGTAACAATAAGCTGGGAAGAATATAAGATTTCTCCTGTAGCTATGTTTGTGACGACAATGGACAGGAATACGAAATTGAATACACATGAGTATATAGACGTCTGTAGTTGGAAGAGATGTAATTTTAAATACTGTTACATTCCTAAGATTTCGCCCTATGTTTGCAGGATCCCTAACGCTCACGCAAGAGTAGACACGATATAATAAATTGCAATTCTATCTGTATTTTCCACAAGTATAGTAGCAGAGTATCTACAGACAAACGTGCATTACTGTGCTTGAGTGATATTCAATAACTGAGTCGGAGGTATTACATGTAACATGACAACAACTACGTGATTTATAGAGAGGGAGATAATGGACCTGTAGTAAACTCACACAAACAAGACAGAGAGGCACATATAGATTACAAAGGGATACAATGGACCAAGAAGCTAACAAAGCCAACATTATACAATGTGACGGAATGGTTACTAGAAGAGGAGATAAAAAACACGGCTTAATCTGAAAAATATATACATATATGGCACGTCGTTCTATAGTGTGCATGTCCCACGTTCATAAGTTTACCAATAATAATAATAAATGTCTGTCTATCTTGTTGTCGAAGTTTTAAACGCATATAAACAATATAGAACACAAGTATGTGTTGAGGAAGAGAATTCAAAGAAAAACATGTAATACAAGTAGAGAGACAGGTATTTGTACATTTATAGAATCGGTGAGCATATGTAGAGTATTAAAGTGTGTGTATAGCACATTATTATACCATGTCCAGATCTAACTTATATATCAAAAAGAGACATAACTGTGGCATACCGAAATAATGTTATAGAGGTATATAGATAAAATAATAGATATTATCAGGCGAATAAGAAATGGAGACGACGGACGAGAAAGGCCACACATGAGACGTAAACGTAATACATTGTAAAAGCAATACTGAAATCCTTCCGCTACATCGTCAGAGGGAAAAAAGGTTCAAAGTCAGCTTGTCGTGTAGGAATCAACGTATGTATTTCGGGCTCTTAGAGCATTCGATGAAGAATATGCATTGTAATAAATACGTAACATACTAAGTATACATGACACGACTCACGAGGAAAACCTTTCACTTTCCACTGCGTTTATTTTCTCCATAGCACATTGGATTGCATGGTGAAAGTCATCTTTCTCCATTACGTGAGGGATTATATGAGAATACTTTTAAGCTCTCACTCCTCTCTTTCCATCTGTTTTCTCGGCGACTATCTGGGCAACTCTATATACCTCACTAGCCTAACTAGACTCTCTTTTACTCGTCTGAAAGCGGGACTCAAGCACTTGTAATAACAACCTATTCTACATGTATGTAACACTTATAATAGTTGATATAGCGTCTAGTTAGAGCCTTTCATGCTCATCTTTTATATGTTTTACTACTTAAATATATCTATTTACTATACTGAATAATACAACGTTTGGAATAAGGAATGGAATACATAGCTTCACTAATAGAACACAATTCCAGCCGCATGAGCCACACGGTGCACTTTTCTGTGGATTCGTTACATGGAGCATAGTGAACAGAACTATTACCCAACCAACCATGACTATCCATTTTATTTTTAGTTTCAGCTTTCACTGTCTGACTTTCACTTTCTCGCAGTTATTTCTTCAACTTTTTTCTGTCACGCCACCCTATACTCTTTCTAAGTACTTTTGTACTTTTCCGACATACGTCCCTTTCATTCTGCACAACAAAGGATACATTATTCTACCTTGCCCTGCCTCTCCGTTATACACTTCCAGCACCATCCGATCCTTATTGACACCCGTGATGTTTCAATACAAGACATAAACAGCTTCCATTTGGGCCACAGACTCTTTTCATATTTGCTACAGGTGTAGATATAATTATGACATAATAAACCAATCTCAGTTTTACCTATTATTGCCCTTTTGTTCTTTGCCTGTCACAATTGCAGATGAATTATGACCTGTCAAGTTTTACTGCTGAAAGATAGGTACTAATACTTACTGACAGAGTATGAAGTGGACTCGAGTTAACATTCTAGAAAAGCCATAAGAATCCCCACGTGTGCTTACTGTAGTAAACTGTATTTATTGGTAAAAGTAATGGAAAAAGAGAAGGTATTTCTTTTTAGATCCCTTGAATAAGCCTTCAAGTTGAAAGGCTATCCAAGTTTATCTCATGAACACAAAAAACACGGCTCTAAGGTGCACATAAGGTTTCGAGAGAAAATCCGCCAAAATCCATTTACGTCCCAGAAATTGTGATTCCAACCAAAACACTTGAGAGGGTTACGTGTTTTGTAGGTAAAATGCATAAGTCTAGATATTAGAAAGGAGGTTAGTGTACGTATTTCACTGTAAAAAGCTCAACAGAGAGATGCGCACATTTTAGCCCAGGGAAAGTACATACTACAATGTTAGCATGTCAGTTATTTGCTTTTCATTGTTAACCTGCTATTTTATTACTGAAATATATAGCTATAGAATAGGTTTCAAATTGTACACTGGTTTTAAAGAACAGTGTAGGTTTTACCCAGTAAAGTAATAGTTCAATTGTCAGTGTGAAAACCTGATCGTAAAGACCAATGGCCCTGCTTTTCTTGCAATTACTTTACGCTGTAAGTGGAAATGGAGGGCTTTCAATTACTTTCTCGTGTAGACTACACAGATAGACAGTTGTCCCTGTAGAAAACGATCCTTAATCACAATCCCTGTAGGCACTGGGTGTGGAAAGGAGGGAACATGTACTAAACCATGTAAAACTACTAGACTAAGAATAAACTAAGTACAAACAGCTACTACATACAGATACAAATGTCACAGAGATCAAGGCCGTCGAAAAACAGACTCCGCTTAGATATTCAAAAGTCAAACCAACTCACGTGGTTAAAATTTTACCATTTCATTCCCCAGCGGCTCTACCCATTTTGTCGCTTAGCGAACCGAACAGATCTAGGATTCTATTCCGTTTATTTCCCATTCTGCAAGAGGTAGAACGATGGTATTCATAAAAATGCATAAAACGAATTGAACAACGTTCTGTGAATGGCGAAATCATATTCAATGTGAATATTTAACATAGAAGACTGTCTAGAATTCGGTCGTAGCAACTATATAGTATGTTTCTATACTATATTTGTTATCATTCTAGGATAGCTCTATTTTCTAGGAAAACAACGATAAAAAATCTCGGTAAGGAATGGTTGGAAAACACTCTCACAACTGCTCAAGCTTATCTGTCAAGCAGTCATGTCAATTTAGCGACTGTTGGAAGAGAATCCTTTTTTTGCTTGCTATGTCCTAAGTTGAAAATCAAAATTCAGAGCAGTTGTTTGTTCATACAGTGGAGCTGGAATGAATGTATTCACTGGTTAGCTTCGTTTGGCTAGAGGGAAGTCAATAACTGGAAGATCATGAAGCAGATGAGAGTAAAAGAGATGACTAGAGCTGGTTTCGTATGTGTATCGAAGGCCAGACTAGACCGCACAATCAAGACAAGATCAGTCGTTTCTATTTGCTCTTTTGGGATATTGGATATTGGGTTGAATGGGCCGTCTGTCTGAGAAAGGAGAGCAAAGCTGTTTTTCTGAACTCGTTGCCATTTAAAAGACACTATAAATATATAGTAGATGTAGTACTACATGCATGCGGGATACACAAGGGCACCGATACAATATGTTGAACATCACGAAGTAAATAGTGGAGGAGCGAAAGAAATATACAAAGAGAGGTTGCATTACTTTCTCCACGCTGAATTGAGCACCATTAATCAAAGAATCTCGTTTCCGAGTTTGTTCGATTCTGCCGGCGGAAGTGGGAAATAACTCAGTCAGGAGTTGAGTGAGCAATGAACAAGCAAAAGATTATTTGTGGCAAGAAATTCAATATGATACTACACTCTAGATACCTACTCTATGTACATATTGTTGTATCCATATGTAGTTCAATTGCAAAAGGAGGTGAATCTACAAAACTTGAACAAACCTCTATAGATTACTGATAGAAGTAAATGTAAGAACACATAGACAGATTACCTGGAGATATACTTACTACCTAAGTTCTTTGACTACGTAAAGATATTGGCTACATACAAAAATGCAACACATCAAATCACCTTATTGTTACAATCCCATTTTTATTCTGAAAGAGGATCATTTCAGTACTAGTGCAAACATATTGTGTGTTCAGCTCACCTACTTACGTATTTCGTATGGAGAAAAAGAAACAATACTTCTATAATAGAGATCTATGGAGTAACTTTGTCTATTCGTATGTTAGTCTCGTCCCAACCTTTACTTATTATAACGCTCTTTCTCAACACATCACATTATTGGATAAAACATTTTTCTATTTTGTTCGACAACTGTTCCACCACGTACCCAATATATTTCTCAAGAGTGTTGACTTGGAAAGAAATATGAGCTTCGAATCATTCACTGGATTTAAACTCACTCCGTCCTGCAGATTTCTAGGATAACCAAACTTTTCTTATTATCAAATACGACAACCAACACAAGCAGAATGTATTTTTCGCTTAGGGATTGAACAGGACTTATGTTTCCAATAGTGTTCTTGTCCAAGAGATATAAACCAATATATTATTATAACTCAGTTACTGTCTGTACAATTACATAATTCTAAGATATCTGCCATTATTATTAATTATCAGTTTTTCTACACATAATTACGCACAACGGATGCCAAATTACATTAAAAAAAGTCCTGAATTAGGCATGAATCCAATAACAATCGATTTATCCATATTTGATACATTTGTAATTGGCTTTGAAGAATGTTTATAGTTTACTCAGTAGCTCTCTATAAGACACTGTCACTTTAGTCCCTTTTAACTAGACTATAATACAATATCATTATTCTGCTGTACGATTTAAAAGTGTAAAAAGTGACTTCGACTTTTATGATTTGTAACGGTACAGATGAATGAGAAGAAAAAGTCAAACAGAAATTGATGGTGACAAATTGACATAGCGCGATAATCAATTTCCACGCGAGAAAATGAGACCTCAATTTAGATCTGACTGGGTGTGGTAGAATAAAGTAGAAGATGAGAAATGTAGTTTGGTTTTTACCTAAGGGGGAGAAAGCATGGATTCTATAAATATATATTAGCTAGATTAGTTGGGCGACAGATAGTTATCAAGATGACAAAATAGTTGTCTCGTGTTATTTCCTGTGACATTAGGTCCTATCCGACAAGTAGCTGTTTTCTATAGATTGGAAATGACATTTGGGATTGAGTGGTGAAAGTTGGAATTGTTAGTTGAGCTGGACTCTGATTTAATACTGTGCTGAAAAATTATGACAGATTTTTAGTGACTATGATTTGAACGTGCCATGGCCAACAATGCTAGAAGACGATACTCTCTGGTGTAGTAAGTAGTGGGGAAGTGTACACTTACTGAATCTCTTTTGCCAGGAGCTGAATAGAAACTGAATTAAAGTGAAAGTGGAACTGTCACTCTACTTTGGCCACACTGCTCTGCTATGCATCTGGCGAGTCTCTGAAACTTTTCCTAGTAGCGGAAAAGTTGTTATGATGTGATGATGCAAAGGAATGTTTACCCCACAGTGCCGAGTGACACATTTAATACAGATGATAAGTATAGGAAGAAACCCAGAAAAGTTGGGATACATTCTATCAACGAGTCAAAACCTTGGAAATTGTTATACAGAGCTAGTCTGCTGCTGTCCATATTGCACGATAGCATTAACGACTTTACAATACTGCTTCTGGCATTAAATCAACTTTTTTCTCAATAGCTTCTATTAAGGTGGTCATATCTACTGGGTGGTTATAAAATATTATTACTCTACATTTCAGTGTTATGTAAGCCGCGACATGAATGTCATTTTCTCTTCCAAAAGTCATCTCACTCCTAGTTGGAGGTTCCGTGTTCATTTATATATTTATGGTATTAATAGTCTTTCCTGTCTGTATACATTACCCTACTCTGTCTAAGAATACACAGTTTGCTATAAAAAGAAGATTGCTCTAGTCGTTTGCTTATGAATGGTATGTAGACCTCTCTTTTGTTGTATTTTTAAGGCAGCTATATATACATATGGTGGGATCATCCCGCGCAGGTTCTCATTTCCAACTGGAAGTCATGTCAAGGAAAATATAATGGAAATGAAAAGGATATGACATAAAATGCATAACATGATAACATGTAAAGTTTGCTATACAAATCCTCCTATTGTATTTCCCCGAGGTTGACTTTCACTTCTGGTGGATAACATCCTTTACATAGATTCTTCAATAAAGGATGTTCAGACTTTCGCTGTACGTTATAAGCCTTCTTCACCACAATTAGGGATTGAATTGAACGTGTGTATTCATAGAAATAGACAATAAACCCAAATGAAGGATGGTAATGATACATAGTATGTTGATGTACAATGCATTTCCAGCCATTATGGATCAAATGACAAATATACGACGCAGATCTTCTGGAGCATAAACAATCTAACTTTGTGAAGAGCTCTGCAAAGCTAAGGATTTCATCCGCAATGCAAAATAAATAATCGTCCTCTATATTTCCACATTTATATGAGAATTGGAAATGATTTTCAAATACCCTCAGGAACATATCCTTCTCAATTGCTAATTTATTTATAATTTCGTTTTCGTGTGCGCAAACTGCTATTTATAGATTTTATAGGAGTTACATGAGCCAGAAACACGGATACCCTTAGCTGTACTTTTCCTTGTCAAATATATAACTTATACTACTGCTGTAAAATAATATTTTACTTGTATAACAGTCATGTACATACACGACCTAGTGAAACGCGTGAAAGAGTAGTGGTGAAAGTACGATGAACGAAAGTTAGGAGCTAGTTAAAGATTTAGTAGGTTTATAGCACAAACAAGTATTAGGCTGAGACATTTGAATCCTTCAAATGCAGGCGCAGTTTAGGTAATTGTTCCCAACTCGATTGTAAAAGCAATTAAAGAGAAACGCCTACTCTGTGGAATGATCATTTGTTAAATCCGTTTTATGGTAATAATGATACCCCTTAAGTGCCCTACATTACCCCGGATTATCTTAGCTAAAGGAGAATTGAGCACGAAAAAGGAAACAGTCCGTTTAATGTCTTTCGCATTCACACAGTAAATCCTATGTATTGTAAACCATCTCTATTTTGTTATTTGATATCTCATACCTCTTCCCACTCCTATACATGCACAAACAAATAAAATTCTTGTTTCCCTCAAACTGACAATGGGCCATATTAAATGAAGATGCATTACTTAGTAAATTACACTTGAACTGATTGTATCCTCTATTTTCAACAAACTACCATCCCTCCCCAACTACGACTACTGCCCTACATAGTAAAATATTTATAGTTGTGTACATTGAAATGCAGTGAGCTTGTTGAACAATTTTGAAAATTTCCGAGGGTCTTCCATTTCATCTAAATATATCAAGTGTATAATAAAAGAATTACAAATTATTGTCGTTTTTGCGCTACGATGCAACTTAAGTACACCAGATAATGGACAACTTAATCTACTATAAAATTCATTATCATTTTATTGATTAGACACTCCAACGGAAACTACATTATTCATTTAATTGTACTATAGGCCAGTCTACAATGATCAAATCATGAATGAGTAAATCTTATGCAATATTGATTCTACGTGGCATAACTAATTCATGTAGTAATTATGAGACTTGAGATAGGAGTTGTGATTGTGAAACCTATTTTCACCGTTGAGAGATTGAGAGGGTTATAGCAAATAGCAAAAGTTAAAATGTAGAAAATTGAATCCTCTTGACTGTTCATATTTAGCTATTTATTTATTCAGTGAACCAAGAATCATCAAAAATTAACAATGGTTCAAAGTAACAATGTACTATTATCCATAGTTTGCTACTCGTGACTATCAGACGTATGGCCTCAACTTGATGATCATGACATAAATATTGCCCATTTACTTGGAAAACTATTAGCACTGTTAAAATGTGAAATATTATTATTCTTGCAAGTTGGGAGTGAATATTATTATTTATGCTGACTTGTGTCTTACCAAAGAAAGATGTGCCAGCATTATCATAAACTTTATAAAGGATTAGCCAGTAGTTGATCTTGTTGATTAGTTGCCAAGAGAGAATTCCTAGTTCTACCACAACCACGCCACAGAGCTAATTGTATGAAAAACGTAGAGCAAGAGAATATCATTAGGAAACATTAGGAGAGTAATGGGAAAGTGAAAAAAGTTTATAAAGTGCCTATCGGAGGGCCAAGAGGATGGCACAATAATATTATCATCCAAAAGTGAAAAACACGAACATCGGGTTGATTTCATGTTGGTAGTTGTTCCTAAATTGAGAGTAGGTTGCCAAGCCTATGTAATATTAGTAGACACTTACTAATAATCGGCATTTATTTTTTCAGATTTTTTTTGTTTTTTAAGTCCACATTCGTATAAAGTAAAGCATCCTTTCAAGCTTACAGATATTTTTACCAGTACAAAATGACAAAGTAATAAACGTAATTTAATCTATAGAATTGAAACTAAATTTACAATGAGGTGTAACACAGTAAAGATGGTGAGGCATAGTGTAGCTGCGCCAGCTCCGAGTACTGTTAATAGTAAAGCAAACGGAGATTCATATCTGGCCGAAGGAAGTTCATTTGCCACCCCTACAGAGGAAGTAAAATATGAAATAGATAGAGTTCTCTCAAACAGACGGAAAGAGTACAGATCTATAGCGTCTTTGGATATGGATCAGTAATCACAAATATTTACTCGTTTATATTTTTAAGTATGGCAGTAATACTAAGTAATGGCCATAACACTATCTTTTTCTTATTAGGAGGGGCTACTGTGGCTGTCCGTGCTGTAGAAAATGTTACGTCGATCCCGAAAGGAAAAAGGAGGAACAAGCAATGATGTAAGAATTGCTGTTTACACAACTAGAAAAATATTTTTGAAATTAGAGCATTGATATTTGTATTACAGTTTTATTTTAATTGATTAGAATCTGGCATAGGAAATACTGTACAACATTTGAAGAACTAAAAAGTCACATGAGTCTGACTACTCAATTGTATATGGCATCGGTTGCTTCTTTAAGGGCAATTATAAGCAACATAACTTATTGGGATGACCCATCCCCAGGATTGGATGGACTGACTATTATAGGTAGCTATGCTTGGCTAATAACCTCGGCACTTCATACTTTCGTCGAAACAGATTCGGCTTTATACAAGGAACATATCGAACATACGAAACTACATTATCAGAGCCTAGCGGCAGCAGCCGAATTATTTCTGGAGCAGGGGGACGAGTATTTTAAACAAGTTCACCGAATGCGGAATGATGGACAAATCATAATGAAAAAACTTGTGGATAAATGGCAACTTCATGATTCGGATCCTCTTATAAACAATCCGATGGTTAAACCGAATCGCCGACGTCCAAGACGACACATAGGGAAGGGGTTGGATGTTGGTGAAGATTTGGAAGACGACGAACAATTTTTCCACGTGCAGTTAAACCAAAATAAAGTGGTGTGCTGTCCCAAAAATTCTTCAGAGTGGATCCCATTTTTGGAGGTGCATCCAAAAGACAAAGTTGATATCTGCCAAATGTTTCTCCAGTTTGCTTTAGATCTAATTGAGAATACGACTGAAGATGTACGGCAGATTATAGGGAAAATGAGCACAATTGAAATGAAGGGCTCGACTGTGAAATCGCAAGCAAGGGAAATCACAGGAGCGATGAGACATTTTGTGAAATCTTATAAAAGAAAAGACGAACTGGATGCGGAGGAACAGCAACGTATCTTGCGTTTGCTAGAAGAATTTTGGTTGGCTCTTGACAGACTTCACGATGATAGCTACCAGCTATTACGACTCGCTCAAGAGACGAGAGATATAATTAGAACTTGTTATATCTACTTGGATGCTTTTTATAAATTTGACATGCCGGATTATGACAGCTTCCTTTTGTGTGTAAAAAACCGAAAGGATAAGCAAGATAGGAAAAAAGCTATGAAATATCTCTGGGAGAAACTTGTCACGTACAATCATGAACATAGAAAATTATCTGAAGTCTTGAAATTCCTTTCGCTATCTGATTTCACGACGAGTGTCTACCAACTGGTGGTTGCCAAGCATGCCATACAAGTCGATGGCATATCCTTGAAAGTTGAGTACGTGCCTAAATCAGTTTGCATAATGCCTAATCTCTATCACTCTCATAAAACTCCATTACATATAGCGTGGCTATTTACTTTATTCTCAGAACAAGAGCAATCATTTAATATTTCTATCGCATCTCGCTTTCAAATCCCTTATTACTTTCATAGATCCTACGATGAACCTTCTGAACCTTGGGGACTTGTAGGACAGGACATTAGAAAAAAGGAACCTGCTCACAAAAGATCAAAACATTCAGCACATTCACATAGGTTAGTATGTTTTATTCATTCACAATGCAATACAAAACTTAGCAACATCTTTTTAGAAGGAAATCCTAATAAGTGTATCCATATTTTCTATTTAGGGTCCATGGTCATGATAAAACAGCCACAGGGAATCATTAGACTCTCACCAACGATATATTTTACTGAACTGGACCAGTTTTAATACCTTCGTGCGCCTACATTCTGCTATGTAAATCACAAGTTCAGTCAGCTATTAAATAACTATCACACACAATCCAAAATCGTTTGCCAATTCTATTAGCAAATGTACCACAAACCAAAAAACTAATAAACTCTTAGCTGATGACACCGTCCATGCCCTTCCAGCACAATTTATGAAATTATCTGTTTCGCTTACTGTAAACAAGTCAGGTATGTAACTACGCATTCTCAAATCCTTGGAAATGTCAAGATAAAATACGTTGACCAACTGAGCCGAGGGTTTGCTCTCAAATGATTGCCAATTACTTGCTTTGGAATAGTAAGTTTTTCTGATGGCTGAAATGAATTGGTTACATAACTGAATAATGACAATTAAATCTGTTAAACATTTGCCTGTAGGTACATTAGCTTTAGTAGAACGAAAATAACGCAGGTTCGTAAAATTCGTTCCCGTACGTAAATTGCGTAGTAACTTCCTTCTTTTGATTATCTTCTTGCGCAACTTTGGAAGTAGTAACGGTTCTTTATATTTATTCCTTACACACGAAGTTGATAAATTGGATTTGAGCAAAGAGCTCGCTCGACAACTTTCCCCACTCCTGCCATGTTCCAACAAAACATTTGGTAAAAGAAACGCCCAATCATGAAACATCATGAGGCAAAGGATGAGAATGAGAATTTGGACTGAGTGAGCGTTATTTTTATTACTACGCATCTCCAATCTTCATCTTCATTCCCGTTTCACAGTCAACATGCAGTGGCAACCAGACAGTACTAACAATAGTGCCCTGACAATGAGCTCGAGAAAAAGGAGCTGGGAATAGAAAACGAGACTCAATGAAGTTCTTATTCTTTAGATACCCACCTATTACCTATGTGGCAAATGTGAGCATTCACATGCAAGGAGAGAGTAAAAGGAGCCAGACCACATAGTTAAGAAAATAAGTAGAGTACAAGTTAAGGAGGCAAACACTGAAGCTATGACAGAGTGAATGCATTGCATTACGGAGTAAAAGACACAAAAGGAGAAAATAGTCCATTTACCACTAACACCGACAGGCATTGGCTTATTCCCAAAAGAAAATAACAGGAAGAAAACATATTGATTAGAATCTATGTAGCTTTCCCGCAACTTCCCCTTTTCACCTCTTTCGGCTCCGGGTCTTGAACTCTCAGACCTGTTTTCTTTATTTCTTCGGCGTATTTCCACATTTGAGATACATTTCTTTGGCTTCATTTTCCTCATCATCCAATCATCTCCTGTATCATTCATATTTTTAAGTGCCCAAAATACTTTTACATCCTAATTCTAATTAATTTGACATTAACAATTATTATTGTAATAAGTTCGTTGTTCGACCTTAATTAACCGTTTGCTAACTCGTTGATTCTTTAATGAACTGTGAAACGAATGCTTACAAAGATTAGGAATCTTTTTCGACTAATTAAGTTTTATCTAGGAAACCTTAAAAGTTACAGTAAGTTTATCGGGCGTAGAATCTCAACTTGACAAAGACAGTAGAAAAATAATTATCTCTACCTTCACGATTATTAAAGCTATAGTCCACACACACTAATGGGTACTAATTCAATGGTAAGTACTAAAATATTCCTGCTTGTACAATACAATACAATGCGAAATTATTATAGTAAATGAAGACTAAAGCACATTAAGGACACGTCCTTCATTGGCAGACATTATTAAGTGGGGGTAAACAAAATGGTAAATTAAAGCGAACAATCCGTCATAGACCGGCTGCGTTTGTCAGTTGTCATAAAAGACTGATTCCACAATTTGTTCAACATTTTGACATCATTTCAAATACCCACAGTCTTTGATTGCATCTGCATGTGCCTTGAATACATTAATTAAATCCTTAAGTTTACACACATTGAATACACTCCCTTCTGCATTGGAAACGGTTGATTGATTTGATAAGTGCGTAATTGCAATTTAGGTTAATGGAAAAACAAAATCGTCAATTTTTTTACAACTTGTTCTACACCAAAATGGCACTGTTCGTGGCTGTGGACAGTACTAAAATTATTAAAAGTTTACTGCTAATACAGTACATGTCAAATAGCAGGTTGAAACCGCTTTTCTAATTACTTATCAGATTTTCAAGCTTGTAATAACCAAGTTGCCTTAATTTTGGAAGTATTGCAAAAGTATTTCAAGGGAGAAAATGTAATTAACTGGTAAAGCTCAACTATTTTGGCAACAACATGTTTGTAAAGTTAATCCGATCAATATCTTTCTTCGGATCTACCGAATATCATTGTAGTAGTATAGCATAAGTTTACCATGATACTTACATGTGTACTGAACTAAGGTTCTTAGACTGAACTAGAGAGAGAAAGCAAGCAGAACCTTAAAGTTGTTGAGGAAAGTAAGTCAAAATGTTAGGAAGTAATAAATGAACGCTTTGTTTAAATAGTAACTTTCATTTTCTCTTTGAAACATTCATTTAGGATGTTTCTAAGGCACATGGCATTCAGCATTTGGTATATTTGAGTTATTTCTTAGCATTTATTGTTGAAAAATAGTAGCGCAGTTGAAAATAGTTGTGGTAGTTAGAAACAAGGACTATTTTTGCTACTGGCAGAGGTATCATGTTTCTTCTTATCACCGACAGCCACAAAGACTAAGGGAAGAGCTAGATAACAAAACCATTTGAAGATATCGAATAAGAAAATTCCTTACTCTTTGCATTGAACTAAAAAAGAGACAGGGAGAGAAGAAAGGAATGGAAAATGATGTGACGTAAGTAGGATGTATATAATCTGTTTTTAGGTTATATGTAGGTAATGGAGGGTGTATAGTAGCTTAACAAGTGGTATGGCACGGTGAGATACGTAAGTAGAAGGAAACTCGGCTAGATTCAGCTTAATTTACGAACAAGAACCTCAAGACTAGACAAACATGAGGAAAAATGCAGAGTTGTGCCAAGTCGCAGTAAAAACGTCTGAATTTTCTTGCTGCTAATGAATTCCATTTTAGAGGAGCTGGAGTGAAAATATGAATATGAATGATGGAGTAGCAAGAATTAGGTAATATATAAAGAGCCCTATGTATTTACGCTTTGTAGTGCACAAACTAGACCACCAGTGTTACATTATAAAGCAGAGTTGAGTTGTGATGAGAGTCTTCTTATGCATACTAGAATATCTCATTTCTACCACTCAACACTCTACCACAGGAAAAACCAGATGATTCTTTTCTGTCCAGTCACTTTGTATGTAGAAGAAATAGCACACACGTATACGCAAGACACAAGCATTTATTTTTCAAGGGTAACTTGTAGCTGAGTTCTTGCATATCGTGCGGAGAATACCTTTTCAACACTACGTTTAAAGATTTTTGGTATTCTTTGGTTTTCTGGCTTGCCCGGTTCTTGGCTTTAAGTTCAACTCTCCTGGATTACTTTTTCTCGTCGCCTTCCAGTTTGCATAAATTTTTTTCTTTTTCCCCCACTACTTTCTCTATTTTGCTTTCCCTCTACATTCTCCTGTATATTTATCAAGACGGAATGACGTACTCTCAATCTTCCTCTTTCATGTTCCCTTTCACGTCCCAACTCCACTTTGAACTTTTATTTTCAACTACGGACTTACTCTTATCCCTAACCACTTCCAAAGAGTAGTCAGTTACCATATAAGAAACGATCAAGGGTGCTCCTACTACTTACTAATACAAGTAGGACCTAAAGTAGTTTAATGCTTAATATCTCCTGTTGCATTAAGGAGTAAATTGATTCCAATCATCAACTTTACACACACAATATCCATCTATCTTCCCCCTAAGTCACTTATTGATTAGATGCTCTACAGAGTGATGAATGATGAATCAACTTCTTTTAATATCATTTATTTACACACTCGACCTGTCCATCCATTCTAACTAGTATTAAAAATTAACGTACATATAATATTACCTAATAAGATTATTTTGCATTTTCTTATCCCTGCCAATCTGTGGAATTTAACACTACTTCTGTACTATATTTCTAATTTGCAATTAGATAATTCATTAAGTCATCACAAAGAGTTCATTAACATGTATTTAATTCTTTTTGTGTACGAAGAAAATGCGTTTGTTAAGAAAACTTAATCGAATCCATAATCCTCTCAGAGAATACAACTGTGAAAGGTCTCTTTACACATTTACACATCCGATAGATTTATTTCGGTAATTTATTTCTGTAACTCCCTGAGGTGGTACTCAAAATAGATACCCGTTTTATGATCTATATCTATTTTGCCTATAATATTTGGCCTGTCCTCATACAACTCAAATGAAGGAAAAATGATTTAACTGCATAAGTTTTACTCCTCCTTGAAAATGACATTAAAGTACTTACAAACTTTACTGTTCCATACTTCGACTGGTCTTGAATCCATTGTTTTGAATAGAAGATATTTTACAAGGTTTTTTGATTTACTCGAGCTTTACTTTCTCTAATTTTTAACGTTTTAGTTGCTTATACTTAAATACTATATACAGTAGTAGTATAAAATCGTACGTTTTTATAAGATACATATATATATATATATATATATATAGATCATTAGAAGTTTGGGGAAAGGTCTAAGACATTAAGCTTACACAGCTTCTGGTTTGAAATTATTTAACACATCTTGGATTATGCATTCATTGCATACATAAGTAATAAAGCAACCCCAAAGTCTAATAATAAATCACTTGTGACAATCTAAAAAAATCAAAAGTAACTACCTAAAATCTTCATTGTGCTTTGCTTAATCCCAGACAAGTGACTTATTTCATGTGTTGAATTTGTATGCTGCAGTAATCTGAAGATTACTACTCTGTATTAAACGAAGAGATCAAGCGTAACTCTACCGTGTATGCAGTAAGGAAAGTAAGGATGTACCTACATAATTAATAGGCGCTTACTCTGCTCTGTATTTCAATTCTAGGGATGAGCGGAAGATAATTAGTAATAAAATATAGTGACACATCGCACACTTCAGAGATCTTGATCAAAGACTCAGCTCGTATACCAGTAGAATATGGGGTACTAGATGTAGATATCGTAAATACTATACTATCGTAAGACACAAATCTCTAGATAATATTTAGTATTCAAGTACATTAGCTGGTTTAATTTGGCAAGGATTCTTACCCGGAGTAGTCCAGAGTTATCAGCATTCCAGGCAATCACAGGAATACCTAAATATCCAGCTAGTTGAAGAAAGTATTGCGAAGCCGCCGTACTTCTCCCATACAATTCCGTGTTGGTCAGGTACAGAATGGCAGATACATTACTGGACAGAAACTTCTCACAAAGTGTGCCCAAAATATCTGAAAAATAAAAAACCCATCTCAATCAATCAAGATTTGAACATGTCAGGATTTTAAGATGCTATCGTAAGGAGATGTGATAATGGACAATTTCAAAGCACCCTATACTAAGGTTTGAAAATGGAATCTTCCACGGGCAAAATATTTTTCCTAAATGCAGAAAATTTCCTTAAATCTGCTCACGATAATAATTTTTGGCCTTACGCTATCTTTAAATTATAAACCGGATAGGTTTGGTAATATTAAAGAAAAACCCGTGAAAGATTTTGTTTTAATGCATTCCATCCAGTTTGATTTAGTGCTGTCAAGCCTAGACCATCACCAAAATCACCAAACCTCCTTAATAATGTAAAAATAAGAAACATCATTATTTAGTAAAGCGCTAAATTATAAAGCAGCAAGGTTATTAAGTAGTAAGCAAAAGTGTACATCAACTTAAACTACATGTATGGTTATTCAGAGCTAGACATACTACTATCACACATAGCCCGTGAAAAATGTCTTAAAACTGATCGCTTGTTATTAAGAAAAAGGCAAGTAGGATTTTTCGATTTTATTAACCTTACAGTTAGTGAGTCAGCAGCCAAATTCTGTTTACCTCTTTATTTTATGGGGGAAAAAATTTAAATTGCAGAATTTTTTATGTTTCTTGGATAAGAACAGTACATGGTCGAACTTTCGAACTGTGCCATTCCAAACGCTTCATTAGACATCAATTTATACTAGTACCTCAAGCCCCAAGCTATTTTCTTTCTCTCTCTAAGTTCGGCCCGCACGATTTGAAATGACGTAAGAAGCGAACATTGAACTGAAGAGGATTGTTTTCCTAGAAAGAGCAGTGTGATGGGAATGAATAGAAGAAACGAGAGGAGTAAAGCAAAGACCATTCAAATCCAAGTCATCAATCAAATATTTCTTTAAGACGACTTTTCTTCAACCTTCAGTTTAGCTTTCACCATCCCTCATAAGTAACTTCTATTCATTTCACTATCCCCATTGCTGCCAGATAGGCTATACTATATTTATTACACTTAGAAAGTATAAATGAAGACGAGAAAGAGACTTTCTCCAAGACATAATAAGATATATAAATAGCAAAATAGTTGAAGCGTTGACAGAAATAATATTAGAGTGAGCTGATTGAGAATAAGTGACATCATAGCACAGGTCCTGGAATAATCAGTGCACGGAATATTCTACTTTGTATAACGTATTTTCGACTGGTTTTAATGAGAGAGACATGTTATGTTCATCTGAATTGACGTAATACCGTAAATTGTAATAAGCTGCAATGAAAGGAAGGAAAAATCCTCAGAGCGAGGAAAGCAATTCTTGAGTCAAAGTACTTTGAGTCGCAACTTGGATCTCTGTCCTCTTTGTCATTCCGTATAATTGATCATCAAGTCAAGTCAGAAGAGAAGTAAACAATGAAATGCTATGATGTGATCAAAATAGATATGAAACTCTCCCTTTCCTCAATTCTTCTAAATGGCTAAATACTTTGCTCTCATTGTCAGCTCTACTCCCAAAGGTATACTTCCTTGTCTAAAACGTCTATCATCAAAGAACCCAATAGAGTTACATGACTCTTACAATAGATTGATATATTAAGCGAATCTCGTTAACTCATCATTTCATATAGCCCCATGAATGTAATTATAGTATTAGTTACTTCTATATATACCAGTGCTTTATAGTTTCCTAATGTAATATATACCTAAAAATATTTTACATTTCCGTATTCAGTACCTACTTGACAAGCAAACGAATGTAAACATAGACAGACAGGAGAATTTGCACTAAAGTAGGAAAACATTTTCAGATAACTTCTTGGATCAGTAGTAGGGAGACGAGTAAGTATTCTTCGAGTAAGAGTTAGCATTGTGAGTATAATATGAGTAGTTATAATCGAATTTGGGATATACTTCTCTAGTAACAGTACCTCAAATTGACCATCTCTTGCAACAGCAGGTACTCCAAATGTCTAAAGCATCCTTAACAATGAAATAATATATTACTGACATGATTACCAGTCGAAACCCACACAAATGCAAAGAAATCTACCAAGTAGGCGTTGGAAGTACATGCTTGAATAAAGTAGAAACTACTCTATGAATTTTTTTAGAGTTTCTGCAGAACCGATGTAGGGACTAATAAATTACTATATATCTTATCATATCTATGTCCTGCTTACTTGCAATCCTATCCTACGTGGGCGACTATGTAATAAGTAAGTTTATAAGGTTTGGTTATGGTTTCCACAAATCATCTATTTCATCAGTAATTATATTTTCCACATAACATTGCTGATTAATGCAAATCACTAGTATAACTTTTATCCGTCTCCGCAGACGGATTCTAAAATTTCTGATTACAGGGCATTTATCAATCTTCTACCTGGACCAGGAAGATTGTGATTTTGGCTCGGAATGCCAAATGGTTAAGCGAATTTTGAGAAGAGACCCTGTAATTTATGGATACCTAACAAACAAGCTGTCTGTCTTGGTCTTTCTATCAGGAGTAAGTTGGTTTTAATGGAGCTCTGATATGCATATTTATCATGCTGCCCGGATTTGAAAAGATAGTTAACTTTCATTTGCAGTGCTGTCTTGTCTATTTACTTAAGACCAACTTTTGGTTCGCTTCACTCAGCGATACGAAAGACGGAATGGAAGTACAGTTCTATAGTGGAGATATTTAGTGGGAATTTTCGTAGGAGGAAGAATAAAAGAAAGCAAAGAAACTCAATTTCATTTCGTTTCATTAGATACGCTCGAGGAGTCCGTAAAGTAAATTATCCATAGGTAGGTACTGGCCGTAGATAAGTTCTGAGTACTTGCGAAAACTAATTGTGAAGATAGTTTATATTGAAAAGGAGAACACGTTTACACGCTTTAGCAGTGTCAATACAAAAAGGCAAGAATAGTAAGGATCATTGTGATGACTGGACTTTCATCGTCATCATTGCCATTTTGTCTGCAGCCTTGATAGTAACTACGTGAGTATTCAAATAGTAATGTGTTTGCTTTAAGTAAACTACCAAACACTGTTCAACTACAAAGAAAACTTTTACAAAGAAAAGAGTGCCGACAAATGCTGTTTCTTAAACCTAGGTGCTTACACATTGCACAATACATACAAACAAGCAATCTGCGACAACTTCCGATAGCAATTTCACTTTGTATTGCCTTTCGAACATTATTAATTACGTATGACTACATATAAAAGATTTTTCCATTTCATAAGTCACTGAGATTGTATATACCTTCTACATTAATACAGAATTATTTTAGAGATATTTTTAATAGGCATAGATAGTTCTGGTTTGTCAAATAAAATAGCACTTTACAAAGAATGACGTCTTTGAAAAGCTTTGGGTGGTCTTGTAAAGCGTAGGGACAATACCCTAGTAGTTTGACAGTTAATAATTAAGTATATCGATGCCATTTCCTGAAAAGAACTGAATTACTTTCACTTGTGTGATGTTAGTTTGTGCTACTATATAGACTTTCTTAAGTTTATACGAAATATACTAGTATTTGCGTACGAAGAAAGATTAGTGACACGTCAAAATAGATTAGGAGGAAATAACTTTAGTTTGATAGTGTGTACTCAGTAAGCAAATAGTTAGTTCAGTTCATTGTACAGATACAGATTAATATATTAGATAAACTTTGTTAAGTACTTATACGTATAGATAATACACCCGTAGCTGAGTGCCCGGAAAGTTTTCCTGTCAGTCCTTTCGTGCGTGATGATCAATGAGAGAGGGAAAAGGATTCTATGAGAGGAAAGTGAAATATTATTTCTACGATATAATAACATTACACCGCTTTATATGTACTTATTTAGTACTAGCAAAAAGGGATACAGAAATGTCTATTGTATTAATACTTTGCACTTCAATGTGTACTCCGCAATGTAAGCAACCATAAATTATTTCCTCGTTATCTTACTTCTAAGATAACATTTGCTTCCATTTTATCCACATTGCGACAGTTTTGGCTTCACATGCACCAATTACATCGCTAGATAAGGCATTTATTTCTAATACGACAATATTTTGGCAAGATCCTCACGAAAGTGAAATATCCGGGTAGTAACACCAAAATAATATTATTAATGCTCCGCTTATACAGCTAAGCATACGCATTTGACTTTCGATACAAAGGAAATCTATCTACTGTTATTAGTACATACTATTATTAATAAGTCCCGTTTTTTGGGGCTTATTTTGACGAAATATTCTTAGAACCTTTTTTATAAATAAATACCGAGATAAACACTAGACGAAAATTATTTCGAGACTATGTAAGATTCAATGGCTTATACTAGACCATTCCTGATTATTTCTGTATGCTCTGTATAGTCATCGATATTACAGGTGACAGATTTTGCTCAAACAAATTAAGGTGGCAGTACGTTTGTATTTATGGCCACATTCAGTTTTGTAAATGAGAAGCAAATGTTCACTATTGTTTTGGGTGATAGACACAACCATACTAGTAATTCTGTTGAGATAAGATTCTCCGTGGGGGATAGTAATTCGATAAACATGGCAGCTACTCAAATCTTAATGGGTAAAAAAGACAAGATAACCCAGCGTTAATTGAGGAAACAGTTTTTATGAAAATAAAGAAAAAAGATGACATATAGTAGGTATACTAAGTTGGTTGTTGTAGATGGAGTTTAGATTTAGGTTTGGATAAACAAGTCAGAAAAGACGACAGCTTTCATTTTATGTGTCAGATAGAGAAGTTCCTACGAATAAATAGGTCAGCCGTCTTCACCATATAAGTACAGTTATATTTCCAGAAGGACAGGAATTACGAGACTGGTTTGGCTAGTCTAATTTTTAACGGAAGGTTGAGGTACATTATATAGTATATGTACACGCTGTTACCTAGAGGCTACTCTGTTGGTGCTTATCTGTTTTAGAAAGAAGACACTGAAGTTGACTGAAGACAGTCATTCCAAGTTGTGTTGACTCTCCTCCATCGTGCTTTATCACAACTGATAAGTAGGAACTATAGAGGACACAAGACATCTTTAAGCACAATCAGCCAAGCATCAAGTTTTTGAAGTTACTAGATTAGGTCGAAGGATTCCATCAGCTACTTATGCACTAACGCTGCACCTTCTCCCAATAGGAACTCCAAAGGACATAATGTAATGTACGTTCAATTCAGTTTAGTTCAGCTCAGCCCTCTCTCGACTCATGCCAAATTTTATTAGGCTCTGCTCCTAGAGATTGTAATGGCTGTAATAAGGCATGCCATAACCTGTCTCCCTTCACCACATCATATCACATTAGTGCACGCGTCTCAATATGTACAATATGTACTGACTTGACTTCCCTACGCTTTCTCCACTTCCATAAGCCTCAAACAAATAATTCATCCTTCAGCTAACTTTTACATCCTGTCTACTCCTCCACACGACCTGTCCACTATACCTACTATTAATGCGCTACAAACATAATCATATTTTCTATCACATGTATATATCATCTATTACATGTACACTTACAAAAAAGATAGAGCATTGATGTCAGAAAATTATTGGGCCAACGAGATGAAATCAGACAGGCAGAGATGACACACTGAAAGAATGATAGAATTAGCTAAAAGCTAAATTTCTGCCTCTTTCTTACCGGAGCATAATTTTAGTATTCATTACATTATAAAATCCCTAAATATGTATAATACTACAACCAAAAGAAGCAGACTTTCTCCTTGCTTATGATAACTCAATACGAAACTTTCACTAGCACAAAATTACTTTCTTAATTTGGATTTCTTAAAAGTGCCAGTTAAATTTCAGACACAAAATTAACGATCAAGTTGACTATATTAATACTAAGGTAGTACATACTTAGTTGGTTATATTTATATTGTAGTTGTAATTATGCCTCAAAAGCTGCAGTACTTGAGTAGCTATACACAATATTGTAATTAAGAAACTTCTACAGGCACTGTCCACGTGAATAGACAATATTATTACACCCGCTAATGAAAAAAGGTGAAATATAGATATTTACAATTAAATCATTACAGATTGGTTGTGACTGAACATCAATTTTGAGATCTAGCTATTTACTTACTACGTCTATATTCATTTATACATGGGTAGCATTTAAGAATAGATGAAATACTGTGATTTTTCAGTTAAGTATTATTAAAAGGGGTAGTTAATGAGTACCGCCTCTCTATGTATTATTTTCGATAAAAGTCAAAACCCACTTATGCCCAAAAAGTTGCGGACTTAGTCTTTGTATGCAATTACTTTATAAGAAATTCAAATGAATAATATCAATTTAGAAAATGAATAGTTGCAACTAAGTAGCAACTTCCTACTGAATAGAGAAACTACATTATGTAGCGTAAGTTATGAGAGTAAAACTTTCTTTTATGTAATAATATCTATATGCCAAGGTAATAGTAAAACTTTCTTTCATTTTTGCTGTTTGAAATAATGGTAATGTTATGGATTAGTTTATTTATTAGTTTTGAACAGTTTTCTGTGGTGCGAGTTGATATAATGTCCTATACCATGTGTCTAGTGTGTTGTGTTTGTCTAGAAAGCTTGATAAAAGGTCCAGTGCTCAGTATGGTTAGATGCATAACTACAATTTCCTGGATAATAGTGAAAGTACACTGGAGGTAAAAGCTGGCAAACTTTTCTATTGGATTGGAAATTACGTCTTTCGGAGTAACTTTATTTTGTTTTCGTAGTCTCTGACCAAGCAGGGTTGTAGTTAAAGAATAGAGGAGCCCGGCTGGTTTGACCACAATCCATTCAAGGCTTCTGCAACTATACTATTCAGTTCGCACTTCCATTTTCCGCCTAGTTTTTGCCTTTAACGGTAAATACGATAAAGTAGTTGCCATTATCGAGTATCTGTCCACACTTTCTCCTTTTGCAATGCAAGGCCTTGGTCGATGGATCAAGTGAACGTGCACAGGGCACAGGATTGCCCCAAAAATGTAACTCCCGTAAAACTAAAGGAATTATCCGCTTTTGAGAAAGCCAAGTCAAGCAAAACCAAGTCTGGACGTAACCTAATAAGTGATAAATAGTGCTGAAAGCCGGAGTTATATGACAAGAGAGCCCGAGTGTAAAGTAAAAAAAATTCTATTCTGTCTGTTCAGATATTTAGCTGAGAACATCATCTGTGCAGCGTCCCTAAAGAAATGACGTCAATAGTAAATAAATATTTCCCCTGCACTCCTGTCATGTTCCCAATCTCTGTTTCTCTCAACCACATTTATTTCGTGTTTGTCCTACATTGCCACAGTCATGTCATTAAAATCCCTTAAAACATTTGATTAGAGTAAACCATTATAAAGTAATGTAGGAGAGAATAGGATCCAGAATGGATTAGAAGGAAATCTGGACAATACTAAAATATAATAGAACTATGTAGTTAGTTCAAAGGTAATAGGTGGAATCTCTTTAGGCTGTTCCTTTCAACTAGCAATAGTAACTTTGACACAAATACAAAACTTTTTCATTTATTTGCTCTTCTACAATTTCATATAGTCGGAGAAACAAAAAATTCTTTTTATTACTTTCGTATACGATGAGATAGGATTTGATGGATTGACTTGAGGCTGAATGCTGTACAAAGTACAAGACCCTATGTACGTATTTTAATCAATCAACACTCTTTATTGCCAACAAAACTTGGCTCTTATTACTACATTCTTCACAGCACCCCAATAGAGCAGCTAGCACAACCTTACCTACCAAAGTGTTTCGTCTTTGTGAAAGACAACGAAACTTGATTACTAGAGCTAAAATTGAAAAGAAGCCAAATTCTGAGAAACCCAACTTTCTATGTCTTAAGCTACAAAGTGCTTGCTCCTTAGTTAACTTAAACTTGTGCAATAATATAAATGAGATATATACGGTAGTATTAGAAACGATAAGCGAAGGGAAGCACTGTGTAAACCCTTCCAGAAATCTCGTCCATGAATTAATTTCTTACATGAAAAAATTTACAGGCTCCCTGATAACATAAAATTAGGACTTGTCTGTCTTCAACAGTCTGCAATGAACTCACAATCACTTCACTACACTACAAAATCCAATTAACAGAAGAAAGAACTAAGCAACGGTTCCTGTTCTACTAGCTCAAGCGTCGAAGGAGAAAATAGAATGCAAATGCTTGCAAAAACGTGTTTTACTATTACATACTCCTCTACTTGTAATTTGGGAAATTACATATCCATGTCAAAAATTTGTAGCTGAATTTCACTACCACTTTTCACGCGTCTGTCCTGGTGAAAAACATCTCTAATGAAACTTATAATTGCCTAATATACAGCTAACGTTGTACGAACCAAAAAATGTGGTACATCAAAGAATATAGTAATTAAATTTTCGAATTTTATAATGTTAAGTTTCGTACTATACTATGTATGTTCTCTATGCTGAAAGTTTTTATCGTGCTTACAATTTCCGATATTTCTGTTTGCGTGGTCGTTATTGCGATGTGCACGACAGTTTATCAGCAGAATAAAGGAAGTAATCCCTTAAACAACCAGCAATGCAGTGCAGAAAAAAGTTTCCATCTATATCATACCCCAAAACGCTTCAGATATTTTATACAAGTTTGCAGCGAGTAAGTAATTACCACCATTTACAGCACTAACAAATTGTGATTCCTGTCCAGTTAATTTTCTGTGAATCCTAGGTTAATACATAATGCTATTCTGCAGTAATTGCATCCCTTTTCTATACATCTACAAAATCTCTCATGCACGCAGCAAGCATGCAATATAGATATATATTAGTGATTATATGACATCAAAAGAAACATGCTTTAATAGGAAATGTATAATATGCTGACACAAATATTCGCACACTCCAAAATATAAAGTACTTATATAACTCAAAATGTTATGATATCAAGATTTATAATACCTAAACTACAGAAAATATAAGCTGATTATTTTTCTACTTAGTTTACTTTGTTCAAATGTGTTTATCATCCGTAATGATAATGATGCATATACATCCTTTGTACAATGACAGTATTATTAGCTAGTATTAGTAGAAGTGTAGGAGTATCTGTATTTATAAACATGCAACACCTAAATGCTTACAGGTTGTACAAGGAGCAGAATTGGAACAACCAGTTATAAAGGAAAAAAAATTAAAACTATAGCTACACTAGTATAAACATCGCATAATAAACGTGGATGTGATGAAAACTAATGCCAATTACAGTTATACACTACGCTGCAATATAGATTACTGGTCGTAAATGTGAATTTTTTCTTGTTAAAGTGGAAAGACATAGAAGATATGTGATATAATTAGGGATGTGATGCCTTTGTAGATAAGTATTAGTATGTATGTACATAAAGGTTATATAGACATGTATGCATAGTTTTATGGTTGAGTTCTTGAAGCATTAAATATAAAAGTTTAACAGCCAAGTGAACATGTAATGAAGGATATCTAAAGCTTCCTTTATTTAGTTGTCATGTTCTTTGTTTGGATTAAAGGAAAACTGGACTGCGTTGTGGAGATGAAATTTTCTAACTCAGCTTAACCTCAACTGTAAAAACAAATGAGAAAACATCAAATGTGCCTAAAATGAGCCATATAAAATAAGTAACCCAGGCATAAGAAACTGGTTAGGACTCATCTCTTACTAAAATGTGTGGAAAAGCACAATGAAACTGCATTACGCAACGCAAATGGAGATTCACATCACATCAACCTTATTAGCCAACATGGGAGAGAAAAGTGGCCGGAGGAAACCTTCCTTTCAAAGAAAAGCTTCATGCATCACTTCTTATTGCTAAGGTACAAACATATGAAGGAAAATTAGACCCAAAAAGTTCTCCTATACATTTATACAAAGATAGAACTTAGAACAATATGCTTTACTTAACATACACAGAATGTTTGTTCCTAATAAGGAGGAGGAGGAGGAGAAGCATCCTTATGTTACTCTATACAATCCACTAACTTTTTCTAAACAAGATGAATTGAATTAGAGTCAAAACATAAAGCAATTTAACTAGAAATCCATTAAACTTTTGTTTAACACTGCGGCTTGCTAATCATAACACTAAAGACTAAAGAGAGGAAGTTTTCCACGGTTGTTACTCTTAGTAAACAACATAGAGAAAACTAAAACTTTCAAGACAATATCATCCTATAAGAATGCTACAAAAAGATATTCTTAAATACATAGACATAGCAAAACAAACTCTTGGAAGACATATGGGTTGACGAAGCTCGTCGATCTATTTGTAAATATTTGCAAACTAATGCTCCAACAAGAGATGTGAATGCATACCTAAGTACATAAGCTGTAACTTTCTCCGGAAGTTATCTATTGTATCTTGGTATCTTTATTCTGCTAAGATCTAAATATAAGTATACTAAGTAGCATTCAACTATATTCAATGGAGCAGATAAGGTTTTTGCAAATTTTACGCCCAAAGAAACTTTGATGCTCATACCAATGTGCACTAGCCGAGTGAAATGAACCGGTAGATTTTAGACATACAATAAGGACATGGATAAAACAAATACTACCTTAAATGCAGACAAAGGAATAAAAACTTTCTTTTTTACATTGATAAAATATGTGCACCCAATTCCTACTGATACTTCCATTTCCGATCAAACTGTCAATTTCACATTCTCAACTCAATTCCTTGAACTTTTTGTGCTAACTTTTTCATTTATTCTGGATTTTGCTGTCTTTTTTCTTCACACACACGTTTTTTTTCGATTCAGTCCGTATTTTCACAAAATTTACATTGATACAAGAATATAGAAAACTTTCTTAAGTAGGGCATGTCTACTATTTATAGCATAGCTATAGATTTAGAATTTTAAACATCTGTAAAGCACAAATAGCATTTCTGACAGCAAGTAACTCTAGAAGTTGGCAAATTACATTTCTTTTTTACTATCTACCAGCCTAGAGGGGAATAATATTATTTCGTCTGAAAATCAAATTAATATACTTCGGAATATGACTAAACAATACATAGGACTTGACATGACAGTAATTGTAGTCAAATAGTATAAATAACTTTTCTACAGATGACAGATCATTCTGTAAATGTGCCTTCAATTTTACAATACAGAGATAGGATTCACTTCATTAGGAATATCATTCGTGAAAGAGTAAAAACTTTACAACAAAGGATGACGTACACCGAATTTACATAAAGCACTCGCCATTATCGTGACATGACGGCTCATATACTCCAAGCTTTGGAAACGGGAATTATGGATCACTGCTCTACATGCGTCATAATTTGAATAATTATCTTAGAGATGAGCTTGTGGTATATATTTAAGCCTAGAGCTGCTAATTCAAATGTCCATGACATAAGTGCACAAGCACTTCCTATTTAATTTTGTTTGCTTCTAGTCCAGAAGATCCTGCTATTACTGAATTATAAACAGGCTATTTATTTGCTAACAGAGATTGAACGTACTACACAAACATATTTATATATACCATTTTATGTATCTGATCATGAGCACTCAACCTGTCAGACGACGTAGTTTCGTTATCTTATTTCGTGATAGCAACTCAACTACTACTACTGAAATGAAATATTAAACTGCAAAGCACGTCAAACGTTAGAATTATTTATGTTTATATTTAGGTTTACTACCCTTACTTGCGTAAATGTACCTACCATGTATGAAAGCACGAAAATAAATAAACTTCCATGCCTATTCATGGTATGAGGTAATCAAAGCCAAGAATATAAGTGCCTCCCAATCAGCCTACACCAGAGAATCTGTATATCGAGGGTAACTCCAATTTTAGCTTAGAAGTTTAATCTTTGACGTTCATGATATTTATACCATGACAGGTTATGTGCATAATAAAGGATAATTTCATTTCATTCACAATTCCTTGCTTACAGTTTCAGATAGCAATTTAGGTAATTACATCAAAACATTTTGAACTTGTAAAGATAGTTTCCACTTTCACCTGTGTGTACGACTTCTACGCAACTTACGCAAGGACATGATATTATGGAATGATAGTAAGTTGTGTTCGTGTTTTGGTTTTGTACTTCTGAAAGGAAAGGCAGAAAGAGAAAACTTGTATGATCATCATAGTTTAATGACACCCACTTCAGATTTGTGTTTACAATATGGTACAACGAATTTTCTGGCATAAGGGTAGGCATAATGTTTACTTAGAATACTAATGACGGTCCATAACTGAATACAAATATAGTGCTTTACTAGTAAGTACGGCCTATATAGTTGCGGGCGGGTGTTGGGTGTTATTGGGTTGTTAGATGTTTGTTTATAATACAATTAAAAGAGGAATTTCCAGAACACCAAAAAGATGAATAGAGTAGTATTTATTTTCTATAGATGGTAATCGTTATGGTCGAGATAATATTAGTCAGTATAGGAATAAACAAGAAAGTAGGGAGAGAAATGATTTAAACGTGAGCAGACTTGACAAAATGATTTCGGCATGCTTACGAATTGTATTGTATGTGTGTAGACAAGGTTGAGACAAGATAAAAACAATAAATGCGCAAAGAAGCTTTGCATAAATAGACTTAAATCACAAATATATAGTGAAACAAAGCAAGGAGTATAAAGGAGAGGAGTGAATGATAAGGTTTTCAAAGGGTTTTGTGTTGAGTGAGCGACAGAAGGCTTTCTTCCAAAAAACTTTTCGGTTGACAGAACAGAGGAGAAAAGGGAATGGAAGAAAAAGGAGCATCTTTCAAAGAAAAACATAAAAATCGGGTAATGTCTCTGTTACATCACGGCGGTCCCATTTCCAAATACTTTTATGGACACTTTTGGATAGATATTCCTTTTCCAGTTACTAACTTGCAAAGGTTTCTTATTTTACTTTTCATTCCCTTCCCCTACTCACATGCATGCACAGTAAAATTTTCCATGGGAATTAAGGCAACTAGGAATGGTATCTCTCCTCTGCTAAAATAGAATCGGAACTCGAGCAAAGAGTAATTTCGAAGGAAGACTAGTGAGCCAATGCGTAGTAACTTGTTCAAACAAAGTCTTTGTCTCGGCCTTTCTACTTTCTTCCACTATTATGACTTGGTTCCTTCGTTTGCCTCTCTAGATTTCCTTTCTTCACTGCCAAGGTGGAGCACTACAATACTCTCTCAATATAATATAAGCAAAATCTAGTAATATATAACAATCTTCAATAAGGATTTCATATTATCTTTGCTTTCCTTCTACTTCTACATCATTAAAACATCTGCGCTAGCTATAATTAACATGGTCCATGATTCCTTTCATTTCTACATGTCTACTACAACTACCTCCTTAAACTCTAGGTATACACCGTACTTTTATACATAATACTCATTCCTAAATTAATTTTAAGGAAATCTGAATACAGAATGAAGCACATTCTTGACATCTGTAGTAGAAAGCAGTGCAGTGGCTGTAAAGTAATAATCAAAAACCTCTTCGCACACAATGACACAGATACTTTCCCTACTTTGTCAAATACAACTACTTTGTAGTAAACATCTCTCTATACGTAATCAACTCTAATACTTGGTAATGCGATAACTATATTTAGATCTTCAAACAAATAATTCTATGATTTCTATTGCTGTTAGAGGAAACTAGGACAAAATTAGTTGGAGTTTGTATTTAGGGTGTATACAATTCGATTATGGTTTTCAATGGAAACATTTCATTAGTTAGCACCTTCTCAGGAATTCCAATAATGTTATAGCTAATACCTAAATTGCACGTGAGATGAATCATGACGGCACACTGGGTTTACTCCAATAAATTGAATACTGTAATGTGCCCTAGTACGAAAAGTAAGCATGCAACGGATGAAAATCAAACTATATCTCCTTTCCGGATTATTGTTACGCTCATAGAAAGACATTTTGGTTTTATATTCTATTTACACCTTAGTATTGTGAGTTTAAAAGAAAATGATTTTCTAGGAAGTCGAAAAGAGACCTTGTTGAAATGGAAGTGTAGTTGGAGTAGAAGAAACAGATGCAAGGAATTTTAGTGCAACTTAAGCTTAGTGTAGCACACAGTTCAGAGCTCACCACAAAAGTTAAAGATGGTTCTGAGCGATTTACTGTAAATAGTAAGCAGTAAGTCAGGACGAGCAGAGTCTGCAAGAGTATGCAATAGAGAAGAGAGTAAAAGTAAATTTAGGAGATATATGGACGAATTTGTGTGCCTGTTGACACAAGAGAAGAGAGAATAGCAAAAGGGAAAGAGACTTAAGAAGGATGGCTGTGAATTTTTCATGAAGAGCTGACAAAGAGTGATCAAAGCCAAGTCGTTTGGATGTGTTCTGACAAGGAAATGCTTTTCTGTGCAAAACACTCCTATTTTATCACAAATAGACACTGTATGTACGGTAGTAGCGCCTATATCAACGTTTACTGACTTTGCTTATCCTTAAGAAGAGTCCCTTCTACTATACACTGTATAAACAACGTGTACTTCGTACTTGCTATTTTACGCTACTTTTTCTGACTACAAGGAACATGTTTCCTTGAATACAGATTTTACAATGACGTGGAGTAGCAGTATCCTCCCTAAAATCCAGTTTTTAAGCTACAGATGCACACGTAGACTGTGCAAATGTAATATTATGTATGCATCTACATCGACATCCCTTTTGAAAACCTCCCGAGTGACAGTGTTACTTACATTCGATGTAACTAGAAGTGTGTTCACCACATTGAGTTTACGACTATTGAAAAAGACAACTCACAATTCATCTTCCTTTTTTCTTTCGAAAAGATCTCCAAAAGCAGAATCATGTAGCCTCAGCACTAATAATTAAATTAAGGGGTTAAACATTCAACCCGTTTTCGTCAGATTATGTCAAGGGTCAAGAGACTCCATGACCTGGAGTATATTCCATGAAAAATTAATTCTCTGACTTTTTCTAATTCTCTCAGTATTTTGAAGTTGCCCTTTTTAACTCACATATTCATCATCAATTTATCCATACTTTTTACACATACTTACTGCTACCATACTACTACTACGCTACCACTATGCTAGTATATATAGCCTATATATGAATTCGTCTGCATCACACATACCTATTCAAATCTTTGTGTCCAGAATTGTAATTTTCATGTTTTTTTCGTACCCAGTAGAGCAGGATAAAAGGAGGATATCCTCTGCCTTTATGTACCCTTCCCATTCCTGTTGCTAAAACTCGCAGGTTAGTAGTAACACAATGAATTTAAGAATAAGAGGCTATGCTTTAAGAAAGAACTGCCGGTTTAACTGCTGTTGTCAGTATCCAGATGGAACGCTCTATAGAACCTGAAAGGATTTAGCAATTCCATACAATATGTCACAATACGATACTTCACGGCTGGAGAAAGTCGTATTTCTTTTTCTTTGTTCAGTTTTCATAATTTCTGGGAATCCAAACAATAGAACTAGAAACCAAACTGATTTTCTTAAAAGGAAAATAAGCCATCTAGTATTTCTGTCGCTCTGAACTGACTGAAAAGCAAATGAATTGAAATCATACAGGTAAATGGTAATAGCACATGCTACATGAATATCTATGTAGGTATATACACATTGTGCTTTTGTATTGCAACACATTGGAATCCAAACAGGTGTCTGCTAATACTAATAAAATCAGGATTTGCAAAGCCTAATGTTTTCTACTTCTGGTGGAACTTCCTTTGATGTATATCAGTCCCATAATTGCTATAATCAGGAGCACTGACGTATATTGGAGATAAAGAATAAGCCATTACGTTTAGGAACGAACGACTGGAGATTAATAGTAATACGATTAGGAAGGAAGACAAGTAGCCAATGCATGCAACAACTAACTGTACTTAGTATATAAGCTTAGGATGCTAATGCATAGAACATTTCTGAGAATAGAGAGAAATATGAACATTTTTGTTATTATGTTGGTGCAAGTTGGCGGAAAAAAAGAAAGCAGAAGACGTGCACAGTTAAACAAGAGGGAGGATTTCCTCAGGATTTCCTAAATACCTTTATTTCTTGGCAGGGTAATTTACTCGGTTCTTGTGCGTGGGCACACTACAAACTCCAGTGGCTACATGAGAGTTCCAATGGCACTCACGAGGTAATCTCCAGGCTTGCACAAATCTCCCTTTTGGATGCAACGACATGTCATAAAATAAACTGGAGAACTTGTGGAGGCAAACCGATTTGTGTCAAGTCCTTCTATTTAATGCACATTCACAATTTTATTAAACCGGGAAAAGGAGAACTACCTTCATGCATAACAAGTATCACTCGTCACGCACAGGTTATCTTTATCTAGCTGTAGCATAGTTAAATTTTTATAAATACTAGGGATTCCCACAGCTTTGACAAAGACAAACACTGCTTTATTTTTGGAATGTAGCTCATGGTGAAATCCTCTGCCAACAAAAACTCAAGAGGTCTGCGTTAATTCGTCTAGTTATTTCCTCTTTTGGATTTACTGTCTGTAATGAAGTTTTTAAAGTAGGTACTAGTATTTGTACTTACGTACTTAAGTAAGCATCCTTACGTGATTCTTGTTAGTTAGTACCAATGACCTTTAACTTGTAAGTAGTTTTCTCCTTAAAGCCGTAAGATACTTAAAAAGAAGTAAAATCATAGAAAATGATCTAGAAATCTTTATTTAAGTGCTTTAGTTGAGAAATATGAGAAAGGCTTATTGAGTTGGAATTATGGAATGTAAGGTACATACTTTGACAAGTGCATTGTGCAAAAAGGTATAAGATATGAGAACTTCAAAAGATAATAATAATACGTAGGTAATATTGCATGAGCTGTGAGAAGAGTGAAATGTATGAGTTGGTGGAATGCATTCTATTACTACGTGACCGAAATTCCATCTTGGACCGTTTCTTCATATTATATGTAGGTATCACTAGGAAAGTATAAGTACTAGTTAGGGTTTAAGTTAACTCTATCTACATCTGAATGCTTCCAGTTGGGAACTACGTACATTTATTTCCTCTTATTTTCAGAGTAACTTCTTAACGTGTATGTGTAACCAGTCCACGAGTAGTTATTCTCGTTATAATATGTAATCTTCAGTAGAAAGGCAAGAAAGAGCTAAAAGAATAGTTTCAACCTTTTCTCCATATTCCATACAGATAGTCTTGGTCTACAGTGTCAGTGGTGAGTAGTGAAACATTTTAACAGGGGAACTTATTCCATTTCTATGCAATATCTCTTTTGCTCTTTTGACTTTTGACGTCACTCCATGTGATGCAAGATCTAAAAATTGGTGAAAACTTACTTCGTGACTGGAATTATTATTTCCCCGTTGTGTTGTCCGTATCGCTATCTAGAACAACTTATACACAACCTTCTATATTAAAAATGTCAGTAGGTAGTGCATTCGACTCTCCTATTCAAAACTCCAATTTTATGCCAATACTACTTACTTACTACATACCTATACCAAGTATCGTGCATGATGTGTGTGTCGTAGTATGAATGTGATAATACTCAGCATACCTATATATATTGACTGTCTTACGCATATATATAACTAGTGTTAATATAGACACTATACAGATGCAATTTTGTTATGTTCATGCTCGCGTTACTTACAGACATGGAGTCTAGACTGTGTAGAATGTGGACATATTCATAAAAGGAATTTTTTAGCATACCTAAATAGCAGTAGTGGCAATACCTATTTACATAATACTACAGGGTGGTATGTACTATCTGGTAACATCACATTCACTTTAGTGAATGCTTTCTCCAAACAATATGAAGAGTTCAGCACGTCGCTGCCTCCCATATCCTTGTAATAGTATCAGTATAAACATTATGCATGAAAAGTTAATATATAGGTATTCAAGATATAGACAGTCGTGTCTTTAGACCTTTCATGTTTTTCAGATCATCCGTACCGTTAAATTCTGTGATGAATTGAATTCAAATAGGAAACTTTATCCAACGTTTTGCACTTTAGTATTTACAACGCACATGCAATCTATTCCACTACAGATACCCTATAGCTTATTTATATTATTATCACGGATGATGGGAACAAAATTCTTTAGTGTCTCCTTTCTAAAAGGGATAACATACAATCAGGATTTACTTTACATACAACAGCAGAAACACAATTTATTTTAGCCGAGGTAGCTAATGCTTATTATAGTATACACTCAGGCACAAACTATCATTACTATATGATAAAGTGGCACATAAATCGTTTATGGTTCCACAGAACTCTTTATCATCCACCATGCTTAGATCATTTTAATAGATGACTATGCAAATCCAACTACAACCCAAACCTATTAGAATATCTACAGAAAGTTGCAAGATTATCCAGTTTCCACTTTTCTATAGGCCATCATTCAATGCGTCAAATTATATTAATGGCTTTTAGGTGGTAAAGCAAAGCTAGTAAGTCAAAGTGGATGAAATGTGTTGAATGGGGTCTGCTGGAACCCATGAGATAGGAAAACGAAACATGTACCACTTCAGTACTACTACAACTTACCCCCATTTATCAAAATACGTTTGTCTTATTCACAGTACGAACTGTGCACAGCTATAATAATATGTTACTTGTTCAAACTAAACATTTGCAATTTATATCAGTCTCATACCTACTAGCAATCGGAAAATGGGTGTTAGCTATAGACAGGGATCCTTGTTCACACCATCACATCTAATCTTCAATTCGTCTTATTTTGAGAACAATAATTTACAGTTTGGACACAAATGTCATGTCCTACCGGAACGTGGGAGCCTCTCCCAACCTGGTCATGTGTATGTGAATTTATCTCTGTCATCTTGTACACTAGCATTGCACATTTACTTTTGCTGAGCAAAATATACTAATTAAAAATCTATTCTTAACCATCCGTAAGGTTATGTTATCCTAACTCCTAACCTGGGAAATAGTAATTAAGTACACTGACTTCCCACGACAAATTCGAAGTAAGACAACAGTTTACATAGAAGTTTTTAAGACATAGCTCAGAGATTTGGTTATGTGAAAGTCATATTTCAAGTCGTACAACATAACCGAATTTTAAAGTACTACATCGTTATTCCTTTCATTATAGTACAGTGTCACACTGACAATTGCACTGTCATCATGCTCGTCACATTTAGTAAGAGATTTTACAAGGCAAGAATAAAGAGAAATAAATTCATTAAAATAAAGAATGCCTATTGCAGTTGTCAACGTAGTGAATTTATAGCTTTCAGAAGGACATTAATGGTACGGATAAATATAAATCGTTCATGTCTTGTCTTGGCTAACTATAAAAAGCATGTGTATGAAGAAACGTAGTTGTGGTAAGTATTTATGTAGGTTAATGCGTCCACGGAGTAAGTGCATACAAATGGTAGAAAGAAGAAAGCAGTAGGTAGTCTAGTTGGTACAGCTTGGAGGACTGACTACAGTTCAATTTACCCTGAGTTTATCTGTCTGCCGTCTTGTACACCGAGAGCTCTAAAACTACTGCTCACTTATACAATGCAAAGTTTTCGGTGAGCGTAAGCAAAAAGAAGATCGTAAAGATATTCACATCCAATTGTGAGGCACATACATAGTACAGAGTGAAGTAAGTACACGGTTCTTGCACTACTTATCTTGTGTTATACCTCCAAAACCTAATATGACTATGTAGAACAGTTACCGTTGTTAAGCAAGGGGAGCAGTGATGAAAAAGCACACGAAATTTATGTTCTGACATAAATTTTCATTTGTGACTATCAGGAGGACATTATGTGAGCCCCTGTGGCAAATGCACTCGGCAGTTTAAAGTTGACTTGACGCAATATTCTCGTAACGTCAAAAATTGACTGTTTTTTCTTGTAAAAACACCAGAACGGTCTGAAATGTATTCACTTGCCTTATGGACTGTTCTCACGATTGATAAACAGAAAATCTAAAATTCTGAAACAAGTTTTCTATTTATTCGACAAATTACTCTTGTATAATACAAGAACAAAGGATCCTTGAAAACTACGATCTAGATAATACAATCATAGTATAAAGTTGAAGAATGTATTATAGAACAATTCACCCCTTATGGACGAATAAATAGAATATATTGGTGTTAATAGATAAATGCACGGTAAAGTTACTTAGTACGTTAAATGCAAATTATCAAATAACTGCACAATACCTTAATGAATTCCTTACTGCAAAGGAAAGTAGACTTGATAGATTTATGACAACAGTGTCATAAGTTCAGAAATGATACTCTTAATATTGAGTATTATGACAGTCCCTCTTCCAAGAATTCTTGGTAAGCTAACAATATGTATGTTGTACTAATAATGCACAATAAATTCCCAACGAAACATAGCCCTTAATATCGTTTGTAGAAATACTACAGTAAAGTTAACATTCTTTGTTAAAAGGACGTACGCAATGTCAAATTACAGTATTAATGGGCCAATGGATATATTAAACATATTAGAGCAACATGAGTTTTTACAGGAAATATTTCTGTGTGTACGGTACGATAAGCTTTTCCAAAAGTGATCATATGAAATTCTGTATGGTCCAGCAGCCAAGTTTATTGCAAAAGCAAAATTAAATCTTCTGCTAAATACGTGCATTTCATCGTATAAATAGCTATGGGTTCTGCGCAAACAATAATAAGACTTACATTCAGCTCTTGGAAATAATATTTTCGAGGAGTAAGTAAAGAAAGTTGGAGAAAGCAACTCAGAGGTCCTTTTCTTTTCTTTCTATAGAGCAGCTATTCCTGGTTCTCGCTCCCTCTGGGTCCGTTAGGAATATTGCTATTGTTCAATTGCAGAACAAATGCTACAGATAGTCTATAGGATATTTTCTCTTCTGGATTGAACAACCTCACACCTACTTTAATATCGACATCTATTATGCTCGTGTATTAATAGATTGCTACACAATTACACAAACAATATGTGTCACATGGCATGGCACAGCTACTGATATTTGGAGAAAAAAAATCCAAATTATTTTTTAATTAATTGAATTATCTTGTACTATCATGCCCACAGTATTGCGAGATAATTCATTGGCGCCATTTATATGCATTCACAATTAGGAAATTAGTGTCAAATTGCCACAAATTTCTTTTGCGTGGCTCAATGTATTAGTGCAGCCTGTGAATATACAAAAATAGGAATGTAAATCTTTGTGGGAGGAAAGTAAATAGGGGAAATGAGCATACTTCGAATTCTTAAAATAGAAACTGTGTGGTAAAAATAATTTTCTTTAGTAGCCTCTTTCGACTAACCAATTGACCTAAGGAACCATACGCCAAACATACTTCAGATGAGCCGATGGTTCCCTAAAAGGCTACCTAATTGTGGACATAATGTCTTAAAAGAGGAAATATTTACAAAACAACTCTGCCTTTTGTGAGGTTAACCGCACCCACTCCCACGTTCGACGAATCTCTCAAAACTAAGCGAAGGTATCTCAAGTACACTTGAGTTTTCAGATGAAAGCATGTGTGTACTACGTATGTCCTTTGTACACCAAATCCCTCTTAGCTCATTGTTGTTTAATGATGCTATTACACTATTTATAAAATGGTGACGCACACTTGTGCTGAGCATGATACAGCGTTTATGCACTATATACTATATTTAATAATCTCTAGACGATACTACTAACACTCTACGTAAAAGCAAAAGACATAATCATTTAATTATTCTCATCTCATACTTAATATAAAGGCGAAATGAAGAGTCTTTATACAATTTTAAAGTGAAAGTACTCTTTTACTAAATACAGAGTGCATCCATGCTTTAGTACTGCTGTAATGTAATTCGGAAACGTGGCTAATAAGTAAATGTAATTTGCAATGGATTCAAAGAAAGTCTGACAAAGAAAATGAGGCTTCCTAAGTAGCTATAGCTGTAATTGCAAATTCCACTTTGTGCTTTTCCACTCTGTTTATAGGGTACTTCTGTTCTACAACATCATATAGGTAGGTACTATTGTAATTAGAACGACAAAAGCTTTTGTCCTTCAGTTAAGCATGTACAATGTATATAGATTAATTAGATTAGCTAGTAAACTTATTGTTATTAGTAAGGAGCTATATGTGATACATTGTAGAATACCTAGATACAGTAAGACGTATTAATGCGAGGTAGAGATTATCATTTTTCTGCATTATAAGCATATTTTATGCCATATATAGATACGTATGTTATCTTACCTCTACTTACATAAATAGAAAATATAGGCAGTGTTAGTTATAGCCCCTAGATGTAATAATTTATCACAAAGACGGCAACCTATAGATATAATTCCAGCTTTGGCTTCTATGAATCAGGTAAAAGCAAGGATTTAGTCAAGCACATTATTATGTGTATTTGTACCTACAGATTAGTATACTTACGTAAAACAAACAATTTTAGTTCTTAATATTAATCTTGGATCAGAAGAACAAGATGTTTAACTAAAAAGCGTTTGCAAAAGAATGTGGCGAAGCAGAAGAGCAAAGGAGGTGGATGAAGATCTGAAGAACAATACAGAATAGAAGTCTAGATATACTCCTTGGTATAGTAAAAGTATATGCTAGGTTTACATTAGCAAGGAGAAACACTTTCCCTTTGTACTGCCATCCTGGATCTCTAATCCAATTCACTTTCCAAGATGATAAGTGAGTGTGGGTTCTAGAAAGCCACACGATCCACATTCCCCGAACATTACATTACATTACTGTACTGTAGCAAACTAACAATAAGTCTCAACCTCAACTCGTTCAGAATATTGAAATACGAACGCACAACACTTACTTTCTTTTTCTCTCCTCAAGTCTCAAGTTTCTCCATCATAACATTTAAGCTTTCACAGAGAACGATGCTCTTAGAAATCTTTTTGGAAGATTACAAGAAAGAATCCTGCTGAAGACTAAATCTCGAGAGCATAAATTCCTGATTGTGCGCTGTAGAAAATACTTTTTACTTCACCTTTACATATATGTAAAAAGCTCCCTTGATGTTTTGGTGAAAAACGAATTAGCAATTACAAATTAGCATCACTACATGCATGACTGACATTCCTGAGTTATAAATGGTCACACCTATTCGGACAATGTGGTCGGCAGTAGCGACATTTTCACTAGAGCTTATTAGTTATTGATGGAGATTAGGAGAGATCATTATCTGTTTTGTATTTATATAAGCGAGAACATATAGTTGATAAGCGAGCTGTAAACAGAATGACAGAGTGGTTGTAGCTTTACATTGCAGCCTGTTCAGTCAAATGTGAATAGTCGTAGAGAGTAAATAAATAATAGTCACCTTTAACATTTCATGTACTACTATTATTACTCATGTGTATCATTATTTCATGAAAGAAGGCTTCTGTCGGTCACATACCAGTTGTGGTTGTAGAAGCTCGATAGTCTACCATGGCTTCGTTTTCATCTAATAAGGTCAAGAGTCAAACCATAAAAACCACTTTGTTCAACTACGATAATGAAAATCACAGATAAATATACGTGAATGGATATGAAACAGTCAAACTCAGGCAACCATATCTAACACCAACTACTATGTATATTACACTCTCACACTCAGACTTTTACTGGAATCAATCAAACTCTTGACAAAACAAAGCACAGCCGGGGACAATAATACAGCATCTACAAATATTATCTTGTAACAATAATTGCTATTGCTTTTGCTGTAATCTAATGGATTTACTGTTTTATAACATCTGACAGTAGTAGTCTGACCAACAAGACATGAAATGACAAAAACATTTCTTCGTCTCCACAAACCGCAACCAGAACAATATGTAGGGTGAATTTTTAAAACTAGGTCCGAGAACTTTCATCATTTTCTATAGAAATTAAAACTTTCTTTCCACATCTCTAAATACCACTTTGGTGAAAGTTGCATAAAGGATATGAACTATAATTTACATGTGATTTATCATGGGGAAAGTGGTTAATCTGTTAAAGAAGAGCCAAGCATGATAAAAACAGCATTAACACAGTATAGAAGTCAGTGATCCAAAGTACCAAGTTAAGAAGCTTAGGGATAGAATGTATATCAACTACATCGTTGTCGTTACACATGATTTGTATTCTTGTGCAAGAATAGCAGTGGGATATCATTAGAGGTAATAAAAATAAAAGTATGTGCATATGGAGTAAAAATAATCTATTTTGATTTCACTGTGATGTATCCAGAGCTAAAGAAGATTTTATTCACTGCAAGACATACCTATATGAAAACATACATATATATTGAAAGAAGAAATCCGTCCAACGAATACTAAAGTTAGTAAGTCAAAACCAAGACATGGAGTTCTTGTGCAGGCAGACGAAGTTGTCGAAGGGAGGTGGAAGTTGTAGCTCTCGTCTAGTTGCGGTGCACAGTAGTTTGGTAAACACAGGACATAGAGAAAGGACAGAGAGAATGCAACACAAAATAACACCATAGCACACTCCATAGAGCAATGGATGGAGTTTGTGACTCTGTCATCCAAAATGAGGTTAGTGTTGGAAGCTTTTCGTCTAATCCCTTGATGATGATACTCGCTTTGCTTTACTTTACTTTCTCTTCATACTTATTCCGCTTCCCAACAAGGATGCTCTATTTTATTTCATCTGCTGCTTTGCTCTGACTGGCTTCTTGTAGTAGGTCTCTATAATCGGCAGACTCCACTTTAGCTATCTTGTCCTCCTTCAAACTCAGCATCTCTCTCTCACACTCACACACTCACACCGCATCAGCAGAAATAGATCCAAAGATCCAATCCACCTCTCATTTTCCCGTATCTTTTTATTGTCACGAAAATGTCTAATGTTTTTGCTGCATTTGCCAAGAAAACTCACATCACTCATTGCACTATAACTAAAGGAAGACTACACTAGCTACGTTCTGTTTGTAACTACCTTCTAAAGATACATACAGATACTTACATGTACCGAATACAGACGATAACTACGTAATGTAATGTAGTAATGTAACAACGACAGCATGGAACTACGAGAAAACAAAAATAAGAATATGAACCCTGCTCATCCTTTCTCAGAATAAAACTTTCTCTACTTTCACTGTTTCACTTGTAATACAAACCTTTCAAAGCAAATCCACTAACACAACTTCTGATTTAGAAACTTTACCCTTCCATTTTCTTTCTACGACCATAATGCTCTATTGATGTGCAAAGATGAAAAAAACTATTATGCTCTTTCTTTACAGAGTCGTTTCTGTAATGTAAAGCAACTGTCCGATTTACCACCCAACTTTCCATTCAATTCAACCTCCATTGTATTACTTCTATTTAATGTCCTCAATTTTATTGTCCACCCAGGTTTTTGTCAATCTATTGGAAACCAATTGGATAATAACCACTTATACATAGAGTATACCTAAGTAAGTAGATTCGTGTAAACATTAAAACCCTTTTTGAGAAGATTAGTTGTAGATAGCTCATGCCAAAGATGTAATTCTATTTTGGGACCAAGTAATATCCTTATAAAGGCTAAATCCTCTGGTAATAATCGTGAGAACTCTTAGTAGTTCTGATGGGATGGGGAAAGGTACAGGTGCAGGATAAATCTCACCATTAGAAGAATTACAAGACCACTAGAGTTTCTGGCCTAGTATTGTGCAATTATTTTGCTATATTGTACTTCTTTAGATGTAAGTAGGAATAAGTACATGTAACTACGTAACCCAAGAGAAATACACCGAAAATGGTCTTCATCAAGAACATCTGCTATGAAATACGATATCCGATATAAACTTTTTCAAATTCTTTCCCCTCTGTGTACGCCATTAGTAGAACTGTAGTAGTGTCAGTCTGGTGGTTATCTTCTAATGCTTTACTCAGTGCAAATCCTAGAAACTGTTCGTAAACTGTTGAAATGTTTACTATTTTAGTACAAAGTGTAACCTTTTTTGGTACAAGAAGAAAATCTCAAATACATAAAAATAGGAAATGTAGTAGCAAGTAACATCAACAACTACATCGTAAAATCATCGATAGGACTTTGGCAATGAATAAAATCCATAGACTAAGTATTCATAGCAGAGAAAGGCCTGCTTCAGGCTTAATCTTAGTATTTGAATAAAATCTAATTGATTCACACTCAACCAAATATATTTCCTACCTAGTATACATAACATCTTCTAATCCCAAGTAAGTGGGTATAATACAAGACATCATAAGCTTTTGGTAACGGGCAATAGGAATTTATGTACTAATATTTGTAATTTATGAAATGAACTACTTTTATTAATAGTCACACTATAGGTTGACATTTAGAGATTTATTTTGTGGTAAAGATATCACTATCACATTTGTTATCAAGTACGTAATCACTTTCTTTAGCTTGTGAAAGCTTGACACGATTGGACCTTCAAAAGCGCCATAAGCGAGTAAAATGTTATGTAGTTAGATAGATTGGTTATACATAGAAAATATCATTATATCTATCACATTTTGCTTTGCAGAGTGATGTGAAATGACTTGGAAGTTGATGATGAGGCTGCCAACAACTAGCTCACTTCATGTTTTCATTGTTTTCACTACATTTAGTGGATAGAGTTGTGCCTGTTCTGTGGTACTTTCACTATTTTCTTGTAGAGCTTGATTTTTATATCCGAGTAAACATTTTTCCTTGTCAAAATGATTGCTTACAGCAAGATTTTCATAATTGACTTCCCCGGAAGCTAATAACTTATAGCGTAAACCAAAGTGATTTGAATGTTTCCAGGGCTCCGCCCTCAGGGACAAAGTGACGACATGCTCCAGAAAACTGGTTTCCCCCAACCAGTTCTCCGAATCGAAATCGGGGGTAAAGTAGTTGGAAAGAACTGGTTGGGGGAAACCAGTTTTCTGGAGCATGTCGTCACCTTGCCCCTGAGAGGCGTAGCCATGGGACCAATCAAGCCATCTTGGCGTAAACATTAAGAAGAAATCCCCATTTGAAAGCATCTCAAGATTTGTACAAACAAACATACAAGTACTACTAACACTCTCAATCACACTACTACACCATTAAACTCAACTTGTGATAATTATAGTTAGTGCAAATGAAATACAAACCGTAAATTAGTTCTAAAAAAACACCATGACATACTCAGATATACTAAAATTAACCCACAGATAACACTAAGCTAAAAAATCGAACTACATATAATACAAGGTGAATAATTAGAGTGGAATTGCAGCCAATATTTCAGTATAGTTTATATTCATATTGGGCAACACTTCTCATTTGCAGAGGGTAATTTCTCATGATGATTGAAAAGCACGTAATTTGAAAATGACACTATGAGGGAGAATTATACACGCGCTTCGTAATTACTACGTCTACACTATTTATATCCTACCTACATTACACAACTACAAGATTGTAATAAATGGATTCCACTACCTATAGACATTATATGCGGAAACACTATTAATAACACCCTGAGTAGAATTCTCGATATTGCAGAATCTGTGCCACCGTGTCTAGTCTACATGTCTGATGGTTCAGTTGAGTGATATTGAGTCGAAGAACTGAAAGATCAGTGGACTCTTGCGAAAATACTACTACCACTTCATTTATGTAGTTTATAAGTACAAAGTAGTCATGAAAGTAGTCTAGGAGCTAATTTGAAACCTACAATATATAGATAATTAATAATGTTCTTAATTACTATTTTGGTTTCGTAATATTTCCTATTACGTTACCAATTCCAATAGAACTCCAACAGTTGAGGTGACTTACCAAATAAGCATAACATAAGCTTCATAATAGGAATATATTAGTGAAATCGGAGATCAAAACCTCAGAGTTGTTCAATATAGCGACAACGACTAACGATAGACACGTCTTCTCTCCACGTTTATTATATACTACATGATGTCGCAACATTATTAGTACTTCGAACACAGACATGATAATTTTATAGGCGCAATAATAATGCCATAAATAGTGCCATGGTCTATTTTGGAGATATAAAAGATGTGAATTTGTTATGATGTTGTCAATACATTTATGGAAAATTTCACGGAGTTATGTTTCTTTTGAGCTTAGACTTAGAGTGCAAGAGATGAGACAGTGTGACACATTTTATTTATTTGTTTCACATCATACCTACAAACTATTTATTCTCCCCTGACATTTCCTATTCAAGATGTACGTCAAAATATTCCTGTGACATGTTAATGCTTTCCTTTGATGTGACCAATGCTTTTTACGCGTCTGAAAAGCTTATTTAAAGATACAGTTACGACTCCACTACTGTTGTAAGTGAGCAGGCGAAACATAAAACACTACATTTTTTCTCTCTATAGGTGATGAAATTGATTATACAATTTTTATTTAGGTAGCTATTTTTTAGTTCACATACAAAATATTCACAAATAGAAAGCTTTGCAATGAAGGGATTATTTCATAATTTAGATACAACGAAGACAACTAATTTCCATTTCTAACATAAGACTGGCAATGTGGCAATGATTTTTACATCCAATTGATGTAAATGACTTATCGCATCGCTAAACTTAATGATGTTACCTGATCAAAGGTCCCAGGGCAAATGCCTACAGAACACACTTATGAACTTCTGCCAAATAGTAGATCTGCTCGAAATCCCAAAATCCCAATATTGGCTAGACTATGAAAATAATGTCATGGGATATAAGTATCTTTCGTTAGTTCATCCATTTAACGATGGGAAATGCCTGGTTTTGAACATATTGCTCCCAAATGCTGATACACACTTTAAAACTGCCATGATTAAAGCAGAAACATCAATGAGTATGTTATTCCGATACGCTGACTACTCAAAGTTTGCATGTTTGGTTACATGCTGGAGTTAGAACATAACTAGTGTTATACAAACTTTATACAGCTTTTACTGTAAAGTATATAAAATTGTTTATGCTCTACTGAATGAATTCTCATCTGCAGTAAGATGAAATGATATGAAATTGACATTTACCATTGAATGTAATAATATTATAACTATTATAAGTTAGATATAGTAGTTATCTGTATAAGTATGTTAATAGTAATAAGCTTTCACTGTTGCCAGTTTTGTAGGCTAAACCACTAGCATGGAACACTCAACTTAACCTAGTCACTAAAACTGCAACCTTGTACACAATGCACGAAGAAGACATAATGATACACCGTACAATCTGAAGGTGAAGTACAAACATAAATTGCAACGCATCAATCAGATTAAAAAATATATTCGTGAGTGACTACCGTCGTCAGCACAAGAAAGGAAGACTGGAAATGTGATTGGTAAAGTTAGCAAGAGAGCAGGATCAGAATCTTAGAACAGTAAAAGAAATGTCCAGTAAAGTGAAACGAAAAAGTAACTGATGCAGAGTAACTGAAGAAAACCAGTTTCACATTAGGGGGAAACTCACAGGTCTAACCACCACATCCATTTAAGTGAGTTCCAATTTTTATTTTTACTATTTCATCGAGTCAGAACTTGTAAAGTGCTGAACTTACTTTTCCCAGATACTATATAGTGCATACAACCATTTAAAAGGCATACTGTACAATACCTTTCCTACTAAACTACCTTAATGAAATGTCTACAATTATGACAAGTCTTCCAAAGCGGTCTATAGACAGACCCTATAGATCTCTAGAAGTTAAAAGTTACTGTTTTATATACGTTAGTTTACTTGGAAGTTGAAACTTTAGATAGAAAGTCTAGACTACTGCCCTTTAGCAGTTTAAATCAAAACAGTCGGATGGCCTACAATAGTGGGTTGAACTAGGCCACAACTATTAGGCCCTCACTATCAAGAAAAGTGGGCAACTTATTTCACTTATTTACTTTTAACTCTTTTCAATGTGCGGCTCCTGCTGAAGCTTGGTCACCGATAATGACATTTTGTGTGTATTCACTCCTCACTCACTCATTCTCTACTGTTATCAAGCTAAAAGCAAACAGTAAATCGTATCCTCCTCTCTTCTCTTTGTGCTTACATAAAGTTAAGTGAACTCCTAATTAACTTGTTTACCTACTGCAAAGGTATAAAAACTTTTTTTCACAAAATTGAAACAAGGTGAAATAGGTCAAAAGGTCAACACACCACAGTTATCTTTCTGATGATACTCATCATATAGCAATACATTTTCATCAAGGTTATAAATACATATATATTAGAAGGAAACTACTACATGACGACAATGATCATTACAACATGATTGTATATGTCTGAATGCTGACTGCTACAGTTTACTGAAAATCCTAATTCACGATTGTGAGCAGGTGAAGTAGGAAATAATACCATGAAAGTGGAAAAAGTATTTACAAGTTCCGAATCCTGAATATTAACCATTGTTCACGGTAAGCTGAGATGTAATACTACAACAACACAATTCAATTTGGTCAGTTTCAGCATTTGCATTTCCCAAGGACCACAATAGGTAAAAATTGTCAGGGTTGATTACTAAGTTCGTGAAAATGTAAAATGAGATATGAGTTTTGACTACTTCTCCATTTTCGCCCAGGGATAAATATGCCAAAACTCGTCTAGACGATGTTACTGTTTGCTACTATGAGGAGTCTGGGTCACCAGATAGCTGATTAGACTGAATTGTAGTACTAACTACCCCTTCTCTACCCATGATTCGTACTCAGTTCACCTTTAATGCCAGGATTTATGATCGGAATGTGAGGAAATGACTGCACGAGAGAACAATAGGATTTGGACACAGGCAAATGTATAAGTTTATTGTAACTGAAATATGACTCGATCCGATTCACTCTAAGTTCCCAGACACAGAATATTCCCGACCAGGACAGACTCAAGTCGCACCGTGATCCACACAGCAACACGACCAAGACCTTCCAACAGCTCGACAAAGACTGGTCAACGCCCAGACTGAGACTGGCTTTAGTATGACAGATTCCTAGTGTGACACTCTGTGGGAGTTGGGAGGTGAATTAGAATATTAGTGATATGATGATGACGTGGTTGGTGAAGGGCCGATGAGGATGGCACTCCTCATATACTCCCCCCGACAAAGTCCCCCCTAACGACTGTGGTGGACGTAGGAAAAGAATGATAGGGTTAAAATAGATCAAAATAATTTTCCCAGTCCCCCGTCTTACATAAATTCATACATAAATCAAAATCTATCATAATTTTCGTTGGACATACATATTCACATATTCCATATTAGTTCACGAATGTTAATGTGGTACATAATTGTGTAATACGTGCATGTTGTGTAATTGTTCAATAATGGTATTCATACATTACATAATATATAAATTATAATTAATATTGCCTTTAACAATGAAATGTGTCCTTATATCATGCTATACAAATGTTCTTAATTTTTTTAACAAGTATTCTTAATTAGTTTTAGTGTGTTAGTGTTCCTGTAAATTAATATATTGTAATTGAAAATGAAATGAAATGTATATACACATAGTCAAAAATTTTGGGTAAGCTGAGCAATTTGCCCAAGTTATAGTTTTTAGACTCGCAGGTAAGAAAGGATTTTTGAAGATGTCTCGACGTAGTCCGTTGTCTCCTGATGATCTCGTTCGATTGACATCCGTGTTGGTGTCCTCCTAGATTAACTCGTTCGAATGACATCAGTGTAGTTGTCCAAGATTAACTCGTTCGAATGACATCAGTGTAGGTGTATTCCAAGATTAACTCGTTCGAATGACATCAGTGTAGTTGTATTCCAAGATTTACTCGTTCGAATGATATCTCTGTAGTCGTTTCCTTCCGTTTTGTAGTTGTTTAATGGTCGTAGATGCAGCAATTAAAGAGTTTCGCAACCAAGAGCTCGTAAGTTTTCAGTTTGCCAAAATCAAAGATGTTCCTGCCTGAGTTTCCCACTAGTATATTTTCCATCAAATAATTGCTAATATTTCTGTATAGTGTTGATACATTAAACTCGTTGCTTAAGCTTGTTAGTGTAGAGATTGTGATCACACAACTTTGCGCTATCTCGCGTATAAGTAGCCCAAACCGAATACATATACAAGTTTTTCCTCCAAAGGTGGCTGATACTGTTTTCAGTTAGTGGAATGAAGTAGTTGTAAGGTTTGATTAGACTTCCCGCAAAATTTGTAGAAACGTTAGCTGTCTTCCACAGCTGCTAGTCATCTTCGTACTACAACTATATATTTATTGTTTGCTGAAATGGATGGTAAGTTGATGTCCTTCCGTTTAATGGAAATGAAGAACTCCGTATACTTAGGTAAACACACCTATGCCATCTTCCGATGCATTCGACACTGTAACGCTAGTATTTAAACATAGTGAACATGTTAAACCTTTTAAAATGGTGTCAATATAATAGAATTGGTAAACTGTAATAGAATAGGTCTAATGTACCCTTACGGTAGGTCTTATAAGTACATAGTGAAGAATTGTAACCAGGCATAATACGTAGTAAAGAACGGTAGCCACAATTTTAAACATCACAGTCAAGTAGTGTAACTGCAAATTTTTTACATGGTAACGAAGCGTCAACTCACTATTAAAGACATTGAAATAGCGTCAACCCACTTCATACATATAGTAAAGTAGCGTCAACACATAGTTAAGTAGCGTCAACTCACTATTAAAGACATCGAAATAGCGTCAACACGCTCTATACACATATTAAAAAAGGGTCAACACATAGGTACATATATCCAAATGGAGTCAACACATTCTCTAAAATAGTAAAGTAGGGTCAACTCACTGTAACACATAGTAAAGTATGGTCAACTCATTATTACATATAGTAAAGTATGGTCACCTCATTATTACACATAGTAAAGTATGGTCAACTCATTATTACACATAGTAAAGTATGGTCAACTCACTAATACACATACAATAAAATAGCGTCAACCCAATGTTATACATAGTCGAGTATGGTAACCTCACTAAATACAATGTAATAAAGTAGCGTCAACTCACTGTTATACATAGTAAAGTGTGGTAACCTCACTGTTATACATAGTAAAGTGTGGTAACCTCACTGATACACATACAGTAAAGTAGCGTCACCACATTTTATACACACAGTAAAGTAGGGTAACCACATTTTATACACACAGTAAAGTAGGGTAACCACATTGTGTTGACTGGTATTAAAGTACAACCACATTGCGTTGATTGGTAATAAAGTGTAACTACATTGTTTTGACATGTATAAAAGCGTAACTACATTATGATTACATTACTCCTATATGATTTAAAGGTATTACATATTTATATTATCATACTTATCATTAATCATGAGTACTATGAGTCCATCTGACTGTACTAACGGTATTATTTGTTTAACAACAATTTTTAAACATTTTACCAGATAATACTGTGTTCGCTATCAGTGGTAAAGAAAATGAATTTGACAATAGCAAAATTGAATTTGGCCTTAACTAGAAAAGTTACTACAATTGCAATATTCCACCCCAAAAGTTAAAGTAATTACATAGTATTCAAGCATTAAGTATCAAAATACTATCCTGATTCTCTATTAGTCTCTGTAACGTTACAATGAATATAATTGACTTCAGTATACGTTTATCTTCAAGGAAAGTAGCTTCTATTACCCAGGTATACTGTAATAACCTCCTTCTGTATCCTACTTTATCTTTAGCTGAGTATGTATTCTGAGCTTATGCACCTTGGAAATTCTAAATATACATTTAAACTTAAACTTTCTTAGCTTCAAGTAATACAACACTTCTGCTGATGTAACCCTCTGAGAACGCTTCTCTCGAAATACGCTCGGCCACAGCATGTCCTTACTTGCAAATTCGCTTAAGTTATTGGCAATACTCGCCTCTTTTACGCAAACTTCGCTTCTCCTCATCAGACACTGTCCCTTTTGCCCTGTCTGATTGGACAAAATTAACAATATCAAAACCCAAGATCTCATCAGGCACCACAACCTTTGCGCTGCCCAATGTGATATAGTTAACCAAGTCCGAGAACGACAATTTTGTTTCCTTCTTTTACCATCTTCTTGATTTCCTATGATCCGTATTCTACGAATTTCTTCGATAATAGTGTTGAAGCATTTACCAATCCTTGAGACTGACTTGCTTAACTTCCATCTTGCATCTTTCTTCTTTGCGATACTCACAATTTGTTTACTTCTTTGCTTCAAAACAGTTGCAGCGACTAAATAGCCAAAACATCCCTTCGCAACTTCCAGTTTCTGTATTTTCTGCTCCTTAGGAATTTTCCCAGCAAAATGAATCGCTAACTCGTTGCTACTATCCATTGCAGACCGTTTAAATTTGTTGCCCGCATTAGGCTTCTGTGGAATCGTCCTACCTTGTTCGTTTCCTGTTATCCAACTCCTAATAGCCCCTAAATGATTCCATTTCGTTTTAACCATTTCCCAAATATCTGTAGTAGGAATTTCACCCGCAAACTTGCTTTCTGATACTTCAATTGTATTCGCTTCTGATTCCCTGAAATTAGAGTGGATACCCTTTTCTGTGATACACACATCATAGTTAGTCCGAAAACTCTCGGCAAACTGTAAATCTTCATTCTTCTCAATTTCTTTGTTTTCTGACATTAATGATTCATTTGATGATGGGCTGCAGTCCCAAGCATCCGTGATCCAATATCCATCAGTCGCACAGTTCCCACTTTTCTCTCGAATCCGTAAATTTTCACTACTGTGATCTTGAACGCAATCGTCCTTATTCCATAACTCCTTTAATTCACTTGATGTAGGGTCGCGATCCCAAGCATCAGTGTTTCCTAAATTATTTGCTGTCGATTCGTTTCCTATATCCGCTCGGTTATCTGTGGATGAACCTTCATTCTCAGATTTTCGTACTGTTGAATTTGAAGATTCCTGTGCCAAGGCGTCCCCCAACACGTAATCTGCAAACTCCGCTGTTTCTTCAGATGTGCCATCCGTTCTCCTGTAGATGCCCAAAGCTTCATGACGACACAAATAATTGATATTCTTCTTTTCCTGACGATTTCTTCTTCGCAACGGAACTCGATATCCTTTTCGGTATTCTTCCTGACTTAATTTAACCGTTTCTTCTTTCAATGAATTCATTCTCTGGTGATCCTCACCTTTTGTATTCATTCCACGCAATTCACGCGTAAATTCTTCTAAACTTCTTTCTATCATTCTTCCGCATTCAATCAAAGCATCAACCGTGTACTCTGTTAAGCTACATGTAAATATTTTCAACCTTGGGTGTAATGCCTCCCTACATTTCTTAACTGTTACTTCTTCACTATCATTTGGAAAAAGTAGGCTATTTGAATTTACAAAGTCATAAACGAATTCTTCAATGCTCTCATCTTCTCTTTGTCTTCGAAACAATATTTCTCTCATCTTCCTATACCTATCCGGATAGAAGTTATGTCTTTCTAGGAAAAGTGACTTGAATACGTCCCACGTGAAATTCTGCTTAATAGTATGTTTGAACCACTCATAATCGTTTCCCCTTAATGCATAAGGTAAGTAGTCGAACCAATTCTCTTTAGGTATCCCAATGGCATTAAAATAAAGTTCTAAGTCATTTAAATATACTGAAGCATTGTCTTTAAATTCAGGTATAGGTACCCTACATCCACATATAGAATCCATTGTTTCTCTCAACGTATTTAAATCCAAATTAACAAGAATCAACATCTGAACTACTCGTAGTCTTTAAAGCTTTTAAATTTATCTTCTGTGAGCGTCAGTATACGTCAATAGTTTTAAGTAAATGATCAAAGCATTTAGTCAAATAGGATGAAGGTCCCATAGAACGAAATATTAATGCGTCTAATGTGTTTCTAAGCTTAAAGATGTCTTGAATTCTATTAATCTTCTATGTTAAAGTATATATAAATGCTTCTTCCAAGTAATGTATGTGTCGATAATCCAATGAGCGATTAATTTAAATGTTCTCTTGCCTTCTTTATGACTTACTTCTGGTGGTAGAGTATATAATATTCCAATATGAATTTATTCAAAAACAACGATATTCAACGTTTTCCTTAATTCCTGCTTCGTTTGCATACAGCTTATTCCAAAAATTCCAAGTACTGAATTTACAGTCAAGAGGTTTTCCCTGACCCCTAAGTAAAATTTGTGTTATCACCAATACAGGTATCTTCAACATGAGTCTTTTTCGCCGGTGACATTCCCTTAGTCTCTGACGTTAAAATATTAAAATTCTTAATAATCTAATGTCAATATCTTCAGAATTTACTGAGCCGTTTTGCTTAATCTTGTATTTCCCTGACTATTGCTCAGAATTCCCTGTGCTAGTCCCTAATTTCCATAAAACCCCCGATGAGTCTGTCGAACTGCTGAGTCTTTCCCTAAGTCGTGCTGGTCCCTAAAATATCTGTTTATCTCTTATTATAATATTGTAATTATAGTAATTATTCAAACTGTGCTTGATTTTCCCAAGTAAAAATACTATGAATATGACTTCAAATTATCTATACTTCGATATTGATAAAAAATATGTGCTTCTTCTCGTATGTTACTGACTATTTCCATGAAATTAAAATAAACTGATTCCATACCACTCGGCGTATCCGTCGTAGCTTGTAACCACACATGCTATATTGCTACACTCGCAATAGCTTGTTATCACACATGCTATATTGCTATGCTCGCAATAGCTTGTAATCACACATGCTATATTAGATATCCATGTAGCATGAAACACACGCAAATAGATAGTCCGTATTACACACGATCATATATGTAGATTCTCTCCGAGAAGTTTACGACTACTAGAACACTCGTATATGCCTAACTTCGTCTTGTTAATGGGTCAACACAGTAATGTCGCTGGTCACCACAATTTTCTTCCGTATATTCTTCTACTGCAACTTATGTTTCCCTGATGGATTTAGAGCTTCTGATTGGCCCGCAGCGAAGATAAGCGGTCAACACTCCAAGTAAGCTTCCTCTAGGAATGTCCCCCGAAGCAAAATCTCCGTAAACACACGACGAAGCGTCCAGTTCCCGAATCCAGTTTTTCTTCAAAGTCCAATTCTCCGAATTTTCCCAAGTAGCTCCCGAACACACAAATTTCTCCGAAACTTGTAGCACTAATGTAGGTTCTAGTTCTTCGGCACTATTCCGTTTCAACTTGCAGTATTCACTTTGTCCAAGTCTTCACACACAATCCTTCTCGAATCTCTTCTCGCCCCAGCAGCACTCCGTCACCCCCAAAACCGAAGATAAATTTGGCAGTCCGAAAAGATGAAAAAGAGTCGGGTTTCGCACCATTTATGAGGAGTCTGGGTCACCAGATAGCTGATTAGACTGAATTGTAGTACTAACTACCCCTTCTCTACCCATGATTCGTACTCAGTTCACCTTTAATGCCAGGATTTATGATCGGAATGTGAGGAAATGACTGCACGAGAGAACAATAGGATTTGGACACAGGCAAATGTATAAGTTTATTGTAACTGAAATATGACTCGATCCGATTCACTCTAAGTTCCCAGACACAGAATATTCCCGACCAGGACAGACTCAAGTCGCACCGTGATCCACACAGCAACACGACCAAGACCTTCCAACAGCTCGACAAAGACTGGTCAACGCCCAGACTGAGACTGGCTTTAGTATGACAGATTCCTAGTGTGACACTCTGTGGGAGTTGGGAGGTGAATTAGAATATTAGTGATATGATGATGACGTGGTTGGTGAAGGGCCGATGAGGATGGCACTCCTCATACTACATGACCTAGTTTACATATTTGGGAGTTTGGAATGCTGAGGTTGTTTCTTTAAAAACAAAAGTGTCCAATTGATGTGCATATTTAATGTTTTCATTTAAAAATTCATAATAAATGTATGGGATGGTTGGCACAATCTCCTTTTTTATCTTTGGTTATCCTATCTTTATCCCAAGTAAAACAGGATGCAGATTTTGTGGCAATATGAGATTGTGCAATCTGTGCTCTCTTGGGTAACACTTTCAAGAGTAGAGTCTCCAGATTTTATTATGTAAGTAAAATGAACGCCTTCGTTTGACTTTATCTAGTTGACTTACTGAAGATGGTTTATAGTATGGTATTGGTATTTTGGTATGCTGGAATTTTTTATTCCGTTCAAACAGTTTGGTAGTTATAATATGGTTTTGGCTTATTGTTGGCGTGGCTCACTTCACTAGCTTAAGCCCATAAAGAAACCAGCTTTAGTCATCTATTTCTCCTCATCTCTCAAAAGGAATTTTTGACATCGATCGCAAATAATAGTGTCTACGATGCCGCACTGTACAAACTGGATGTACTAAAAGGATGGGAATTCACTATTTTTGAGCGTGGCAAGAAAACTTGTTCACAGAATTCATTTTTCTCATTCCCTTGCCTGCCTTCTAAATCCTATTCCCCACTTTTGGACAAGGCCCTGTCAGCTCGTTTCTCACAAATTGCCTCTTGTGACTTGCTTCCGAAATAAATGTGCAGGGAAAGGAGGAGCAGCGTATGAATCCGTATGTACTATTTAAGTATATGGAATATGTCCTTATTCTTCTGTATGGTTCACGTGTACTCCTGCCACTCTCGAGTAAACTCATACTCACTCACAATCAGTAGGATGAGAGGTAGCGTTTATTATCATTGCTCTGCACCATGCTAAGTGAACAGCTCTTGACATCAGACACATGACAGCCAAAGCTGATTTGAATTTTGAGTCAACCAATTTTTCTAATAACCGGTTCCTCAAAACTCGCAGACTAAAGTGTTAAAGTTAACACAACCCGCCGATGAAGTCAATTAATGAATGAAAATGATGAGCAAAGAAAAGAATGCAATGTCACAAAAATTGAGATCTTGCTTACACGCTGACACTTTCATTAATTAATCTGCACGCTTTTGCTTAATACAACTAGTTAATTACCACAATCCCTTGTGAAGGGAGAACATTACTCTGTCATTGTTTTTATCGAACGTGAGTCTAATTTTAAAAATTGCACGAACGAAGTTCATTCAAAAAAAGAAAAGCTTTAACAGACCAGAAGGAATGCCAACTAAATCTAATTTTCTATGCATGAATCAGAAAAGTAAAAAAATTACACCTCCGACCTTCGTGTTTGATTTTGTGTCATCTTATAATTAATCTGACTACTAATAAGCCGTCAACTAACATAAGGATTTACATACGTAACTTTATGATAGTATTTGACAAATGTAGTCACTAAGTTAATTTACTTAATTTATCTCTGAGGGCAAAGGCAAACAATAGACTTAATAACTAACACAGTACTGAGGCAAACAGAGAGCATCTTTTGTTCTTTACATGCTTTAAAATGATGTTCAAAACTGTTCCATTCGTTTGTGACTGGGAAAGTGTAAATCGTTTTGGATTTCTAAATCAGTCTAATTTAGTTATAGTGTTTCTCTCATTTTCACACAAATGTGAATCAGAATTGTCGGGGTCCAGGAACATTAACAACTAGATTGATGCATAAATTGTTACAACCTAATATTCTACTGAAGTGCGTAGTTGTGAAATTGTAGTTGCCCTACGTTCATTACTGATATTACCTATGCAAATTAATCACATTAGCTTTAGCTCTACTTTAAAGCACACATGAGACATGGAGGACTTATGCAATACCAATAAAATTCAGAATATTGGGGATGGTAAATATACTGAAGTAGGTTCATTGACATTGATACTATTACAAGTATGAAGAAGAGACTCTCAGAGCCTTTATTTTCACTATCAAAAGTCTAGGTTCTGGGTACAAATAAATGTTTGGTTGTTCTGCGCCGAATTTTGTTCTTAATTCGAATACAAAGTCTAAACACAAAATGTTAAGAACACCAATATTTAACATTGGTTATGAAGTCGCCGATATTAACGTATTAGTATAACAAACAATCTCATTGAAGATTTATAGTTAGAGCTACTCATTCATTATCTTTATGAGATGATTCATAATATTACCCGTGAAATTTAGCAGACGTCACCACCAATTCATTTACCCAATACTCAACTAAATATTATAGTGTACGGTATATAATATGGAAATGGTACTAGTGATAATTATAATGGCTGTAATCTCGAGTCGAAAACAGACTCACGAATAACAGTTTATAGTAGAATCCTACAAAGCATTCGTAAGTTCAATCCATTAAAGAGTTATAATAAATAATGTATAAATGTAATCTAGTGCTGTAGGGCTGAAGGTAAATAGTTGCATCTTATTCGAAAGTAGTACTCTGCACTTTATTTGTATGTACCGATGATATTTGCCAACTACTGCTTTGTTTCAAACATAATTTAGCAAACAATGCAGAATCCCAACTTAACCAAACCGCAGACAAATGAATGTGATTTCCCATATAGTTTAGAGAACTTCTTACACAGTTTGCAAGCTAACAATGCTAAGACGTTAGACAATGAAGGGATGGATAATGAAGAAATGTGGTGATAACTGGTGACTAAATCAGTCGCAACTGACTCTAATTTGAAATTATGCTATGACTATTATCTATACACGAGCGAGCACGATCGAGATCCTTGGTGATTTGCTAAATGAGTTTACAAAATCAAAGTAATCTTGATATCCTTGAGTTTATTGTTGTTGATGTACCTAGAGTTTTCGGAACAAAGGATTAAATAAAGCGTTCTTCTACTCATAAACATTACACGCAGTACACAAAAGCACCTACGAACATTTCCCTTCATTACCTACTACACCAGTCTATCTAAATCGACAATCCTTTAGCCTTTAGCCACTCGAAGTCACGGAACATCTACTGTTACTATACAATACATATAGCATAATAGCATATTTATCATTTGAACTATATATCCATGATATTTATGATAATACGATTATTGCAAAGAATTAACTACCTACTTCGCAAGATTAATTCAATTTCATTAATGGAATTACTCGCAGATACTTACATTCACAACGAATAATGCCAACTAAAAGTATACTGATACTTATATTTTGCATATTACTATTAGGTACTAGGTACGACTCTGTTGAAAATATAATGTAGTCATAAATGTCTACGGGTATTACTTACAGAGTTCTTTTGTAAATGTAAAATACAAATAATTCCTGCTACTTAGTCTACAATTAACCAGATTAGCAATTCATAACACAAATGCTTTTACTACTCACTTTAAAATTCAGTTGAGTAATAAGCGGAGAAAGAGTAAAAGGCTTCTACAAGTCAACGTCACTACAACTATACACACACCGGTTGTTTATACACATAGAATTCCAGAATTCGTCCACTTTCACCATACAGAGAAAAGATATTTTGAAAAGACTCAAGTATTCTACCTCTTAAAGTACTTGTTTACTTTTATGTCTGACAGGCCACTTTCACAGAAAGTGCTCGACTAGCACATTTTCTCAGAATAATAAAAATAATACCGTTTTTATCCCTGCCGAAGGCAATAAAGGCAATTCATTCATTTCAAAACGTAAAACTGTATACAATAGTGACATGTCTATAATTAAGTTCGTGAGAATCACATTATTATAATGCAAAGGCTCGAAGCGATTTAAATGGAGCAAAACGAAGCAATAAATTACTTGTTAAATATTTATTGAGACTAACTTGGGAATTAGTTATATCTATCTAGTTAGTTAGTCCATTATTGATGTAGGTACTGTAATGTGTGTAGTATAGACAAAGCTTAATCTTTCCATACGTATTAGAACTAAGAACTAGGAAAAGTGGTTAGAGAACCGCAAAAGTAAAAAAACAGTATATTGCACTAACAACAAATAGATTAAATCTGAGTCAAGAACAATCAACGAGTAGAATACATAAGAGCTTTTAACGGCAAAAGCCTTTTAATCGTTTCGGTAATCATGTGAGTTTAAAGATGTACTACCCTATTATGTTTTACGATAAGTGGAACACTATTATTGCTCTCAACTTGAGAGCTGACTGTGCGAATCAGATCAGATAACTGCTTTAAATATTAGACATCTTGGTAAAACTAGGGTTCTATGCATTAGACAAATTAAAGCTGCGGAAACTTATGCACATAAACAAACCATGTTCCTATTAAAAAATATTTAGTAATCCAATAGCTAAAACATCAAATCAATTAGGTTTAGTGAATCTAACACGTAAAAAATCGAGATTATTACATAAATTTTCAATTTCCGGATCAAATGTCTTAAAATGTTTAGCCAGGATTTAGGATAGTTAGTTATTTTTTAAACTAATTTACTGTTACTTAAATGTAATTACTGTGCAGTGCATGTTGTTTCAACTACTTACTTGAAGAACTTATTACTATTATTGCTTCAATTGTTCAACTGTCTCAGGAGTAGAATTAATTAATCCAAAATAGAGGAGTAGTAGGAAAGCACCAGTACTCAGAAGTAGAAACCGAAAATAATGGAGAACTGAGCATCAACATCATTTACAAAACAAAAGTCGGTTGTCATTTCCACATCATTATTACATGTAAGGTTCATTTTAATGAGCGTAGAGCTGTCTAGACATCGACTAATATACTGTGTGCTCTATTGATACGATATTAAATTATTACAGGAATTTGGTTGAACTAAGTCAGACACAGAAATGAAAGCCGGAACCCACGAATCGAATAAACAACCCAAATAAATGTGATAATGTTAATCAGGGATTACTATATAGCTTTTGTAGAGCTATATTAATGATTGAGGTTTCAATTACTTGCGTATCACAGGACAGATCATTATCCTTTCATTATTTGGTCTCACTTCTATTACTGCTTTATTTTATTAGTTTATTCTACGAAATTATGTCATATATTTAATTATATCGCGTGTATTGAGTAGTAGTTCATACATGTCTGTGGTTTGTTAGGGCTAATTTCCCCATATTTTGGTCATGTGATGGCGATAGCATAGGTCTAGTTTTATTTTGTCAAATAGTACTAACAGTTGCATAAAAGGACTGATAACGAAGACCGTACATTATGGAATGATGTGTACATGTGTATAGTTTCACATATGACGTATCATAATGTGTATCATGTAACCCGATAATTCAAACATTGAAAATGAAACCACTAACTTAAAAACGGGCAGAGAGATTCATAAACTATGAGTAGGTATTTAAGTACTGAAGCAAGATATGAGTGATGGATCTGGAAAATCCATCTAAATGATCATTTCTCGTACACATTCATTCTGAATAATTAATTGGCTTAGTTTGTAAATATCAAAAGAGGTGTTACGGTCGATATGCTAAGTGTATGTATGTCTTGGAAGAAAAGCATCAGAAGAAAAAAGCTATTCATTTTTTAAAACAGAAATGTGGCACACTGCTAAATAATAGCCTTTAACGTAACCATTACTTGGATCCATACTATGAAGAAAGTAAGTTACCATTACGTACAGTTTACCTATTGTCTGTCCATTAACATTATTCCTAATACGTTCTCTTCGTGGCCTCATTCAACTTTCACCAGTATCCAAAATAAAAAATTTGTCTTTAAACATTTCCACTTTCACAGGTTACAGAATCTTCACAGGAAATGAAATTCATAAAAGTAAGCAAATTCCTACACACAAAAAAGCGCCAGGGAAAGTTTGGTATAATAATTACACTCACACAACAAAACGATCGAAATGTTCTTGGATCCAGGATGGCAATGTGAACGGCTAAGAATGTGCGGGGGAGAACGTGATTTTCTTTAGATATAGTCAGAGCAATGTTTGCAGCAATTAGATAGAAGGTGAGGAGATACAAAGTAAGCTGTTTGGTTGGTGAAAATAAATGTCAATAGGGCAAATGATGGCAATAAAAGGGCGGTAGCGATAACTACTTAGTAATGTCTGGATGGAAAACGGGCAAGGCTAAATAATCGCATCCGACAAGGGACCTTAATGACTACATCCAGAGCAATATTTGTACCCAAATAGAATTAGAGCTTACCTCTGGGGCTGGGACTCAGGGTGATCATAATCATGTTGACGTCCTGTGTCGTGAACTTGTATCGCTGAAAAAACTCAAACTGACGTCTGGTTTTCGTGAGCTGGGAAATAACATTGGCGACCGCTAGAATATAGTCGCGTTTGTGGAACATGGAATGCGGGAGAATTAGACCAACGGATAGAGTCTTTTTCTCCGTTACAACAGGGACGAGACTTTTACTGGGATCAGAGCCAGAAGAGGAACCACGGGTAACACTGAGTGACGTTGAGGTCTGACCATCTCGGCTATTGGCACTGGCACTGCTACCAACTGCGGTTGCATTCCGATTACCAATTGCTATACCGCTACTACTACGGCCAGATCCTGTTGTACCTCCACTGCCACTTACGCTGCTACTATTTCTATTCGTCGTAATCTGAATTCCACCTCCAGTCCTTCTCTGAGCTGATACCATATGGGAAGAGAGTCCCAGGTAAAACAGTATCAGTGTTCCAAGCAAAAACTTCATTTTCCCGCTTATCTTCATTTTCAATGATTGACTACTACAGTTATTTATTAGTACTTCACTGGACCTTTTAGTTTTCTCAAGATGCGTCGGCAGACATTCAAAATTCTTTCATAGTCACTTTCACCAGCTCCTTTCACTACCACCAGCAACGATTTATTCAACTCTATGTGGAAAAGGTAATGAAATGCAAAAGATTAGATTTTACAATCTCATAAATACATTTTTTAATGCGAATAGGGGAAAGTAAATATTTTATCTCACTTTGGTATCTTAAACACAAAAATATACAAGTACTTCTTTTGGACAAATGTTATTGCTTTCTCAGAGTTTTTTGACCAATGGTGATTCAGTTTCTAGATCTTAATGATTCTTTTCGGACTGATTTAATGTTATTCACAGCACATCGTTGTTTTAAGAACTACTGCGAGTAGCATACTGTTGGTCGAATCAAACAATAGGTAGGTACCCGAATTTCAGGCCTCCAACTATCAGTTCAGTGCGTTATCATAATCGCTCTCAGTCCAAATAAAGCATGCCAACAATGACATAGGGCATATTATATAGCCCCAAGAACACAAGCTGCTATGCATGAATCTCTCTGTTGTACCATTGCCAAAAGGAGATAGTATTATGGGAGTAGAAAACGAATAAACTTAGAATGTTACGACGTTAGTAACACTAAAGCGAATGTAATGTAGAATTGAGATCAAATCGTGGCAAAGTTTATGAGTTGTTATGCCATGCATTTATGATAATTGCTCTCATTTATATTGTCTCCTCTGTCAGCAAACCTTACAAACATGGCTACTTTTCAAATACTGCAACCATAAATTTTTAAACGTGGCTTTGTTGGCTGTGAATTAACTTCTCAAAGACGTCAACACAAATGGATCAAATACAGAAGATTTATCCAAATATCGAAGGACTTTTAATATGCCGGGATATACTACATCTGTCATCTATAGGAAAGGTTCGTTACGTATCAGCTAATATCAGTTTTACTTAGCAAAATAATATAATTCATTAAATACAATATTTATATCGAAAAAAATTAAAACTTGTACCTTAAATGTACACGCAATGCTTATACACGGATAACTTTGACCTTTGTTCCAATTTTTGAGTTAGTAATAACAATGAGGGAAACAGTTTCTGCAAGGGTATGTGAACGTTTCTGGCGATTGTAAGATCTTAATGTGAACAGTTATGTCAAAAGGTGTATTTTTCACAAATGTATTTCAGAATAAGTCCATAGCTATATTGGTATACTTCGGTTATTGTTGTATCATAATAATTATTTTTATTTTAATATTTTAATCATGTTTAGGTAGCACTTATCAATAGTATCTAAACATTTACTAAGAAATTTTAGTCCGCTACTTTAATATGCATGCACAATTGTCTTTTTTGGTTTTAATTTTTAGAACGAATGGGACTTTCTTTAGGAAAAATTGAATGAATCACTAGTAAAATGAAAGTGGCGTGTGTCTAATAGTATTCTACGAATTCTTCTATACACATTCAATATTCAGGTAGTGTTTATTTATGTACTTAATGTAAGTTAGGGTTGAGAAATTTTCTTTGATTTTAACGATGAGACACTATCACTACTTTTAAGTTGTAGCTGTAGCTTTCCCACTGCTATTGCTATGATCATCAACTCCAAGTCAGAGCAGTGGAATGTAAGAGTTATCCCTTTGCTACTTCTACAAGTGTTGTTTTTTATTGATTTGAGGTAGGTATTTGCTTCAATTTGTCAATTGGATTACTAAGCCTTGTTGTTATTTATCTTAGGAAGTGCAACAATGACATACTCAAATTTAGGAAATAGGTGTCAGTCTTTTTGTGTGAGTTTAAATGTTTTGAATTTTACTTTCCTGGATATCAGGAAGCGGATGTTTAATTCAGACAGGAAGAGAATTTATGTAGTGGTAAATGTGTGCTGTCTAGTTTTATTAATATTTAAAAAATTTGATCCGGATGAATTTGATGAGAATTTTGCTGGAGAAAGCGGAGCGACCTTTCCCATGAAAAGTCTGGTGGGTGACTCCACTCCCAGCAGCAGTCGCACAACTAGAAAAAGGATACCAGATGCAATCGGATAGGATCCACGGAGAAACGACACCACGACGACCACTCGTTCTCTTCTCCCTTCTCTGTTCATTTCGAGTTTCATCTCCACTCTAGAAGAGTCAGAGAGAGCCAAGTAAAAGCAAACATACCCACCAATGTACTATTATGTACCGTTGGGTAGTCAGTCTAGCCTAGCCATGCATCTTCCATCACATCCTCAGCCCAGGCAAGCAAGATGCCATGCACAATTCTCAGTGATCTCGGATATTCCAGCTAGCTGTAGCTCTTAGCATCAGGCAGGGCATGCAATGTCGTTTGTTATACAAGTATTCTACATAGCTAGACACAGTTCGCCCGGCCTTCAGTTCCAAAAATGTCTTGTCTCTCTCCTTTCATTTCGCCAATGAAAGTCTACTTTCCGACTCTTTTGTACATGTACAAGTTTAGACGGATCTCCTTTTGGCATTAGTGTCACTGTGTCCGATTTTCCTCCATGTATGAACTCCAATTTTAAAAGACCACGACCGTTCGTGCGCTACGTAATATGTAACTATAAGTACCAGGAAATACCTAGTTGCATTCTGGACTTTTCTATCACATGCAAGTTGAACTTTTACAGAAATACTGATCCCATTTACCTATATTCCTAAAGAGATTCGAAGTACTATATTTTAAGTATATAGACACACTAATATTTTTATTCATTTAAGTGATGGGACATAATAGTCCCCATTTATCCTAATAACATGCACTGATAAACAAATTGGTTATTTAGAGCACACAACTACAGTTGATCATCTAGAGAATATTCAACACCATAGCTATACTTACAGCATGTTAGTTGGCTACAATTTACAGTAGGTATTGGCTTAAGTCGCCTATAAGCTAATTAATGGCATTTTATCTGCCACAAAGCTTGAAGAAACGCAACATATGGAATCATGTATTCTGAAATTGGTCAATGAAATGTACAGGAGATCAATGGCAATGCACCAGCAATACTTGAAATGGCAAGAATTTTATTTGTGCATGGTATCTGTCCTCCCTATTCTTGTAACATTAATACGGAATCTAGAATAAATGCGGTAAATTACATTCACAATATGTTTATATGGAACTTATATCTGTAGCGCATAATGTGTATCTAATGTACTAATACATATAGAAATGTAGTAAATATATGTACATTCAATAAACTTTGGAATGAAGAATTTGTTTCTTAGTTGTCACTTATTTGTAACATAGTAATCTTTAAGACCCTCTGAGTATATCATTTCTCTTCGTATATTCTGTCGCATTAAGCAAAAGTTTCTTTAATTTAATGCGCAAATAATAAAGTTTTAAGTATACTACTCTAGAATAACGGAGAGTTCTACAATTACTCAGTATTACTTTATCACTGTGCCCATCTGCAATTGAAATTGTTTTCAGAGACTAAAGCAAACAAAAAACAATAGTGCAAAACAAACGGCAAGCCGCAGAAGTTTGCCTGAATAAAGGTGGCTGTGTATTGTGTACCTTATATACATTTTTAGTCCAAAATAGCATAATAGATTAATATTGGCTATCGAAATCAAGAGAAATTCAAATTATATTCAAAATAGATCAACATGGACTGAAAATTAATAGAAGTTCAAAATGAATTTAATATTGACTACCTTAATGAACCGAAAAAAACACGTTTATTTCGGTCCTATAATTTATGGCATTATCCCTCTACTATAAAATTTTAAATTTGGTAGAAGCAGTGGAAAATATTTTATACTATTATGTCAACAATTTATAGCAAGTGCAAATACTTTCCGATGAACATTTTATTCTACTTTGACTATACATAGGGTTTGTTCCCAGCCCATAAGGAAGGTTTAATCAAAATCCTGTCGGAGTTGTCGTGTTAACTATAACGAATAAACGAACAGACTGTGTGGTTCTATAAGCTCGCCTCCTTCGGCGAGCTAAAAACAACAGTTCAAGAGTACTAAAAGACTAATACTTGAAAATCTTGAATAGTGAGCTCGGATGGTGGACTGCGTTCTACGTCATTCACATGCACGGCAAGGCCATTATTGCATTGCCCAGTCCTCATCAAAACTTTCTGTGTGTAATCAGTAAATGATTCGGTTCTGTAGTGTGATGCACCTATATTATAATTCCTAAACCCATTATGAACATTGGGCGATTGAATTCATTGCAGTTTAATTTTATCAAGTCGGTTTAAAATCTTGTCTTTAAGGTGCGTCGTACACAGGTGCTTTTGTATGTGTTTTCCCACTCTCTTTCAGTCTGAATAACTCGACTAATATTGGGTCAATCTGGACGTATGATGCCTTAAAATAAAGATAAATTATCCTGCTCGGACCTAAGTTCGAGAAAACTTTACAATTTTGACCTCTAAAGGTCACCCGACTAGGTTAAAATAAAAAAATGTAATATATTTCGGCGGCAAATGTTTATAAATGAATAACATAGCAAATAATAGAAATGTTAGAAAAGTGAGCGTCATAGGTCCGAGATAAATATGAAACAAACTTATGTTCAAAATGTGAAAATTTTCAGTTGACCCGTTTTTGAATTATACGAACTGAAACACAAACGAAAAATTTGAATTTCAAGTATAATACTCTACACGGGAAGAACGACAGAGCGGAAAAGTCATGTACTTGCAGCCATAACAATACTATTGCTATTCATTCTACATTCATTCAATGCATACATTCAATGCAAAATTGTGTACAGAAACCGAACATCTGGCTCTTTACTTGTAAATTGACATTACTAATTGTGCTATGCTATTGATTGCAATTGACGGATTGACACCAATATTTCTTTTCATTTGATAAATCGGTGTAAGGTCGGTGTTTGTAAATACCAGGAATATCTACAAAAGCAAAAATATTATTTGGTAAACATTAAAGAACTTGGGTATTCAACATTTAATTTACTGAGTCAGCTGTGTGATATTCGTGAGCCTTGAAAAACAATATGTGTACTTTATTAAAAATGGGCAAGTATGTTCAGAAATTACAATTGTTCAAAAATCGAGTGGAGTAGTCAGTAAAATACATCCGAGTGATTTTCGCACTAACTCCCAAAGGTATTATATAACTGAATATTTTAAATCAAACATTAAAAAATATTATTGAATAGACGAATTGATTCTTCTTAACCAGCTCTGTAATCATTCCAATTAATACGTATATTGCATTTGTTTTAGTTATCCAACAAGAGACCAATGCAGTACAACATTTAGTTTGAAAAATCGAGAGGAGTAAAACGTAAAATACATCCGAGTGATTTTAGTTGTCACGAATTAAAGAAAGGTATTATTAACAGTTTTACAGCTATTAATTACATCTACTATAAATCCATATATATTATAGTTTCCCGGTAAGGTCTTGCATTACAATAATTTTATGTTTGTATTTTAGAATGCCAAAATACAGAGGCATCCATAGCGGTAAAAGAAAGAATCCCCATAAACTACTGCAGAGAACAAAAAATCAAAATGGTACAGAAAAACAATCCACCCCAGTTGACATTCCACAACAGCAAACAAATCCACCCATTACAACACCAGAACCAATAGATGTACGAATGAAGGGAGACGGTTAATGTCAATTACATCGCTGGAATACTGTATGCAATTAGCAATGAACCATGGCAAAGTCTGTCCAAAAGGAGTGGGATATATTGCTGATGAAAAACTTTTGGGAATGCGTTCCATTTTCACCATTCAATGTGAATATTGTCGCTGGAAAGAAGAAGTTGACACCGATTTAAATTGTAATCTGACTGTTAACGAAGCCCTATCATGGGGAACCCTCGCCGGAGCATCAAGTTATGAAGGTAGTAAAAATTTGTTTCACGTTCTCGAGTGTCATTTCCCTAGTCATAGGACATATCAAAACTATAAAGCTGTAACAACGGAGAAATGGAGTCAAGCGTTAAAAGAAGAGATAGCCGAAAATGGGAGGTTGGAACAGAAATTAGCAAGAGAAAAAGGGCAATTTGTTGTCGTAAATGGAGTTCTATATCCATACACAATGGAAAAAAATGTACACTAAATTTTTAAAGTTTTATGAAGAAGATGTAGCTCCAGAGATAATTAACTCGCGTTCTAATCGCAATATGCCAATCAGACAGCCACAGTATCGCAAAGATGCAATTAATAAAAAACTTTCAAAGCGGAACAAAGAAAACATTCCTCCTCGAAAAGTTTTAAAAGCAATGCACATCTTTGGATGGGCTGTCGAATATATAATGCTTTATACTATCATGCTTTGTACTCACCCATTACCAATATTTTGGTTTGCCTTTTCTACTTTATTAAAATCCATCCCAGTGATTCAATTTTTAAATGAATGATAAGTAACAGTTTTACGTAGTTATTATTTTTCTTGAACCATTTTAATTTTATTATTTCAAAATTTAACTTACATTTGTCCTTAATTAAATGTTAAAGAAGTTGTAAAAATATTAAAGACGATAGAACAAACCGTAACGGGTAACTGACAGCTTGGTTAATTTTATTATTAGCTAATTAAAAAATAAATGTAATAGATTATCAAAAATCTAAGAATTGTTAAGTTCACATTATTCCCAATTATCATCGTCATCATCAATTTCACCAGAAAACGTACCTCCAAACTCAAAGTTGTCAAAATTGATTTTTTTGAATCCTCCCAGCATATTTCGGCATAGCTTTTGTTTTTTCTTACCACTGGCAAATGTTTCTTTCAATGCACAACCTTTAGAACACCCTTCCCACTTTATGGTTTTAGGATTAACTTTTCTAGATGGCTTTATGTCGCGGTGTTTGTCTAAATCATCGCATTCGAAGCGAGCCTTGTTTGGATACTTGGTTAAAAAACTTCGCTTTTTTTTGTGACATAAAGCTGCTAATCTTGCATCTCTGATGCAGCAATGATGAGGAAGTCCGGCGGGGTTTTCTTGAATATTTTTCCCTAGAAAATGTACACCTAAGTCTTCTGCAGATATTGCAGTATTTTTTCTTGTCCCGAAAAAAGTCTTGAAGATCCTCGGTTTTTTGATGAGCAATTTTCAAAGTTTTTAAATCATTGGAAATGGCAAATCCTATAACTAATTTTCCTTCAATACAGGTTTGTAGCATTTGTCGTACCTGTAATAAAGATTGAAATTTAACTCTACTTTTAATTATTACAACGCTGTAAAATAAAGTGAGGATTCCATGTAAAATTCTTAAATTTTGACTAGCCATAATTCGCAATAATCAATAAATAACTTACTATATCATAACTTATTCCAGACCCCAGTTTTTCTTTGTCAATTCCAGTCAATGCAGTGTTGTACCGACAAATATTACCGTGTTTGACTATTGCCCAGAAAATTAATCGTCCGTGTTTGTCGACGACGGCAACTGACGCTGGCAGAGAATTGTGGGTGTTAGCTTCTGTCACATTTTCAATATCTAAGTACATGTTCTCACCAGATACGATTAAGTCCCCACGATAAATAAAATTTGTCTATAAATAAACGCAATTATTGAAATTTATGAAATTATGATATTTTATGATTAAATATATGAATTTTATAAAAAGCTTAAAAATTACCGAAGAAAATGCCGGAGACGGTTTTAAAGAAGTGAGGTTTGGGGCACTCGAAAATACTGTACATGGTACTTCACTCACCCCAACACCCACAGTGGACGACTTTAACTTTTCGTCTGCTTTTTCTTTCTCTTCAAAGTATTCTGAGCATGATTTTTCACTTTTAGCAGCTGGTCGTCATCGAAAGGGCTTTATTAATTAGTTCCATTACAAGATTTAAGTAATCAGTAGAGTTCAGAGAGCTAGCTGCCTTGACCACCGACATCTGAAATCGACAAACATGATGTATTTAATTTATTATTGATCATTGAACTAATATAATACAATCTAAATAATGCATGATTTATAATATTATCATGTAAGAATGTATTAAAATACTGCTACCGTTGCAACCGACAAAGACGGGGTTTCTGGGTTTTTTCGGGTTCCATGTGGATTGCAAATTTCTTTTTCCATTGCTAATCGTACGCAAAGATAACTGTAGTTGAAAGCGTAAGAAAACTCGAAAACTGTCAGTTGTATGAGAATGGAATTGGTTCATCTGTTTGAATATGCCGGTGAAGCAAGTCAGACATTTCTACTCAATCTCTAGTTTCGTTCTAACTCCTGTACATTTTTACTACTTCAAACGAATTCCGCTAGTTGCTTAGTGGTAGCGTACGACAAGCCTTAATACTACTATACTTCTGTTCTGACTGATGCATTAATATGTCAGGTACTTTCATGTTTCATGAACTAAATACGTATCAATTTTTATACATAAGAGTTTTTGGATTTTTAACAAAAAATCCTCTTTCTCTCGAAATTTATGGGGCGTGCCCTCCCCCATCTGGATACGAGTCTAGGTGCAGCCCTATATACTAAAAAACATTGCAGTGATTAAATATATAGTAAGCTTAATAAAACAATAATCAATAACTTAGAAATAAGGAATGGTGTAAGTGTATGTCTATTCAATAATAAATTCTACTACTGTTCAAATGATAGGGATATAGTTATGTCATGTCCATTCCATATTTTATCGAAATCTGTTCAGCTTTGAATAGGGTTCGGCTGCATATTTTTCACCACATTTTATACCCAGGAATCATATTGTTTTCCCATTTCACATGTATGTACATGAAACGGATAAAGATAACAATATGATGCCAGGAGCCAATTTTGTTATTATTGTCACCAGGGCCGCAGCCAGAAAAAAATTTCGGGGGGGGGGGGCGACAAATTAAAAGTGAAAATGAAAAATTTTGGAATCTTTTTTGAGGGGGGCCATGCGGCACTGATTGTCACATTGATTTTCTCTAATGTTGGTAAAAATATGATGGGGACATGGGGAAGTCTGTGGATGCAGCCTAAGCCTGAGCTGAGGGCTGATGAGAGAGTCTATGATGAATTGAGATAGTATACGTTAAGCTACACAAAGTGACTAGAATTATTATGGCAAACATCATGCCTGATTGTCAGACCAAGTTTCTTTGTACTCATCTTTCTGTTCAAATCAAATGCTACAATACATAGTGATAGTACTATATGCGTCATACGATAGAAACCAAGACGGAGGGAGGGATGTTTTATATCACATCACCCCATAAGGTAAATAAAAATGATATCTTGCGAATGCGAAAGTAATTGCTGTGCTATCCAATCATCCTAAATCCCAATTCCACATTACCCAGCCAAATCCAGTTTTTGAAAAAAGATCGATGAAATCCTAAAACGTGAATTGCGAATAGTGATCACTGGCCGGCGCCGGGCAATTTTTAATGAACGTTTTCAATTCTGTGGTTCCTAACTTTTCCTATTTTCAATAAGTAGTCATTAATATCACATTCACATTAGATTACACTCCACTCAAGTCAAGTGTCAGCCAGGGCTGGATTCGTTTGGGGTTCGTCCTCGTTCTGTTATGGCTGGTTGACCGGATATCTCGGATAGTTAATTTTGGTTTTTGCAATTTGCAAGATTGGATAATATGGTTTGCTGGAAATATCACACCTTAATATTTTAGTGTTTCTTTTTTATGTTGTTTCATTTATGCTCAATGGAAAGCCGCATTAAATTTTCTCGGTACAAAATCAGATGAAAAAAGTTTTTAGTAAATAATACACTTCATTAAAGTTCAACTACATTAAAGTATAACCTAACTAATCTAAGGATGGGGCGGGTGGGGCACCCCACCCCACCCTACAAACCTAATCTAATAGATTTCTTTGACATCTAGTGTTCTCCGTTTCGTTGGTTGGTGCTACTGGGTGTCTGGCTAACTGCTACCTGGGCAAGTTATCTGTTCGTACAGTAAAGTCAAGGTCAAGTTTGAAGTAAGAAAAATTGTATATTTCTAAGAAACGCGTAAAATCCGTCCCCAGTATGTTCGGAGGAAGAAGAGTAGTTTACAAGAAAGACAGAAACAATGGGACAGCAGCCAAAGTTGGAATGAGAGGCAACTACTACGAAATGAAATTATACGATCAAATTCAGCAAAATAGAATTCAGGCATATGCCAAAAAAGCCAGAGAAAAGGAAGCAAGACGCACGAATAAGTTAATCGGACTGGAAGATTTTAAAAAAGACACTCCATGGAATACTAAAAACAAGTTTAATTCAAAAATTGATTTCCAAACCCCTTGTAGAGAAAATACATACCAATATAAAGGTGACTGTTTGCCCGGACAAGACATTCGGAATCAACCCAAACACTGCAGTTACGGTATCTCAAGATTAAGCAATATTCAATACAGTAACTCTCAAAATGACGACAGGATCCAAAAAGACGCACTTATTTCTAAATGTGATACTAATGACTATGACTCTAAAAGATATTTAAGAGAACCTACCAGTACGAATGAAGTTAGTAATTGTTGGGATTCACCTCAAAACAACAATAACCACCTGATGCATAATTCAAACAAATTGTTTGCTGATAATAATTCTGTACAGCAAAATGGTGATGTTTTTAAAGTACCTGGATTTTTAAAAAATGCAACTGGCAAACGACATGAAAAATTTTTACAGATGCCAACACCATCCCTTAGACTCAGTCCCAAGTCAAATGCAAATATATTCTCACCTACCCAAACACCATTTTGGAAAAAATTCACGTCAGACAACAATAGATTATCATTTGAATTGCCCAATTTACCAATTCGACCCTCTACCATTAACAATACAAGTACCATATTTCAACTGGCAATAAATGTCAATCCACAACCAGAATCTGAGGATGCTAGCGATTGTAGCGATTCAATATTTACAAGAAAGAGATCAACAAACGATTCATTCAACGATCACTATTCTTCCAATAGTTACAAGCGTAAAATACTAATTGATCCAAAAACAGGAGCAGTGCTCATATTCTATAGACGCAACAATTCATAACTTTAACAGAGGTGGACTCTTCCTTTATCCTTCGGTTCAAGTTTAACTTAAGGTATGTAACCTAATCTGGACCTAGATATGCAACTGATATGAGGACGGGATTTAAAGTGCTTAAATTTATTTGTCTATACAGGAAGACACACTGAAGAAGTGATGGAGTGGGTCACTGCCACTTGTACCAGTGGCTCAGGTCAGAGGGATAGTCTCATTCTGTGCTCTCTTTAATTATTATTCTGTAATTGTATAGTTTTTGTAAGGTAAACATTATTATTATCAGCCAAAGAAATAAGTATTTAGTTTCCTAACCTAGATCTTTACTCTGAGTTTACTTATTATAGCTTTATTTTTACTCCTTCAGTACGCACTTATAGTAAGTTTGTATACTGATCCTGTCACTCCATGGGGACTATTTTCAAATCGAGGGGGACATGAAAATCGCTTCTCATTGGTGAATGAAATTTTTTATTGACCAATCAGAACGCAGCATTTCATTTCAAAATTTTATATGATTTTCAAAAAGCATTCCCAAGGGAAATATTTATTGCAACATTTGACTTCTGAGACATTATACACTTTAGCATGTAATTTTATTATCACCATTCTAAGCTATAATATACTTACCACATTGAACTCTACGGATGTAACAATACATAATTGTAAGATAATCCACTGGCTTGTATCTGTATTATTTTAGGGAGACTCAAGGAGCATGGACGTTGCCATAGTATAGTAGCGCTTTATCAGGAGAGCCGAGCAGGGAATTTTACCATACGCGAATTTGAAGATTTATAAGGGACGTTTTTTGGAAAACGTCCCCTACCCCTGTCTTTATCAGTGTACAAAATTTACCACTTTTTAGCCTTTTTTACCATCACAGTGGTAAAAATGCACTTAATGGTAAAAATGCATTTAATGGTAAAAATGGTAAATTTTAGCGATTGATTAGACAGCTGAGTACAGATACACTAGACTTCCTAAAATATAAGTTTTAGAACTTTGTTTTCTATGAAATATTTCCAATATCAATTAAATTAATCATATTTATTTGATTGTACACCAAAAGTTATAAAAAAAGAAGAAAGAAAGATTGTATTTGGTATCGCCCATTTAAAATTGATACTAATTTAATTGCAATTAATTTCTCAATCGGCAAGGGTTGTTAGCGCCCTCATTGGATGAATCCTACTCTGATTGATGAACACTTATCAATTTGTGACAACAATGATCATCTGCTAAGCTATTTCGTACTTTGCCCCCTAATTTTGTTCAAAATTTAAACACGAAATTTAAATGAAACTATTTTTTACCATTTTTACCATTTATACCACTTACCACTACTTTTTAGGTAGTGGTATTTAACGTTAAATACCATTAAAAACCACTTACCACTGGTAAGTGGTAAATGGTATTTTGTACACTGGTCTTTATCAAGATGCTATAAACATTGATGTCTCACTTGCTATCCTCTAATAATTTAATACGTTTCCAACAGCATAGCAACCAGATATTCACACTTAATTAGGGATAAAATGTCCCTTATAGATCTTCAAAATCCTTTACGGGCAATTCTCTACTTGGCTCTCCTTATTAACCGTCCAGCGTCCAAGCTCCTTGGGGAGACTAATCATTATGCAGTGACTTGCAGTATTGATGATTTATAATTTATAGTAACAAAATCTACCCTAAACCCTATGTAGTGTGTCTACTGTCTATTTTGCGGGTCAACATAATAATAGTTGAGTCAACAGTTACTCCTTACAGCAAGTAATTAAGATAAATCTCAGAAGTCAAATGTTGCAATAAATATTTCCCTTGGGAATGCTTTTTGAAAATCATATAAAATTTTGAAATGAAATGCTGCGTTCTGATTGGTCAATAAAAAATTTCATCCACCAATGAGAAGCGATTTTCATGTCCCCCTCGATTTGAAAATAGTCCCCATGGAGTGACAGGATCAGTATGTTATATTAATTTATTCTTTACAATTTAAAAAAACTTCAACTCAATTACTAATTTATTTTATTTTAGTTATGTCAACTAAAATGAAAAGTGGGATTTTGGGTCAATTTTTTGACGGCAGCTTACGTCACAAGTTAGGGGGTCGGGGGTTTTACCATGTATTTTGATAGGCATTTTCAGTGTCCTCAAAACAAAGTCAAAATATCTATGACAACAAATTTGCATTGACCGTGAGTTCCGGCCCACCGTCTCACTAGATACAAGTTGACAGTGACGTCAGCTGCCGTCATTTTTGAAATACATGTAAAAGTATACTCTTTTGTCCGAACCTTTATCCCTATATACTTCTATTATCCTTGATAGTATGTTGTGACTTTTATATTGATAATAAAATACACACATTTACAGTTATACAAGTAAAAGACATGAAATAGACAGTTTATTATCCTATTCAGCTATCTTTCCCAGCTCCCAGCTTTTTATTTTTAAGAGGCAGGGTTACCAAGTTACGGGACATGACCTCGACTATCAAATTAGCCCTAAACTTTTTTTGGCAAACTGGAAACTCCTCCGAGAATACTGGTCGTAGAAAGACAAGGTTGGTCTCTAAATTCGCAGAAAAACCTGGTTGAGGTCTGGTATTCAGCTCTAATTCATATTCATCTCCAATTTCGAGATATTAAGGTTTTAATTTTAAATTCGCAAGTTGAATACCAGACCTCAACCAGGTTTTTCTGCGAATTTAGAGACCAATCTTGTCTTTCTACGATTAGTATTCTCGGAGGAGTATCAAGTTTGCCAAAAAACTATTTTTCAGTCTTGTCATAGAGTAAATTTCTATGCCTCTATGCGATTTTAAATCGTAGTCATAGATACTTCCCCATCACCTTTACTTGACCTTTATTTATTGAATTCCCCCGTATTTTGAAAAACCCTGAACCTTGAACTTTTGTTCGTGGCTGGCGAAAGCAGTGAGCTGTGTAGTAATCGTGACTAGAAAACAATAGGCCACCCAAGGAGTGTCAACAGTTTTAACAGGAGGGTTCAGCTAGGCACTTTGCGTGAATATCTATAAGGGACAAATCCTACCAGTTGTCATTGGCAACAATCGGATAAAGGACGAAAAACGTCCCTTATAGATATTCACGCAAAGTGCCTAACTGAACCCTCCTTATGAAAAAATAATTTTACTGTTTACAAGACATGGATCGTGTCGTGCCCTGTACGTAGATCTTTCGGTTGGGTTGGTGCAATGTGTCCCTCTAAGTTAAAGTACCACGGACCCTCTATATCTCAGAATATTTAGACATGACCCCCCAATTTTCGTCGGATGTTTATCGGACATGACCTGAAGGTCACGTTTACACCCTCCCCACCCCCGACGGGGGTATGAGGAAAAATGACATTCCACCGGTTTTGGACCTAAAATCGTTTATTATGTTTATTTCATTTAGGTTAGGTTAGGGGTGGGGGTGGGGAGGGTGGAAACGTAACCTCTAGGCCATATTCGATGAAGATCCGATGAAACTTTTTGGGGGGTCATGTCTAAATTAATATTCTGAGATATAGATGATAGAGGGGGTGTCACGTAAACTCGTCCAAGTAAACTGGTCTTTAGGGTCAAACGTAAACTGGTCTTGCTAAATACCAACTGGTCCTATGCCAAAAGTAAACTGGTCTTGGTCAATTACCAACTGGTCCTATGCCAAAAGTAAACTGGTCTTGGTCAATTACCAACTGGTCCTATGCCAAATGTAAACTGGTCTTAGTCAATTACCAACTGGTCCTCCCGCATTAGTAAACTGGTCTTTCTGAAATAAGTGAACGTGAAATAAGTGAACTACCACATATTGAGACACACACCGCATTTTTATTAGGAATTTTTTTAATTAAGTATCAATCAACAATTGAATGGGGATGGTATTATAAGTCTCTATGGTACTTTTAATTTGCGCATCTAAATTTATGTATCTAGCTTTCCTTCCTTTCCATCTGAAAGTGCCTATTAATGGCATAGCCTTAAACCATTTATCCTCTTCAAGTTGTAATTTATGTAAAAATCTCCAAAACGTAGGGTGTTTGCACCGAAATCTGACACCTACCAAGGGATGATATCCCTCCGCACTGTTGGTAGTCGAGGAATGCCTTCTAAAACCCTATCTCTAACGTTCCATTCCATACCATACCAAATACTTCAACTCATCAAACTTAAAGATACAAGGCGCTTATTTTCATGGGAAGAACAATCATAGTGTTTGACCAAGACCAGTTTACTTTTGGCATAGGACCAGTTGGTAATTGACCAAGACCAGTTTACTAATGCGGGAGGACCAGTTGGTAATTGACCAAGACCAGTTTACTAACGCGGGAGGACCAGTTGGTAATTGACCAAGACCAGTTTACTAACGCGGGAGGACCAGTTGGTAATTGACCAAGACCAGTTTACTAACGCGGGAGGACCAGTTGGTAATTGACCAAGACCAGTTTACTTTATACCTAAAATACCAGTTTACTAGGACCAGTTTACATAGAACCGATAGAGGGTCCGTGAGTCCGTGGTACTTTAACTTAGAGGGACACATTGCACCAACCCAACCAGATCTTTCACTGGGATAACAATAAAATAATGATACATCCACATTTCATAATAAACCATGCCAAATACATGTAAAAGAATAGCGGGGGAAGTCTTGGTTTGCGACAATAACGTCTTCGACGTATTATTGTATTATTCCTATGACCTTTAGCCTTGTGACCCTGCCTGATTTGATCTTGACCTGACCTAATGAAAAACCTTTCGAACGAGGTATCTCGTTTGTTCTACGTTCTACAATGTGGAGAACTAAAGTTACCTCAATTTTTGGTTTTTGAACCTACAGATAAGGTGTGTCCAATTTTGCCCATTATCAAAATAGTTGAGATTCCGGATCCGGACATTATAGATCTGTCAGTCCGGAATCACCACGTGTGTACAGGTATTGTGACTAATTTCATGAAACCATGGAAACCCCATACCTGCCCTTGGTTTGTGATTTCGGACAGACAGGCATTCCCACAAAGCAGCTCCACTACTACTTAAAACCTTAATGGGTCTCAGTAAGTTCATCCTCATTTTCAGTAAAATTCTAGTAGAAGTTTGGTTTGATGCCAAATTAGTCGACGAGGATCGTCAATTTAGTTTATAATTTGTCGGTTGAAGTGTTGGTTTGCACATAAAGAAGTTTTCCAAAAACATGACTTCCACAGAAGCGGTATGTGATGAATTAAATTCTATTTTGTTTATTATAAACAATTGTAATAACAAAAAAACCAGTTATCATCCAAAGAATCGTTGCAATAGAATGATGACACTAAAGCAGTCGAAGAGAAAGAAAACGGAGAAAATGAAACTTCTCAACATGTACCAAATTCAAAGAAAAAGAAACTTCCTGCTGCTACTCCCAAAAAACAAAACTCCGATGATGATTTAGGAAGTAAGATTATGATTATTTTTAATTCGTCTATGACTATAATCTACTGTAATATACTTACTTATATACATAACGGGTATAACATTTGGAATGTAATGTTGCTAATATTGGTTTTCAGTATTAGACCCAGACCTCGAGGCTTACATTGGGGGTGATACTGGAATTGGATTAGAATTAGCTGAGGCAACCAAACCAGAAACAAGTGATGAGGAAGAAGAAGAGGAGGAAGAGGATGATGAAGAAGAAGAAGAGGAGGAAGAAGGTTTTTCCGTGCGATCTACCTATATAAAATTAACTTAGGTTTTTCCAAGTTATTCGTATGCATCCTTTTTATTTAATTGCTTGTATATATTTCACTTTAGATACCTCTATGACTCCTCTTTCAGAAGAATTTAAATCAGAGTCGGAAGATGATCATCATGAGATTACACAAGGTTCGTTGAACCATTTTAATTTGGACGTTATTTTTGCACCTGAAGACAAACGTGTTAAACGACAAAACTAATAATCATGTTATATCAAAATAGAACAATTAGATGCTGCTGCTAATGCTGAAAAGAATAAAGAGGGGAGATTCCGTTCAGGTGTAAAAGGTGAGAGAGACGCATACAGAAATCTCTGTAAGGAATTGGGAATCACGCCTATTAGGAGATTTATGGAATCCCTAAGACAGCAAGTCATGGATTTTTCGGTAACTACTACAAAATTATTAACTTCATAAACACGGAAACCATCTATCTGTAAAAGTGGTGGTATTTGTTTCCTTGTTTGAATAAAGCATAAAATTTTTAGCACTACAGATTGAACTCTAAGGACATTATTGCCATGTGCAATGTTCTTGAAGACAACCATTATGTCACCTGGCTAAGTTTCGAAGGAAATCCAGCTGGAGATGAAGGAGGCGAAGCGATTGCCAGATTACTTGAGAGCAATTATTGCATTACATATCTGAATATTGCTGGTACAGAGTAAGCTGGTTATTTTTAAACTTTTGCGTTAAGCTTATTCTTATATATGTTGTGTAGTAGTCCACCTCTTGGGTATTTAGTTTTTTGTGAATGTTAATTATGCTTTCTTTTAATTACTAGGATTGCCGGAGTTCTTGCTATAATATTTTGGGCATTAGCAAAAAACATCAACTTGGAGGTCATGGATGTATCAAAAGTAAAACTGTTGTACTTCTGATGGAAACATTATTATTTTTCTCTATTATTAAATTATTATTAAATATTTTATTTTGTCTGTTTGGATAGAACAATTTAGAAGATGAGGACATGTTCTGTATTAGTGATTTTTTAGCTACCTCTGTAACATTAAGAGAACTGGATTTGAGCCGAAATTTAATTGGGGATGATGGGTTGAAAGCGTTGGCAGAAGGACTGAAAACAAATGCCGCTCTTGAAATACTAGATCTTAGCTGGAACAAGATACGTGGAAACAAACGTAATTTACATTTGGCTCACACTATACATTCAACCGTTTACGTTTTTCCATTGGTTTGTCATAAACAGTGGATGTACTGGAAGACTTTCCGTTTAATTAAATTGGATATGTGTTACAATGTAAAGGTGCGATGCCCTTTTTTGCTGCTGCAGCAGAATTAAAACCCCTGCGAGTTTTAAATTTAGGCCACAATTATCTTTTGGATAAAGCTGCTAGAGGGATATCAAAAATTCTTTCCACAGGCCAAAATATTGAAGAAATTGATGTTTCATTAGGAAGGTTATTACAAATACCCCTGTGGTAAAACATTAAAAAAACATTTTGAGCTAAACTGTCTACATTTCAGGTTTAATGATGCTTCGGGGCCAATAATAGCAAGAGGAGTAAAGAAAAGTCAAAATCTAAAACATCTAAACCTCGAGCTTCAAAACTGGAGACAAAAGGATGTAGCTGGAATCGTTGCAGCTACCACTAATCCTGAAAGCAAAATGGAAAGTATAAATTTCGGATATGTGTTCGATGTTTACAAAGAGTATTTAAAAGTGGGTACATTTTACAATTTATTTTATAGTTGCATTGATATCATCAGTACTGTACTGTACTGTGCGTCACGAAAGTAATAAGTCACACTTTCTCTTTTCTTTCTAATGGTAATTTGGTAATTGTAAAATGTAAATGTATGTAAAATGTAAAAAATGATCCAACTTTCATTTCTCCCAGTTACAAGGATGATTACATTATATTATAAAGAGGATGACGTAGAGTTTAACATAGATTTATACTTCTATGGTACTTTCTTTTTACTTCTAACAACTTTACAACGGTTTAAATTCTGTTGAAAGTATCAACTGGTGAAAGTTTTATATGGAGTTAGCTTAAGAAAAGAGAAAGTTGTTAGCAATAATTGTTTTTGCAGTTGTTTATGTCGATTACGAATTGTGAGGTTGTTAATGTAAAACGAATTAATATTACTTGTGCATTAGCAGATAAATATCATGATTATAATTTATGGTATTTCATTCATTTGTTAGGCCGAAAGTAGAGCGCTGCGCTTTCATCCTGACTTGAAAATTCGACGTGGAAATCATTTCGGACTTTACAAGGCTAAAGGACCAAATCCTAAACATCTTGTCATTTATCGTGCAGATGTGGTTTGCAAAAATTTTGGAACTCCTCTCAGGTATTTTTTTCTGGAATTATTTTACAAAAGTAAATACAGAGGGAGTATAATTATATCGGCATACAAATCATCTGTCAATTTGTCCGTCTACAAAGTTGTCCATAGCTTGTTCGAAGTTGAAAAAGTTCAGGGACACTACTAAATAGATTACAGTTATCCATAGACAGTGACTTAAACCGGTCATTATTAATCGGGTCTAAAGTCTTGTGGTTTTGGCTTCTTCTGTAACTCACCTCTGCTGTTATATTTCCGTTTTGCAATGGTTTATAATTTCTAATTTCATTTTGTCCGTTGCAGAATGCTAATCGATGAACTAAGAACAGAAGAGAAGATTTTGACACAAAAACAATTCAAGAAATTTATAAAATCGTGTAATTTGTACAAAGACAAAGTTATGACTGAATCATTGATGAGAAACTTTGCCCATGGTTTAGATGTGAATTGTGAAGCTATTATTAAGGCTTATGACGAAACATTTCCTGTCAGTACTGACTCTAACGACCCTCTTCAGCTTTTCTTGTCTTCCAAGACAACGTCCAAGGCAGAAGCAAAAGTCGATGATGGGTCTAAAGATAATCGCAAATCCATCGCTGGTTTAAAGAAAGAATAGTTAACATCGTTCATGCATAATATTTTGAAGTTGAAACGTGAGAAACCATGTAATTAAATTATTATGCTTCCCCATTTAACACAATTTGGTTGTCGAAATGTATACAATGCTCTATTCAGAAAATCAATGACTTATCTTGTCCTGTCCCTTCCCGATAAAGAAATAAAACATTCATGCAACAAGAAAAATCGTAGTTTAGGGTCTTTTTCCTCATTTGTCCCCTCGCCCCTCCCCTTCTTTTCAGAATAAATGGGCACACTAAAGAATTCTTCTAATCAGTATGAACCTTTGTTGGGTATCATGGGTATGGAGTTTTGTGCCAATTTATTCTGAAACGAAGAGGAGGTATTTTAAACCAAAATACCTCGTAACTATTTTCAAAAAATTTGACTTCGACTCTTCTTCATTCTCATATTTTATGAAATAATAATATAATACAGGAGGTCTTGATTAGAAAATTCGTAGTTTTATAGAATCAGTAGCATCTGCCAGTATCCCATTGATTGTGAAGTTTCAGTACGGCAGTTTCAGTATTCCTTGAGTACTACGGCAGTAATACTGAAATGCAACAAAAGCAAAACGTTTAGACGTTGCAGGTTTTCATCCATAGTTTAAGGGAGTCATGGTAATAATAATAATGGTTGTGATTGGCTAGAAATTGACACTTGGGCGGTACAAATGTTTGGGCCTTGGATGGTTTGTTGAAATAATGTTTTATAACTTCATCTCAAATAACCTAAAGAATAAAATATACCCCGAAATCGAAGATTTTGGAGTTTTTGCTGTTTGGTCGTTTACAGCTTCCAGCTTAGATTTTTAAAAGCTAACACATCTTTCTAACTACTCGCTCGAATTGGGTTATAGTACCCGGCATCCTACTTTTTAGTTATTGCACAACCTTAATCCGGTATTAATTATTTATCGCCTGCAGAAGTTTGCGAAACCTAGAGAAAAATGATGAAAAAGCCATTAAAACGTCGTCGCCGGCATTGTCCAGTGCCAAAATCCACTTTCACGACCTACATGGATGAAGGAGTTATGCACTATAGATCTGGTCAATATAGGAAATCTCTCTTTTGCTTCGATAGGGTAAAAAAACTCAGAAATCACTTACAAAAAATACAGAAATATAACAGGATATAATATTTTATTGATTTGTATGGTTTCAATTTCATTTTAAGGCTTTGGAAATCAATCCGACACACCAAGCAGCCCTCGTAGCCAGAAGCCAATGTCACTTGAAACTTGGGGATGCTTCATCAGCCTTGAAAGGTTATTAACACTATTAGTCAATTACCTTTTCTGATTATTATTAATATACGTACCAAATAATTTTCTGAAGAAGAATACCTTTGAAATAAAGATGCGGAAACATCATTCGAAAAGAATACTATATATCTTATGGGACTTTATCAATATGCTGAGGCTCTTTTTAATCTTGGACAATTTGAGAGGGCACTCATTGCTTACAATCGGGGCTACCGTTTGCGAAGAGATATGGAAGGTTTTCGAATTGGCATTCAAAAATCTCAGGAAGCCATTCGTAAAGCTATAGAAGGTAGTATTTATTTTAATTCTCATTGAATTTACAATCTGCATTATTAAATATCCAGAATTAATATAGAATTAATATGGACTTTATCGTTTATTTAGACCGTCAAGCTACACAAATTGAAGATTTAGATACGATTTTGCCTCAGGTGTTGGAAATGGAACAGATTTCTCTCCGTAAGACCATTTTAAAACAAGGCCATGTTTGTTTGCTCCATTAAAAGTTAATAAAACTAATCTATGTAAACTGTGTAACTCCGCAGTAAAAACGGATCACTGCTGTATACGGCCAAGTAGCAACGAAGAAAAATTGGAGCGCCATATCGGCCTTGGGAAAAAAGCCCACTCTAAAGCCAGAGCACGGTGGGTAGACAGGGAAGTTTTGGGTCAATTGCAAAAGGATAAAGATTATTTATCAAAATTTCTCGGCCGACCTGGTAAAATATACAACAGAAAGAATTAGTCACAAAAAATATTAATTATGAGTACAGAAAATTATGTTTTCAAAAAAATTGGATATCATTTTCGTTAGATATACAAGGAGAGCATGGTGGCTCTGAAATCCTACGTTCAAGTGCAATTGAAGGTTTGAAATATCTGGAAATTCGTGAGCATTTTTGGCGTGAGCAAAATCCAATGTATGCCAGGAAAATTGGGCTCAATTTCAATAATGATGTAATGCACACATTTTGTACTATTTATTTCTTTCGATAATTGGTTGGGTTGAACAAATTGATCAAATTAATTTAGTATTATTAAGTCAGTATTTGTTTACAAGATTCAGAACCCTGCTATTATCGATACACATTTTCATACAATATCATCTTATTGCAGCGTACCAATTAATTTCGGCTTAGAAATATGTGGTCATTTTTTTACGGTTTTGTCAAATTTCTAATTTTATTTTATTTTTGAATCACAGATGGTTTTACAGTATGAGATACTAGAAAAGGAGAGACAAGAAGCTTCCCGAAAAATAAAAATGGACGCAGCAGTTGGAGCAGTGCATAAAAATTTAAGCCTAATAGCACATGGTAGTTAACAAACCCTATTGTCATATTGATTATTATTTTAGACCTACCATGGGTTTAGGGTTATAATGCTATCAAGTGAGGTGCATTCTATTCTATTAAAGCATTAAAAATCGGGCGAGCTAAGGATTGTCAATTAGAATGTGAGCGCACGTTAAGGCAAATGAAGGAAATGAGTACAAGACTACTTCCCAAAAAACATATTTTCATGGCAGATGTGCTTCATTACAAAGGGATGGCCTTCATGAAACAAAAACTCTACGATCAAGCTGTCGCAACATTCCATCAAGAATTAACTGTGGCTCTAGAACAGTAATCATTAATCATCAATACTTTTATTTAAAAATATCACTGAACATTTGCAATTGTTACCCCTGCAAGAAAAGCATCGATGAGTTGCACACGATTATATTCATGATTGACTTTGACAGAGACACGCAAATATTAAGTGTTAGGTTGAAATTGAAATTCTTTGTTTTATGATACTGTGAATGAAAAGAAAGGTTATAATATTAAAATTTTAATATTATAATTACTACGCAAATAAACTGGTATTGGTATACTCAATGGAAGTCTAAGGTCTAATATCTGTATTTATTTTCGCTTTAAACAGTCGAATGCTGGACGTTAAAATTCGAGCTATGAACCACGTCGGAAAGGCCAACGCTTGTAAAGGAGGTATTACAATTATTTGCATATTAAAATCACTACATCTATCTATTTTTAAACTTTCTAATGGGCTTTTGAACATTTTTAACTATTTAAAGCTTTTGCTGACGCTGCCGAGATATGGGACAATCTTCTTTCGATAACAAAGCAGCCCACAGAAAGGGCATATTTATTCCATGAAATTGGCAGATGTTACTTGGGTATAACATTGATATAATATAATATGTTAATGATGAACGCTAAGGATTAATACACTTGCATTTCACTGCACATAGTGAATAATAATAATAATATTATCTTTATCTCTGAGTTCTAGTATTAAAAGTTCTGCTGGGCTTTAATTGAGTAATTTGGGTTTCAGAGACGAATAAACCAGAAATATGTAAGTTTTACGGTAACCAATGCCTTGAAGAAGCCTTAAGAATTGATGACCACACCTGGGCAATGAATGCACATATTCTTTTAGGTCAATGTGAAGGTAGTCACAGATTTGCAAAAATACTTAAAAGCAAGCTTTTACTCAAAACCTAATCTTGTTTAAAAACTAACACATGACAATATGTTGTAAATGCTAAACAAATGTGAAATTAGTGTCGACAAAGAACCTAGAGTCTGCAGGAAATCACTTCGCTGAAGCTATTGAGAAAGCTGCAAAGTCAGGTACTAAAGCGTACATGGCCCTTCTTACAGAGGCGCAGCAATGTATCAGAGTTTGGATTGACAAATTGGCAAACGCTGAAGCTGAGGAGCAGGAACACTTAATTAGAATAGGATCTGATGACTCTTTTGACATGGACGACAGTAGGAAGAGAAATAGTAGTCCCTAAAAGTTCAGGTTCAGATGGGCAGAGAGTGACAAAGAATCAAACCTACGAAACCAAGGATGACGAAACCATCCGTATTACAGCTATCCGACAACTATTTCTACGTAGAAGACTTAAAAACAGTCTCGACTCAACTAGCTCTCTAAATTTGAAGTTTACTTAAACATTCTGCATCGTAAGAACTAACCGGTTTTAATTACTGAGAAATGAGAAAGTATACAAACAAGACCATATAAAAGTATTAATAAATATTTACCAGATGTAATTATTGTAATACTAAATAAAATATCTGCTACACTCGGCTGATACTGCACTATTAAATTATAAGGCTTGATTTAAATTGTTCCTTTTTGTTGGTAATATTAAGCCGATAACGCTTTAAACTCGACAGACTTTAACATTCAATCAATACAAAACATCAAATCATTTAGTAATGCAATGTGGGAAAATACTATATGCATATATATGTACATGCCATAGTTAAGCAAATAAGTTGGACATAAGAATTGAAACGATAGTAAAAGTAATTTGCTTAACTATTATAGAATCAATAAGCTTTTGTAAATTTATCAACTCACGAATTTTCACACCATTCAAATTCAAGAAGACCATTTTCGGAATGATTAATCTCAGTCGTATTATTCAATGTAATCGAGTTCTTCAGGAATATCGAATTGTTTGTTGATAACGTCGTCTTCGACAAAGAACTTCTTCTTGATAAAAGCTTTAACAGCAAAGATATTATCTACCCAAATATTGGCTCCGTCTTTGTATTTCTACATTCAAAATATCAAGTTGCTATATTTGGCTTGATTAAGTTTATTTTAGTAGTTATTTTATTTCAAATCTAACCTTGCCATCTTTTTCCTCCTGGGCAATCACTTCGGGATCACAGTCTTTATAGTTCTCCACTAACTTCTCAATCCTTGCCACTTCTGTCTGTAGAAAAGTAAGGTTTTTAAGAATAGCTTCTCTTTCAGGAGTATCATTCCGGGACAACTGCAAATAAAATAGATACTTTAACTTTGAAAGCATTTAACAATTTTATATTTTAATTATACTTCGTCTATCCTTCATGTTCTACATCACTGTTACTTGTAGTACGTTATGCCAACGTACAGGAGAGCGCCTATGTTTCAAAGCTCATGCGGACGCATGAGCAAAGAAAACCTACACCAGGAATGCCTGGCGGTGCTGTCTATGCGTGGGGGATAGCTTCATTGTTATTTCAATAGTGCAAGGAGAGTGTCGTATTTTTAATCAAGCGCAAAATCGATAAAAATTATGGGGAAAAAAGACGAAATGTCAAAGGATGCGGCTACTACAGCAGTTAAGGATCTTATCAAGGATCGGTAAGTATTTTTCAAATTTATAACCACGGTGGGAAGGCAAAAAATTTGAAGTTTTATGAAAGAAAATGTTGGATGATAATTTTACGGTCGGGACAAAGAGCCCTGCAATACAGTATTCCCTTCTGAGAAAGGAGAATCAGTTATGGCCGTCACTTATTGACTTGCGAAGTTAATAAAATGAAAACGACAGTGGGACATTGAGCCCTTGGATATTTTTATCGCTGTCACTATAAGTTATATACTTGAAAATTATTACATTTGATAGGCCAACAAAGACAACTGAACGAAAGATCGAATCAATTCAAAGTGGTGCTGAATCACAAGAGGGGTCATTCTTAAGCCAAATAGCATCATTATCAAAAACAGTTGCCGGACATTCACAAATTTTGAAGTCCTTAGAATCTATTCCATTGGCTATCAAAAATATGTCTGATTCCATTGAGGGAATTCGTAACAATCAATTACATGAATATTACGAAAGAGACGAAGATAATTACTCGGAAGAGGAATCTGATGCTAATGACGAATTTGAAAGGATAATGCAGACATTAACAGTTAAAAAAGCAGAGACTGTTACAGCAGAAAGTGATCAATCACAATTCCTTGATATGCTAAATATAATCGATGAGCAAATTGAATACGGCCCAAACGTGACAGATCAAGTTGCTAAAAGTTTTGAAAAGCTGGCCTCAAAGATCACTTCTAAAGATACAGTAGAAAATTTGAAAAAGGAATTTAAAGTACCTTTGAACGCAAAGTTATTGGGAGTACCCAAAGTCAATCCAGAAATATGGACACAGCTTCCACTGAAAACAAAAACTGAAGATGTGAAACTCCAACAAATCCAACAGTCCCTTTCCCAGGGAATAATTACTTTGGCAAAGATAGCAGATCAAATTGTTATTCACGGAAGCTTGATACCTTCTGATTTCGCGAAGGCAATACTCAAACTAACCACTGATGGGGCTCATCTCATTGGAAGCGGTATCCGAGATTTAAATACAAAAAGGAAGCAGGAAATAAAGACAAACATCAACCCTGAATATAAAGGAATATGCTCAAGTCGGGTGGCTGTAACGGAATTTCTGTTTGGAGATGACTTGAATGAAAGTCTGAAATCGACAAAATCTGTGGCAAATATCGTTAAGCGCAGTGGAACTGGTAAAGAAAGTTATCGATTCAACCCATACCGTCATCCAACAGCTCCAGAGGGTCTTTAAACTGGAGAGGCCCGTCTCGGTCGAGAGGCGGGCAATTTCGCAGAGGCAGCAGCTTCCAGCCAAACCAGCAAAAATTCCGTCAGCAATCAAAACCACCACAACAATAGACCCGGTACAGTACGCTGGTAGACTTAAATATTATTACGATGCGTGGAATACAATAACTGATGATAAATATGTACTAGAGGCTATACAAGGTTTTAAAATTCCATTTAAGGAAACACCTGTACAAAGGGCAGAACCTAAACAGTTAGAAAATGTAAACGATATTGAACGGTTTCATACAGCCGTATCAATTGATAGACTGGTTAATATAGGAGCTATAAGGAGGTTGATGAATTGGAAGGACAATTTATTTCGAAAATTTTTATAGTTCCCAAACCAGATGGTAGTTATAGATTAATTATCAATTTGAAATATCTAAATGAATTTGTAGACTGTCCTCACTTTAAAATGGAGGACTATCGCACAGTATGCGCATTGATGCAAAAAGATTTGTTTATGGCAGTAGTAGATCAAAAGGATGCATATCACTTAGTTCCTATTTTTGAACAACATCAAAAGTACTTAAGATTTAGATTTCAAGATAAGCTGTACCAATATACGTGCTTGCCATTTGGATTAAATATAGCCCCTAGGCTATTCACCAAAATTATGAAGCCTGTTATAAGTTACTTAAGATCTCAGGGTTTCTCATCTTGTAATTACCTAGATGATACTTGGCTGTGTGGGACTACATATAACGAATGTTATCTTAATGTTTTGGAAACTAGAAAGCTGTACGAAAAACTAGGTTTGATTATACACATTGAAAAGTCACAGCTAACACCAAGCAATAGAGTGAAATACTTAGGTTTCTACTTTGATTCAATGTCCATGCAGATATTTTTACCAGATAAGAAAAGACAAAAGATACATGACACATGCAGCCAAACTCTAAATCAAGAAGTATATAAAATAGAGGAAATTGCTCATCTGGTAGGATTATTGGTGTCGGCATGTCCGGCAGTACGCTATGGGTCATTGTATATAAGACAACTTGAATACGAAAAATCTTTTCATTTAAAGAAAAATGGTGGTGATTTCTCAAAATTAATGCATTTAAGTAACTCTGCAAAAGAGGATATAAGTTGGTGGGTACAATCAATTCATAGCAGTTTTAATTGTATCCGTGCAGACAGTTATGATATGCAGATAACTACGGACGCGTCTTTAACAGGTTGGGGAGTTGAGTGCAATGGAGTATCAACCCACGGACATTGGAGTATACAAGAAAGCCAAATGCATATTAATGAGTTAGAACTATTGGCTGTCTATTACGCACTTAAAACTGTAACCCCAGTCAATGGTCAACACCTGTTGTTGAGAGTTGATAGTACTACTGCAATGGCCTATATAAATAAATATGGGGGTTGCAGGTCACAAAGATGTCACAGTATAGCAAAGAACATTTGGCAGTGGTGTGAAAAGAGACAAATAGGCCTTTTTGCATCATATATATCCTCATCAAATAATATTATTGCGGATAGTGAGTCCCGAAATGAGTTAGACTCCTCTGATTTTATGCTAAACACGCTATATTTTCAAAAGCTATGCACAGAATTTGGTACACCTTGTATAGACCTTTTTGCTACTTTTCACTCCCGGCAATGTAAGAAATATGTATCTTGGTATCCACAGCCAGAGTGTGAGTGGACAGACGCGTTTACAAACAAATGGAAGGAATATTTTTACGCATTTCCACCCTTTTCGTTGATAACTAGAGTTTTATGCAAAATTAGAAACGAGAAATGTACAGGAATTGTTGTTGTTCCATTTTGGCAAGGTCAAGCCTGGTTTCCTTTGTTTATGAAACTAGCCATCTCAAAAGTTATATTATTTTATCCTAAAAAAGATTTACTAATTTCACCCTATTTTCACAGACCACATCCCCTGCACCGCAAATTGTTTCTAGCGGCCGCAGTATTGTCCAACAAGCGTTTAACAAGATGAATTTTACAGAAGACGTAAAGTCGATACTAATGTCTTCCTGCACTGATTCCAGTTGGAAACAATATGAAATACCTCTTAAAAAATGGGTAATGTTTTGTGAAAAGAGTAAATATAACCCTTGGAGCCCCACTGTAAGTATTGTTTTAACTTTTTTGGCAAATCTATTTAGCTCAGGATTGGGGTATATGTCAATTAATACTGACCGCTCCGCTCTGTCTACATTATTAAGCCCCATTGATGGTGTAAAAATTGGCCAACATCCAATTGTAATACGGTTCATGAAAGGAATTGGCAAATTAAAACCTCCAACACCTAAGTATACACACACATGGGATGTAAGCAATGTTTTAACATTGTTTAATAATTGGAGAAAAACGAAAATTTAAATATGAAAAATTTGACTTTAAAATTAGTTGCTTTAATTTCCTTGATCACGGCTCAGAGAGTGCAGACTCTTGCGGCCATTGATATCAATAATATTGTATTTGGTAATAATGTTGAAATTCTAATTGTAAAGCACTTAAAGACTTCACAACCAAAGAAGCCTAATCTTGTGTTAGTTTTACCACCCTACCCAGAAAACAATCAATTGTGTGTAGTTAGTGCATTGAAATGTTATTTAGAAAGAACTAAGCCATTTAGAAAATGTGAGGCACTATTGCTAAGTTTGTCACACCCTCATAAAAAAGTAACTCCACAGACCATAAGTCGTTGGCTATGTGACATTTTAGATAAAGCTGGTATAAACACTCAGATATATAAATCACATAGCTTTAGACATTCGTCAACGTCAAAGGCAGCAGCTAAAGGAGCTACTATTGATTCAATTTTTAAATGTGCTGATTGGTCTTCCGGGTCCAAGACGTTTGCTAGGCATTATAACAAACCAATACTTGATAAAGCTGAATTTGCAATGAGTGTGCTTACAGAAACTTAGCAGTGTCAATTTAACATATTGTCAAATTAAATGTTATGTTTGTATGATCCGAATCTATGAGGTATAAATAAAATGAATTAATTTGATACTTTGATAATGCCATTCCTCGACTCGGTTGCTTTAAACAACTACAAGTAACAGTGATGTAGAACATGAAGGATAGACGAAGTATAATTGGAGATTATGCGAGCCCCACCCGAAGGGTGGGGTGAAGCATAATCAGAATTATATGAGTCTTCCGTAATGGAAGACATCACTGCCCGCCTTCCCACCCCCGGTTAATTCCTCGTCTCGGAAATTTGAAATAATGAAGCTATCCCCCACGCATAGACAGCACCGCCAGGCATTCCTGGTGTAGGTTTTCTTTGCTCATGCGTCCGCATGAGCTTTGAAACATAGGCGCTCTCCTGTACGTTGGCATAACGTACTACAAGTAACAGTGATGTCTTCCATTACGGAAGACTCATATAATTCTGATTATGCTTCACCCCACCCTTCGGGTGGGGCTCGCATAATCTCCAATTTTACTTCATACAAAATGCGTAGAAATACATCATGACATCATACCTTTATTTTTTTAATGTTTTTTTCTAATTCGTCAACCTTCTCCACATTAGTAGCTAGTTTCTTTTCTAGTTCGTCGATTTTGTTCTTACGAATTGTTGTTGCTTTGCTAATAGTTCAAAAATTCCAAACATTAGCCAATAAAAATTCACTGTAATACCATAATCATAAAATAACTAAATAGGTAATCTAGAGCGGAAGTGTGTTTACTTAAAACTTCAAAAAGTGTACTATAAAATGCACTAAAAAATTGGAAAAAATGTGCTTAAAATTGCCTTAAAATAAAATAGAATTTTGTAAAAAATGCCTTTTGATTCGCCAAAATCTGTACAAAAGTTTTTTTTATTGCTAAGTGTTTAGGTAAAACCTTAAACTGTTTAAAAATATTTACCAAAACTTTGTATTTATTTATAGCATGAAAAAAGTGTTTTAACACATTAACACATTATATATTTGGAATCCTGGGCACATGAATCATTTAGATATAGAGTCTCAAAGCTCTACGACTGACCAACAAAAAGTGTATTTAAACACATTTCCGCTCTAGGGGCATTAGAAATTTTTTTGTATATCTGTTAAAACCAATTTCATTACTCCATAATTTATAATCATCAGGGCCGCAGCCAGAAAAAAATTTCGAGAGGGGCATCGAGAAAAAATCAGCTAATTTTCGCGATTTTAGACAAAAATTTCTTTATTTTTCTGGATTTCGGGGCGGGGTAGGCCTTGATAATCATCATAATAATTACGTACGTAAATTATGCACTTCATTTATATATAAAGCATTTACATGAAACAAAAGCTCATACCTAGGGAAAGCCCAAAAATAGACAGAAGTTCCAATTTTCTCAGAATCCACTAAACCATCATCAACAAGGGATTGCACAACTTCTTTAACAGATTGTGCCACAATACCTTTCTCTTTTGGAGCAATTTTTTCAAGTTCCTGAAATAAAATTTTAATCGCCCTCATATGTAGACCTTTTCACGGTTAGGCACTTTTGGTGGGCCAACATATATGGTTACATAGTTCAGTCAGTCCCTAAATTCCAGTTTCCAGTTCTGCTCACCAAACCAATATAATATTGGTTTGGTGGGCAGAACTATCAACTATTGCAATAGTGGCTATAGCCGTGAAAAGGTCTATTAGTAGTATACAATAATACACAAGACAGCCATCATATCCCCAACCAAATATATTCTTAACATTTTCAATTACTAATTACCTTAAGTTGGAAAACTTCTTTCGTCTCATAAAATATTTCCAACATACGAGTTCGCTTGTCTTCCAGACTCAGTCCTTTTTTTCTTGACATTTCGCCGAAAAGTCAAATCAGAACAGCAGTTAACAATAGAAGAAGCAAATGTGCTATAAATTCAACTACCTAATTAAAAAAGTTAATTAGATAAGATTTTTTGGACAATTTTCACATTTATCGACTTCGTATTTTCGTCGTTATTGAAATCAGTGTTGTACAAGCAAAACTTATTCATATTAGAATCGAATAAACGATGAATAACTTTGTTCCCGCTAATAACCAATGTTGAAGAGAAACTTGAAGGATTCATGTAATACATTATTGAGACTTTGAGACATGGAAAGTTTGCGGTTGTCAAAAAATAACATATACATACACGTATCCGAATATTCCGAACCGAATTCGATACTATTATATAAATTGCCTAAAGTCATGTCACAATCACAATCAGTATGTAATATTTTGTGCTGATTATGCTCTCATCAAAGCAGCTATTATAGGGATTTTGTAATCAATGTAGTACACGTAGTATAGTAGGTATTAGGTATACCTTTATTTAATTTATACTTCGGGAATTCGGGTGTCTTCTGACTTAAAGCTCCGAAAATATTAATGAATTTTTAAATCATACTGTCAAATAAAGTATATATCATATCAGTAAAGTTTTCTGAAAGGTATATATACAGGCATCTAATATCATCTTCAAATAAAAAATGGGCAAACATTCCCTTTCCAGGAAATATATTTTTATATAATGCTAGGCTTATGCTGTGTCACTGCTGAATTTGGTTTAATTGATACCCATATGATTTACTATTACATTATTCGATTTCGTGGACCAATACAATTTTCTTATTTTCTTATTTCTTTATTTATTCCTTGTATCTTGCATTATTACAATGAATAGCTTTGTTTTGTCCATTATTTACCTCTCATTTATAAGCTAGAATTTATGTATACGTAGCTGTATTTTTTGAATTAATGTAGTTCTTTGTTTCAACAAGTTAAAAAATTGGTTAATATGTCATTCACTCTTATCTGTATAGAGTCATGCGAATTAGCTCGCAGATCAGAATTTCATGATGCAAATAATAATAAGATAACAATAACCAACACTTTTACATGTGTATTTTTTCAGACTCATGACATTTTGTAAACATATAACCTCAGAACTGATTACGTTTTACGTTATGATATGACAGAGGCACCTACGCCTACAACCTCTGGTTAAGAATAAGTGCTGATATTTTATTATTGCAAAGCTATATGCATATGGATGGGCACCTATTCAAAACTTACAATTCCTAAAATTACGCTACACTAACGGTTATAACGGTCGTTATTTCATTCTAATGTGTAATGGGCATAATGGTTTTAGTCATAAGAATGGATTTAGCACTATTTAGTAGTAGCTATACAGATTGATTATAATCATCTTCGACTCTAATGACTATTTGTTCGAAGTGCTATTATTTGTATTTGTTGAGAACTATGGCATGCCAAGCAAAACGAATTAAAGCATCGTAGAAAAAATAGGGTATCCCAGTATCGGTTAGTATATAATGATCAATATACCAACGATATTATGTAAAACAATATATCTTTGTCAATGTCATATGGTCATATACTCAAGTAATTTGTAGTGCTATTACAGTCACTTTATACAGCATCTCAGCATTATTTTTAGCCAGTGCCACTTATCTGAGTTTATGTATTCAGGGCAATCATACCCATACCATGGTCAATTATTTAACTTGCCATATAAAACTATTTATGCAAATCAGATTCATAGAGATTCAATATTGGTGACGAATGATACATAAATGTTGACAAGGTACTTTTGTAAGTCGATGTTGTGCAGAATTAACAATAAATTTAGTGCTTGTGGAGATTGTTAAGAGTTAAGACGTAGATTCTTTGCCACACATTGCGAAAGAGATAAGTAGGACTATGTATATTTATATAGAAGTAGTGGCAACTGCAATTGAAGGCTACGTGCATAATATACCTACATACCTAGTAGATATCTCTTATCAACACAGCTATAGAATACCAAGTAAAGATTCTAGAAACTAGGGTTTGGGCGAAGAAGGAAGACAGGACTGGCTCAAAATGAACGAATTCTTGGAGTTGCACTGAACAGACGTAGTAGAGACTTTTCCGAGCTCTCTACATACAAAAAATACTTTCCATTTACTTTTTAGTTGCAAATCTCAAACACCTCATTAGAAAGAAGGCTCTAACGAAAGCCAACAAATAATCGGAACTAGTATACTACGCAAAACAAACAGAAGGTACTTTTCTTAAAGGTTGCTTAAATTTAGTTGAAAGTAAATCATTAACTTTGCATCTCTTAGCTCTCGTCTACATCCAGTGTCATTCAGTACTCTGGCGCAGCAGTATAGCACAAAAATAGAGCAAATCAGCTGCTCTGTAGAACAAACCCAAACCTGTGCATGTACATGTACAAACTATTTTAAGTGATCAAAACACCAAGCGTTTCAAACAAAGCAAAAAGTTTAGATTACACAACATCATCCATCCACACACTCTCATATTTATAGATTCAAATATTATTTGAATTTTTAGCTATGCATGCAAAGCTGCAGAGCAGTGGGACAAACTGCTAAGTCATTTGCTTACATATGTACATAGAGTATCTGCAGTATATCTGCTGTTCATGAGCATATAGGAAGATATAAAAGTAAGAATTTTGTGTATACATGTAGATGTGCACAAGTACAAAGTATGTATGTTCGTTTGTACGTACCTATATATCATTATATGTAAGAATAATGAAGAGTTAGTCCTTTGAATTTGTTATATCAGTAGGAGGAAAGCAGAACAGCAACAGTACAGTGAACTTTCGTTTCGGCAAGTTTTTAGTAGTTGTGTGTTCAACTAACAATCAGCATCAGCTCTTTACAGTAGTGAGTGGTGAAGCTGCATTCTGATTCTAGTTTCCCAGTGCATTGCCTTCAGTCCAGCAGAATTCAGTCCATATCTTATTTATATACAACTATCTATATATACAGTTAGATAATGCCTACAAGACATTGACTGCTTATCCACAGAGACAGTGGTCAAGAGTCAAGTGGCAAGATATCAACATATCTTACAGTCACAAGACAAACAATGAATGTAGATCCAATATTTACCCTCCCATTACTATATACAGTTTTTAAGGAATTTGTTTTTTATACATGACCCTATAAAACGTTTTACACTTGGAGTACATACACAACAGCTACACATATTTAGTAAATGTACACTTCGAGATATCCGTCATTCAGACTTGGCTTGCACTTACATTCAATCAATGTTAAAATCTTGCTAAAAGTAATAACATTCATCTAAATTATTTACACACAATAATATTTTAACAAACATTAGAAATAACTTTGGAGTTCCCTCATCCTCAATATAGTGGTTGCATCTTGCATTCAGTATAAAGGTATTTTATTTTCAAGTATTATACAGATTCATTTATCTAAAATCCAATTGTATTTATCTTATTCTACGGGAAAATAACAATAGTTAAATCAGCTCTATAGATATTTAAATGCGTCTACGATCATACTAATTTAATTTACAATTCGTCTTCCAGTGAACATTAGGGTGTCTTTATGCCAATTATAGCAAAACAAGGCATTGTTTCAAATAATGTAGGCATCAGGTTACATGGACGATGATAGTACAATGTGAAAGTTTATCATTATCTTAAAAGCCCAAGTAATTATTGCTTGTGCTCTTGCCTCCATTTGTATGAGCACAAATGAAATTACTTTTTGAGGATTTTATTGTGCAATATGTGTGTGTATTCTGTGTGTAGTTAAACGTGTAATTCTTGTACATTGTATATCTAAAGGGATACTTAGCAATCTAGTCTATAGATATGCTTGTCCTGTATAGTATATGTGACTGTATAGAGTTGTACAACTGCTAAACACAGATTCTTTTTTAAATAATTTATAAGTAGGTACTCCTTGTGTTTGATACTGCAGTCTGCATACAGTACATACAAGCACTTCAGTAACAATATTATTCTGACGATTCCGTTTGACTGTCGCAGCTTATCGTTAGTTTTTCCAATTCATTATGCACTGCCTTGCTGCAACCCACTTCCCACTATAAACTATACAGTTCCCACTTTAATTTTTATTAGTTCTGCGTTTATTGTATCGTCTTGTCGTTGTCACTTTCACATTCATTCCTATCGTCAATAGTGTCCAATGCCATTCTAATAGTATACAGGCTGTATTAGTACTTGCATATAAGCATTTACATAAATACGTGCTTTCGCACTTTAACTTTACATTATATAGATAACAGTGTTCTCTAAATTAAAGTGTAAAGTGACATCCGCATGTAGGTATATTATAATGTAATTGAATAATGTTCAAGTGAAGATTGATTTTCTTGTGTATTAAAGTTGTCTGCTCCTGGACGTCTGGACAAGATCTTATCTGCATTTCTGGATTCAAAGAACTAAGTGGAAGTGCTTGTGTATGTTATGTTATGTATGCAGAAAGAATGCATCTGCATACACCTTAATACTAGTTCAATTAACTGTGTCATCACATAAAAATATTTTTGGAAGAACTTTTGTGAACTGATATTTTATACGAACCGTGCAATAAGGCTACAGTGAGAGCTATAACAGCTCTATAAAGGAGGAATATTTAAATTCTTCGGAAAAAGTATTCTCCAGCAGAAATCAGCAACCTGCTTGAAAATAACGTGCGTACAAGAATCAAAAGATGCCTGTCAAAGTTGACATTACTCCCCCTCCGCCCTCCAATTCTCAACAGCCTGGTTAGTATTTTATTTTCACTTACTTTTGAAATTCAGATATTATAATATAGTTTGTTGGATATTGAAATCCCAGTATCAAAAATTGGAAATATTACGATAAATAATTTATTTTGACGTAATCACTAATTAGTCGTAGAATTGATATTGATAGTTACTTGCCACAGGCTGGCTCATTAATGTCCATTATTACAGTTTCCATTTAGCTAGAATAGTTTCCATTCTGAATTTTAATTGTGGAAATAATTATCTTTTTTTCAGGTGTGACTCCATCATTACTTTATAATGGATCCAGGTTTCAGGGGCACCAGAAGTCTAAAGGAAATTGTTATGATGTAGAAGTTGTCCTCCAGGTGCGTTAACATAATTACCAAAAACATGCGTGTAATAATTCCATTTTGCTATCGCATTTTTCATTTGGATAAATGTACTTAATTACTGTTGCTAGTCCTTCTTATAATAGTTTTTAACTAGACCTGCCTATGCTAAAGTCAAAGCTGTTTTATTAGAGAGTTTATTTTTTGATGAAATCTGTTAGTACGTATGAAATGGTTAAATTTTTTAATGCCAAAATTCTTACTGATAAAGAGATAACTAACTAAACTGTAGATTGTGCGCTTATTTTTGGTATAACTATTGAGTAGATAAAAATATTTATTATGCCGCAATATTTGCAGTAGACTATCTGTGCTTTGTACGATCTTGTCGCAGTCTAATGAACAAGTACATAAATTCAGACACGGCATGCTTTCAGCAGTGTTTAATTTGTTCAATTGGAGCTTTGTTTTCGTGACAAAATTAGGCCACGCAATTATACAAAATTGAAATCGACGATGAGTTGTAGTTAACTACCCCTTTTATAAATCGTGGTGTAATGTGATTAAGCAGAAAAGGCCATGACCGACTGTCTTTACTAGCTATAATAGTTAGTCGTATCTTATGTGCGTATGCTTGTATTTTGTATTGTATGGAATTCATAATAGATCATGTTCTAATGGTAATCACAATCAGTGTGCAGAAGTAAATCGTGTAACGTGTAATAGCATTTTGTATAGACAAATGCTTCACACTCATAACACCTAATCCTATTTAACTTTTGTATTAGCAATGTAGCATGTGATTACAATAATAGCGTACGTGTACGTCTTACTTGAGTGATTTTCGCAAATATTATAGTTAGTGGATTGCATAGATAGTACTTTACTAATGTATGTAGGTATGTATGTGTAAATTGTCCTGTCGTATTACCTACGGTTTAGTAACATGTCTGTTAAAAGCACATTATGCATACTTCTTTAGCATTATGTAATATGCCAATTGATTTATGATGGGGCACCTGAAATTGTACAGCAATTTTTTCATAAAAATAATTTTTTATCAAAAATGGACATTTGAAACTTGGGACATTAGACGACAGTTGTATTTGTCTACTATCAGTCAGGATTTTATTATATATAATTTATTTTAACTACTATACACCACACAAGCTATAAAAATGGCCTTGCAATTTTACTATAATTGACATTTTGGTGTGTTTTAGCTAACAAAACAGTAAGTTTTTCTTGAGTTTTGATATCATTTTGGATTATATTTATGTACTTAGATATGTCTATTACGCAGTTGAGAAAGAATATTATAGCTCATATGCTCTCAATGGCGCAGTATAAGTATTACTATCTGTCTAATGTTATTTAGTAAGAAACTTATTTTCCAACTTTCATTTAGACTTTTTCAAGTCGCTCACAAAAGTCATGAGTATTCAATATTCTTGACTTTATTACCTTTCATTCATGTTGTGAGATTACAATCAGAGAAAGATAATTCTATTACATTTATATAGTAGACTGGTATTATTGCTGGTATTGTACAGACGTCATCATATGGCGCTCACACTCACGCTGTTTTCCAATCACGAAAATGGTCTCAAAACTACGTAGGCCCTAACTTTCTCCTTTTATGTGGATGTGTATGAGTAATTTGTTGCAAGTGTGGGTGTGGCTTTATAAGACCAAAAAACGTCATTTAGTTTTACGAGCGTATTTAATTTCCTTATTTTCCAACCTTTGAAAGCGCTCTTCAAGCAAAATGTTATTACAATCATATAATTTTAAAGGAAAGTACTTGTAAGTAACCTAACCTGATTATAATGTTTTTTACGATATTTTCAGCACGTGGATGAAGACAATGGTTATCTGTGTGGGTATTTGAAAATAAAGGGACTGACAGACGAATACCCTACTCTCACAACATTTTTTGATGGAGAAATAATTAGTAGAAAGAATCCATTTTTAACAAGAAAATGGGACGCAGACGAAGAAGTTGACAAGAAACACTGGAGCAAATTCTCTGCATTTCATCAATACGCCAAATCTTTCAACGCTGATAACTTTGACTATGAAGCCTTGAAAAAGACGGATTACGTTTTCATGAGATGGAAAGAGCACTTTCTTGTTCCGGATCATACAATTAAAGATATCTCAGGAGCTAGTTTTGCTGGATTTTACTACATCTGCTTTACCAAGTCCGATGCATCCATTGAGGGTTATTACTATCATCGTAGCTCTGAATGGTCAGTCAGTGATCAACGGTACCTATTTTACCTTTTATTTTAAAATACTAAACTCTTTATTTACATATGTACATCTTGTGCAATATGATTCTAATAATTGGACAGTTCGTGTTTCCAATCTATTGTCTGAAACAATTTTTTATGTATTCAAACATGATTAAGTATTAAAAAGTCAAAAATTAGGATGATCTTAATCCTCATCGCAGATGTTGTTACAAAGAGTAAGTTCTAGTGTCTGTTGTAATATTTTCTCTTTGTTCTGTCTAACACATCCACTCAACCACCTAATCCTCTTAAGTTAAATATAATCACTGTCATGCTTCTTATATAATTTACATCTTACATGTTTTAGTTCAGTTCAATCGGTTGCAATTTCAACATAAATTAGTATAAAGTAAATTCACAATTTGGCAGTTGGCACAAGAATTAAATATTGCTCTAAATGTTAATCCTTGCTTAATGACTACATGATATTTGTATTTAAATATTTTACTAACCTAAACCCTTAATAACACTACAAAATCATTCTAAGTTACAAATCGTAATATATATCGTATAATTATTATGCTATAGATTATTGTGTTACTCCATTTTTCGCATAATGTATTTCTTACATTTTGTTACGTTTGTTGATTCCAGGTTTCAGTCCTTAAATCTGACGCATATTCCTGAGAAAAGCATCCAGATCTATCAATTCAGATGAACTGTGTATATTTAGGTCTCAACTTTTCGTACTTGAACTTTCACCTGTTCCGTTATATTTATACTGCAATTGTACTACTCGTACTAATGTTAATTACCTATATCTGGAGTCTACAAAGGAACTCGTTGTTTTACTTTATGGCTTCCTTGGCTTTGAAGAATGCTCCTATTATCAGAAATGATGCTACGTTTCAATTATTAGAATTTAGAGAAGTAGAGATTAGTGCTAGATAATTGAATGGTACCTACTTAATTGATATAATTATAGACGGAAAGGCAGGTATGATTTTGATTTGATACTTTGATTCAGTGAAAGGCTTCATCCTATATTCTATATAAAGAGTATCACATGAAAACCGTAACAAGTAGTATGAGTATGCAATTTTTAAACAGTTGTGTCATTTACGTTTCAGGGTGATGTAGATTGTTCGGTGGTAACTGTTTGCCAAAATAGTGTGCGCCCACATTGTATAACTTGTAAAATGACCTTTCCGTCAAATTCTTTTGTATTCACGTTTTCACGAACTAACGGGACATTAGTAAATGTTACATAGCGAAAGTAGGTATGTTTTCAAATATGTAATGTTTCTTGAGACTGAAACTGCAACTGCTTTCAATCTAATCTTTTATTTACTGTAAAGTGGGCACGGTTAGATAGTGTATTAAATGTAAACTTCGTTTTGGATGTTTGCCGAGAATTTATAAGAACTTGGTGAATAGAACTCAGTACAAATAGAACAGAAATGGCATCAGTTGAAAAGATGGGTTAAGTACAATCAGATATGCTTCAATGTAGTAGTAGTAGTAGTTTTGTTAGTTTGGTTGTAAGCGGAGATTTACATTTAATACACCGTTCTTTATATGCTTTACTGTTTATTCTGCCTCAATTTATTTTGAGGATCTCAAGTACGCCTGACTCTACATGGATTGACACCACCAGTACACTGTGCATTCTTCGCATTAGATGCAGTTTCACCGGTGACTATGGTTTTCAAGTCAAATGTCTCTGATTGCAACTCTAAGATCAAGCGAAATGAACTTTGAATGTCAACTGTTTTCCATTAGAAATTAATATTGTATTATGTATTGGGGTTAAGAGCAAAATTGTAATCAGTTTATATTAAGTAAGCCTATGATTTAGTGCTTACTTAAATGTGTCGACTTGAATGTTAAGAATGATTTCGAACGTTTGTAAGTGATCCTGACAAAAGGCTACCATTGTATATCAAGTGGATATATATCTATATTTTGTGTCAATTAATCTATATACTTGGACATTCAAAATAAGATGTGAGTACAAAACGAACGAAATCATAATTCTGGCAATAATTAAGTAAAGTAGCATCATATTCAATATTGAAAATGTACGAGTCCATTGCGGATTGAGTCTTTTTGCAATCCTAATAATTCGTGAATACAAAACAACTTGAAAGGTACGATACGCTCGTTTTTGTTGGCGTAAGTTTCAGTCATTAATGTATTCTAATTGTAAATAGTTACTAATGGGTCTAATTATAATTTTATGTAATCTTCCTGAAACTCTTATCAGCTGTTTTTAGTTTTATTGTTGTAGTAAAATAGTTTTCTTGCTGCGCCTGCGGTGCTTCATGTCTAATGAAAAGTAGGACTTATTAACTATACTTCTTGAAAGTTGTTACAAGAATATGCATATTTAGATGCCTTATTGTGATTATACATCTCTAAGTCTATTGTAAAATCCACTTGTGACTTGTCTACTTGAAACTCATGCTTTTGCTGATAATGCCTTTACCAAAAAATGAAATCGTCATTATAATGGCTCCTAGTAATTCCCAAACAGAGTCATTGCACAAGGAATGTTGTATGTCTGTGAAGCCAAACATACCTCAACATATTTTTGGTTTGGATATAAATCAAAGTGTGTATGCTAAAGAGTTTAATTTTCTGTGACAAGTGGGCGATAGTAATATTGATAAGTTGTTTGATGGACTTTATAATTTTATCTTATATTTTATTCTAGCTTTTAATAAACCTATATTAGTTATACATTCGAAAGTAGTTAATATGTAGTTTATTATAGTTGGGTAGTCCGAACTACAGTTTGGTGCTCGTCATCGTTCTACCTTTTTATACTCAAAGAATTTAGTAAGGTATTCGTTAATAATTTTTGTGCATTTCGTTCAAATGCACTGTCATTATTGAAATACTTATATTGATTTACCTTGTGCTTTCTGTCTAGAAGAATTGATCGCTTTATTACATTACGTACCTATTTTATTAGTTGACTAGGAATGATAGTTTACGAAACAGAGTGTTTTGTTTTCATATTTAAACTATTTATTGTGTGTGTCTATTTTTTATTTCTTGAAATCTATTACCGTGTCTCATTATTATTATTAAAGTTGCATAAGTTGTCCTAATCGATGAATCTTCATCTACCAATGTGACAGCAGGTACGTTTTCAGAGACACAGTCCGTAATTATGTAACTATAAATAATTAGATTTGTAAAAGTATGTGCTGTTTATCAGAAAGTAACGACTACTTATCATTGTAAGAGAAACATAACAAGCTGGTCTTGACTTGAATTAAGTCAGTAAATTCAGTTGGACGATTCTACTGACTTCCGCGTAAAACATGAATAGCCTCCGTTTGTAAATTCATCATAGGTTTTGAAAGGATTTGGTATTTGAATCGTATGTAGTTGTAAACTAAATAGACGAAATCAAATCTTCAAAACATCTCATTATCTCCAGTATCAAATTATATGTTACTGCTTTGAAAATCTAAGTTAATGCTGAGGATATAAATAATACTATCAGACCCAAGATCAAATAATGACATGTTAATTAACAATAATATATGGATTACTTGCCTGCAATACATAATGCATTACTACAATACTACATATTGATATAACGACTCTATGCAAGTACGACTTCCTTTTAGAGAACAAAAATAGCTCTCGTGCAAAGCTGTTATAATTATAATGTGTAGTAGTTAATTAATTGTAAAGCCTCTCTTTCAGTCAGACCTGCATATTTTGCAATCTGATTGAATACGCCTCCAGTTTACCAAGCAAATTAATACAATGAGAAGGAATATTAAGCATCAGCAATAATAATTGTCGGGCTTGTGTACATAAAGGTTAAGGTGTATGTAAGTTTTGTGGGTTATTCGTTGTACGATTGTATTTTATGTTGTCAATTTGTGGTGGGTGATTGTTATTCGCAAAGCGTTGAATGATTCGTGAAAAATAAACGTTGATTTCGTGTTGCGTATAAAATGTAATGTCTATTTATGTGTCCATCAATCTCTACATTTGCATTATTTGCAAAGCCTTCTTTACTTTTTATGGCACACCATTTCACATAAGCATTGATTTACAGTATGTCCTAGCATACTAAGCTAACAATGGATCAAGGTTTCATCTAAAGAAAGTGCTAATTAGCATTGCAATGCTCCAATCATGAAACAAAGAAATGACACCGTGTTGAGATTTCAACTTTACGACACAATAGTAATATTTAGATTTATGCCTGTACAGGTACAACTGCATTCAAATCACTTTAATTGGCATCGTGCTCGTCGAAAGAATGCATTTGGAGGATATTGCATACAAACTTGTAATTCCCCTTTGGCTTTGGCACCCCTCTTCATTAGTGGGCTACAACGCAATCAATTACTGTATTTTCTTAGTATACAGCAACCAAACCATAATTTTTGAAATTCTCACAAGCTCCTTGGGGTACCTAAATTTTTAAAATCAAATTAATTTCCATCCACCTGTATCTGCATTGCAATGACCCAAAACATAGATCGATGAAGGCATTGATTGACTATTATTTTAAGTGAGACAATGTTGTAATTTAAAGGATTTTATGCTATTTAGGATAATGAATTGTAACATAATTATTTTGCTGGTACATTTGTTAAAAAAACTTTCAAAATTCAATTAAAACTTGCCTTTGCCAATCTCACGTTTTCTATTAAGTATTCAAAATATCGACATTCCGCGTCCCACTTGTACAAATAAATTTTAATATCTTTCGGCTGTCATACGGACGTTGTAGTAGTCGTGCTTGTTTAACTTGATTGATTTCATGAGTCCTCTAGAAACTCTTGATACAGTAATACAGTCTCAAACTCTCAACCCCAATTGCCAAGTGCAATTATAAAATGTGTATTTATTTTAAGGAGACGTGGCATTTTCAGGAATGGATAATATTTGATTTTCAATAGCCTCTAACGAACGTATCTGAAATGAACCCACTAAATCCTAATTTTAATGCTTAATCAAGTTTTAAACATTTTAAGTCTATCCAGTCCTAGTGGAAAGGTTTCACTCGTTACTGGTTCCTTCATTTCAGATACAAATAATTTCCAGTTCTACTACGTGAGTCATATTATTATGTGTAACAAATCTTAATGAAGTTACTAGAATCAAGTGATAGGTTAACTAAGTTATATATATAAATGTTCGTTGTATTTATTATGTGTAAGATTAAAAAAGTTTCTATACGCATTGTATATGCCTGCATAGACTGTAAGACATAGACCAATTTCCTCTCCGCTTTTAGACCACATTCGATTTGTTACTTCGATGCGTTGGCGTAACCTCAAATTAAGATGTGATAATTAAATTAATATTAAACTGAATATCAAGCCAAAGAAGTTTCCTGGTACTATTTTCGTTTTCTATTCGCATTCCGCACCACAAAGTGCTTATCCTACTCTTCAAATAATTACTTGAGGTTATTGTAACAATAAAATATTCTTGCCAATTTAATCATTGGTTAGGTTATTATGATCAAGCTCAGCTAATAATTACCTAAGTATGTACAGCAGTATAGATGAAATTGATAATCGTTATACTATCTTTAGTTAAATGAAAATAAATGTTAAAAATAAACGTAAAAATTACCACAAAATGCAACTATATCTGTATTTCTGAAATGTACACCGTGTACAAGTCACGTCACAAACTCACAACACACAATCAGTACATTGACATTACACAACACTCCAGGTTTACAATTTTAGTTTCAATTGAATACTAAATTACATTACACGTAGTTATGAATCTATACAATATACATAGATTATGTAGTAACTATTTATTGTATGTAGCTATAGATTGATATCTAGTATTAGGTATGTCATAATTAAAGACTTCGCTCTGAACATACAACATTTTTAGTTATTAGTTTTGATAAAACACAAAAATTCAAGTCTCTTCTGTGATTACTGTTTCGTTGGGTAATACGGGTAGAAATATGTATTTAAATAAATCGTAATTGCAATAGTAGCATACATAATAATATATCGTAGACCTCATTAAGCGGCAAGGTAAACGTAAACGCGATAGTAGTATTTATAATGGTACAAGATGTACTAATTGTAATAAAACACCGAAGATCTAACAGAAAATTACATACAACACAGCATTGCAAAATTACTTGAAACAAAAATCAGTTTCCCGGCAATGTTAGTACTTTGGTACTTTAAAAAACATACGAAAGAAATGTTATTGTATCAATGTCGTGTCTGACAAATCATAAAATTGTGCCTTGAAATGCACATAGCATGTAAATATAAATAATAAATAACATTCGCATAATCAGATATATTGTAATGGTAGGATTATTGGATACATGCTAATATGGTTAGCACAGGTGATTTCATACTAATACAACACACACTCCTAATGTTTGAAATTGATGACGCAACTGTTTACCGAACAGCTTCATTATGGACGTAATCTAAGAGATGTTTTAACATTTGTTAATCTAGCAGGATAGAAAATTCTTGCTGGTTTTAAACGAGTTTGTAACTGTAAATTAGATAAACAAATAGTAAAATGGAGTACTGGGTGCAGAGTGTAATTCTTCATGTGATAAGTAAAGTTACTTCTTTTCAGTTACATTTTTAGTCTTCCAATATTTATAGTTGTACACACAAAAGCCAAGCATAAACCTTGAGCCTTGTTTACTTTCCCTATAAATGATGTAGGTGCCTGTGCATGTAGTTATACAAAGTAGGTATTCTATAAACTTTAATTGAGGATTATTTAGTACCTTGTATTGTATTTATAAGTATCATTTTTTGCTAGAAATTGGACAATTTGGTAATTAACTATATTGAGAATGTTGGTCTCAGGAATTTGGAGAGAATACACACACACGATTTTCGATACGTGTTTAATGTAATTATTATGCTTATGTTAAGACTGGGAGGAAGGTGATTTCCCTTATTATTAGATCAGTACCTATGTATGTTATTGAAATTGAGAGAACTGACTCATATCATATTATACTAAATTCTCGGCTAAAAATAGTGTAATTTGCTTAAGTAGTGAGATATTTCTTGCTGACAGGACATGAAATGCATTTACTATCAGGCTCTCTTTTACAATTAGAAATTGGTCATTAACTCGTCTATAGTGTATGTATTATGTTCTGAAATTATTATTCATTCTGATCACGGTACTCATCGCCGCGATCAACATTCGTGCAAATGCATAAAAATTTAATATAAGTTTCTGTGTTGTTGATTTGTTTGTGATGTTTCTACGTGATAGTTATTCATTTTAACACTGGATTTAAGTGACATATCCTGCCTTTTGAATAGTGTTTATGGAATTCTGAAGTATTATTATTGAAAGTTATTGTTTGTAGAGTAATATTTTCGATTTATAGTTTTCTACATTCGTTAAAGTATGTTTTGTTCATACGGAGGTTGATGTTGAGTATCTGTAGTTATACTTACACACGTGTATAGAGTATAAGGGCTGCTGTTTACTATGTCACTTGCTTCCAAAAAGTAATACCTAAGTATCTCTGATATTATTTCGTTTGTTTTAACCTAACTAAAGATAAATGTCATATATAAAGTCTACAAATTAAATTGTGAGTGTCAGACAAGAGAACAAGATTTTTTCCCTGTACATGAGCTCTGAGCTGCATCATTCGGCGTGAGAAATTTTATCTTTTTGGATGGGAACTTGGCTGGGAGACTTCTGTATTGTGTTGAATAGCGTGTCATCGCGTATGACTTCAAATAGGACTTTAAATTATTCGGTAAAGGCAACTGGTCTATGCCGTAAACCGTAGTATGCATCACAATCGCACGGCAACAAAGCTCTTTCAGCTGCAAGACTATTAAAAAAGACAATCGGTCATCATTCATTACACATCTACCTAATCGTAATAATTACTCTATTCATTACAACTCACCTTTATTACAACGAAGTAATCTTTCCATGCCGTTTCGTTGTAGGGCCATCCGACTAAGTTCTACAAAGCTTTCCTGAATGTTGAAATTACATAGGTGACTGACTTCAAAAAATCCCATTTTATGCTTTGCTGCGTATTCTTCAGCATCCAGAACTGAAACTTGTCTTTTAAACTCTAAGTGGAGACGGTTCCCTATTAAAACTTTTGGTACACCAGGAGCATGCTGAAATAATCACAATATTTCATTAAAATCTTGATTTTCACACGTTATCGTCAATTATGACCTTTACTTAAAGTCTTTAGGCCAATTACCTCTTCAACTTCCTGCAGCCACCGGTCCAGTCCATCAAAGCTCCATTTATTCGTAATATCATACACTAATAATATTCCTTGTGCGCCTCGGGAATAGGATCGAAGAATTGTACAAAATCTTCCTTGGCCAGATGTATCCCATACTTGGAGTTTTACTTTCTTCCCGTCTAATAAAATCGTTGTGGTTTTGTACGCTGCGGGACCTGTAATAACAATTTTAATGTGGGTTAGCCCAATGAAAATCTAAAATACTTGCTTAATTGGACATAAAATACATATAAAAGCAATTTAATTTACTTGATCCAGAACAAAAAGGAGATTCATGCGATCCATCTTGAAAAGAATTTAGAATTTCTTGTTTTCCTACATCGCTATCGCCCACGAGTAGGAATTTCAACAGATAGTCGTAAGGTTTGTTCACGCGCCCACCGGAGCACATTTTTATGATTTCGATTCACAGACAATTCACTTAGGTTCCCCTTTCTAATATTCCTTAAAAAGCTATTTCTACTCAAATGGGGATTTAATTTTCTACTTTTTCTTCGTCGATTATTTTCAATAATATTAATCTCAATGGGATTGCTGTAGTTGTAATTGTTGGCTGAGCTGCTCTTGCGACGACAATTACTTGCCACGGAAAGAGACAGCAAACTTGTCAGTTTATTCGTTGTGTCGCCAATATTATTCCTTCTCACTTTTCTGTAAATATCTGATTTATGGCTGTTGGTTATGGTGAGAATTTCCATTATCCTTTTCTTTTCTATCCGTCATTGGATTTTGGTCAATCCAACTTTTGGACAATACAGTTCTTTAATTCTTGCAATACGACTAATTGCCTACTTTACAATTAACCTTATAACCCCTTCCAAATTTTCACCGTACATACATGGAGTAACAACAGGTATATGACGAATGAACAATTACTTCCGTTGCCACAAAAGGTTACTTCAGTAAGGAAAGTTCTCCTTTTATCGTATTTTATATCGTTTGCAGTACAGAATTTTTTTAAAATCCTTGGTATTTTTTTTCAATATCTCTCTTCGGTTTGGTTGGATTGTCTTGAGAAATTCAGGTTTGATTGTTTAAATTGGGTATAATATTTGATTTCTGATTGTATAATCTTGATTGAAGATGTAACAATTTTTCTAATAATTGCATCGACCCTTTCAAAAATTAAATTAATACGAAGTACAAAGAAAACTGGAATATTTAGACTACTACATGATGTAAATAAATGTTGTTTGTTTATACATCAGAATGAATTGCAATCAACACAAAACACTATTGATCGTATAATTTATAGGTTGTTGTGAAATATGGTTGGATTATAATGGAACAAAGAGAACTGTTGTTAAAGGACAAGTTTCATTTACGCGAATTCACCATACTTGTGATTTTGATAAATCGACACACTTAATTATGTTTTACCCGTTTCGTCCTTAATTTTCTCACGTCACATTTCCCATAGTTAGCAAACATAACAGTAAACTTTAATTCAGATTAGCACAAGAAACTAATTAAGAGCAGTTAAATGTCCGGAACTTAAAGTTGTCAATCAACTCCTGTGTACTCTTTAAAGTTTAAAACCAACTTATATTGTGATCGTAATGATTTGCCCATTTAATCTTTTGTTTAGCTGTGCTATTATAGTGATCCCTTCTCTACAGCTAGTCTTATTGTACTATTTTGTATACAGTACACACACATCAACTCACTATACGTACATGAATGTCTGCACGGGTGTTATTTTGTACACTTACATGTTTTTGCGCACTATGTATTTTGTGATGAAATGAAAGTATGAAGAGTAGTATATTATATGCATAGGCAAAGTAACCTTTTCAGCTTGCATTTTGGTTGTCTGTGTCTACTACGCTATAAAATAATATTATTACGCTTCTTCAATAACATTGTGTGTATTTACGTTAGTAAGATACTTTGCTTTACATTTTACAATCAAACGTTGTAAGTGTATGTTAACATTTTGTCTTATATGAACTTTTGTATACATTACGGTTTATCCTTTTTACTGTTTGCAGCAACTGACAGCAGACTACCTAATAGGCAGAAAAGCAACAGTAGTGCAGGTATAATATAATTTAGAAACAGTAGCATAGTACCAACCATTAGTTTTTGTAAACCAATGAATTTAGTTCAGGACAAGACCATCAAGTTGAGTTACTCAACTTACTAGTACAACTTTAAGAGAAGGGAAACTAGAGTGCCTACCTCTACTTACTGAATACGTAGATATGCAGTATATGGTATTAGAAGCATCCATGACATATTATGTAAATGTGAAGTTGTAGGAGTACATACAATATGTTTTCATGTAAAGCTATGACCATAATATTAATACAATTCTATCTAGCCCTATACTCTCTGATATTTCTACTCTACTTCTACATTCTCTTGTCTTTAGAAGTGACTAACGTTTATAAAGAATAAATGCCACAAACTTTAATACTTTCAGGGAACTGCAGACATAATGCGATAGTAATGATAGCCCACGTTACGTATAATGCTTAACTCTAATGTGTATTATACTTATATGCCTAGACGCGATAAGATAAGAGTTGCATAGACCTCCATAAATTAGCGGAAATTTCTCTCCCATTTATGTGGTACCACTATGGAATACTGCTAGATATAAATATACATTTTTGAACCATAACTTCGTTGTTCAAACTCCAAATGCTTATATCATGTACATGCTCATACAACTGCATATTGTTAGGCTTGCTTAAATCAATCATTTTAGTAGAGAAAACATAGACTGCATATGGCAGATTTGTACATAACTAATACGCACTTTTAACAGGAAGAGAGCAAGTAATGGACTAATAAAGTATAAAATACGCAGGGATTGATACTTTTTATTTTTTAATCAATGGTGATCGTTAATCTGCAGACTGATTTCTGTTAGGTGAGATTTAATCCTGCTGCAATGTCTATACGTTTACATAAGTTACATGTGTATAATAATAGGATCATAAAATATTGCTTTAACAGTACCTACATGTAGTATAAGTATAAGTATTGAGTGAGTAGAAGTTAGCTTGTATGTTATTGTAGATGTATGGAATGAAAAAGCTAATTCTGTGAGCTAAAATGGGAAATGACCTTTTCGCGAGTTCAAACAGTAATCATAGCATCGTTAATATTTAATACAAATACAAGGTCAATAAATTAACAGAACTCTTTATTGCTTCCTAAATCCTAATCAATGACGCACGTGAATTAGATTTTTTACAAAGCATGGCCAGGGCATAAAATTACATTGGCTTACTTACAACATCAAACAAATTGTACGCAGTTATGACCAATCTACCTCTACCTGTGCAGTGCATAATTTGTGTACTTAAAGTCAATTAACTTGTGCATCATGCATGTGAAGAATCTGCAATAAATACTGCATAACAAGCAGCATACAGTATACCACAATGTTGTTGTAAGACTTCTATGTAAATTAAAATCCTTTTTCAGAGAACACAAAGCAAGAGCAATAATTTAACTAAATCAATTAGGTTATTAGCAATTGTTTGATATATCTAGCTGAATGTGGATGTAAAATTTACAATTACTTATCGTGCAGCTGCAGTCATGAAACCCATCTTTTTCAACAGTATCTATTTTCCTGTACAAAGGTGTTTGAGTGTTTGCATATCGTTGCGTTTATGCATGCAATGCATTGTATGGCCCATTACGTGGCACGGATGGGGCTTATAAGCTGAACTGAACGTAAAGGTGTTGGTTTTCTACGAATGCTATGAATGCATCTTTCCAATGAGAAGTTCTTGTGCTTAACAGACCGTGAGAGAACTTGATCGCTGACATCTATTTTCTAAACGCATATGCAGTTGCCAAATGTAGCTGCCAATTCTACCCCTAAGGGGCACGACACTGCGTATATGGTAAAATATTTGCACATTTGTAATTCTTTACTACCAGCGGGAAATATCAGATCCATTCAATCGGCTTACCAAGTCAATGCTTGTCAATTTGTCCCGACCAAATGAAATCAACTTTACTACTAAGATATTCTCTTGACAGATAGTTCAAATAGTTGTCAATAATTAGCGTCAAATCTTTCCCTGTGGGAACATGAACGGGATGGAAGTCAGGGCGGATGTTGACACGGAGGAGGAATTAGCACAAGATCTGGCGGAACATACGGAGAGGATAATCAGAGAAGGAAGCATTAGTCAAGCAGATGTTATCCAGCAAAATGAGATTTACAATAGGACATGTGTCACTGTAGTCGTTTTGGGCGATATTGGAAGAAGTCCACGGATGCGCTACCATGCATTGTCTTTGGCAGAAGAAGGATATTATGTCCATATGATTGGCTATGGCAATTCTGAAATTCCGAAGGACTTGAGGGATAATCCTTCTATTTGGTTCTCCTTTATGAACGAACCACCTAAATATCTTCAAAGTAAGAATACTAGCATTTTTAATTTAATAAATTGTTATGTTATGTAATACGCTTATACGGTTCGTTAACAAATATTTTTTCCAAATTTCGAATAGCCATTCCGAGGTTGATTGCCTATCCTTTGAAAGTTTCGTGGATGTTGCTAACACTTTCTTTTGCATTCTTCTGGATGATCCTGGGTCATCAATTCCGGCCTGATTTCATTTTAATGCAAAATCCACCTGCAATTCCTGCCTTGGCTTTATGCTGGGCATATTCCAGATGTCTTGGTTCTAAATTCGTGGTGGATTGGCACAATTACGGATTTTCGATCATGGCAATCACTTTGGGGGATAAACATTTTTTAGTAAAATTCAGCAGATGGTTTGAGAATTACTTTGGAGCGAAGGCTGATAAGCACTTGTGTGTCACACGAGCTATGAAAGCTGATCTGAAAAAAAGGCTGAATATTGAGTAAAGGCCCTATTTATAGTACATATTTTATTACAATTACGTAAAAGTTTTGAAAAATGTCTATTTCTTTTACAGTTCGGTTTTTTGACTAGTTGCTGGTTATTTATTTCAGAAATGAAGGAATTTTTCTGCTAGGGACGTTACTCCAAAGATGAAACCACAAAATTAACATGGGGAATGAAAGTAATATTGAGGGCGGGCGGGGATGGGTAGAAAAAAGATTAAGTTTAGCCAGTTAATTAAGTTTAATTGTAAGTCTCGCAGAAAGATTTCTTCATCCCTGCAATCATGTTTGAATGGGAGACAAGTTTCAAAAGTACATAAACTCATTTCGAAATTGGTATTTTCAGTGCCGTTACTCTTTACGATCGTGCACCAGACAAATTCCATTCTTTAGAAGTTACAGAGAAGACTGAATTTTTGAGAAAATTGGCCAAAGAATATCCTAGCGTAACTGATGTAATTGAGCCCCCTCAAGGGGGTTTGAAACCCGGTATCCTTGTATCCGGTACCAGTTGGACTGAGGATGAAGACTTTTCTATTTTATTAACAGCTTTGACAGGTTTAAATTGTATTCTTTATATTATTATATTGCAAGCATACTTTTAATAGTTGTTTTGTATTTGTAGTGGATTATTAACTTATAAACCTAAACTACAATAATATTATATTAAACTTCAACCATCTGCTTTAGAGTATGAGGTTGTCTCTCGGGCAAACCCAGAACTGTATCCCAAACTCCTGGTTTTCATCACTGGAAAAGGACCTCAGAAAGAATACTACAGACAGGAGATTTCCCGTTTAGATTTGGCAAATGTAGAAATACATTTACCATGGTTGGAAGACGAGGACTATCCCAAAATCTTAGGTCAGTTTCATACAATATGGAGGTTTAAGTAAATCCAATTACGGGTGATTGAGAAGGGTTTGAATTTGAATTGGATAGTGTTATCTTATTTGTCATGTTTTTGTAATATTAGTAATATCTATTATTATTAAAATAAAATAATCGATTCCTTTGTCCACAGGCAGTGCGGACTTAGGAGTATCCCTTCACTATTCGTCTAGTGGTTTAGATTTGCCCATGAAAGTGGTGGATATGTACGGCAGCGGTCTACCTGTATGTGCAGTGGAATTCCAATGGTTAGCAGTAGATTGTTGACTATATGTATACCACAAATTATAAAATTATTGTTTCTTACGGTTTCTTTAATAATTTATGATTTCCGACAGCATCTCAGAACTAGTCAAGCATAATGAAAACGGCCTGGTTTTCAAAGATTCAACAGAATTAGCGCAACAAATTCAAGCATGGTTTAAAGTAAATCCTACTCCAAACCCGGATCATGTCAAGTTTAGGAAAAATATTGCTGCATTTCAATCCATTCGGTGGCACGAAAATTGGACATTTCATGCTGAACCCTTATTTACCCTTGACAATTTAATGATTTGATGGACAATGGTCATAGCCACATATTTTATATACGTGCATCTGTAGCGAAATCAAACTTTGTACATACATATTTGAAAATATGTCATACGTACAACAAAACGAAATAAAGATCTAATTACAATTTTCTCTATGTTGTATTTAAAAGATTATTATCATTTGGATACTTTATTTCATAACACTGTGTAAATATAATGTAATAAAAAAATTTTTAGTTCGTAATAAGGAATATAGTAATAATAATACAGCTACAGCCACCTATTAGTTAAACCACATTGGCTCTACAAGCGTCACATGAATGTTTTCCTTAGAAAAAGCTATACAACATCAAAGATGTAACAAACAGCTTCAATTTTGACAATTATGTATTTTATAGATTTATATATATGGTATATATTCTGAAAATAGTCAAGTGAAAAATAAAGAATATGCAAATAGCAAGTAACCAAATAAAAACTAATCTTGAAGTGATACTGATTGTGATTACACAAGGAGTTTCTCGATTTCTCTTTGAATTGACTGGATCTGTGGCTTTAACTGAGACCCTTCATTTAACGTCACTGAAGTTGCGATAACAGGGCGTGAAACGCCACAAGCTCTCCCGAGAGCTGTAATAAACAATTAAAAATTATTATAATTCACTACTTTACTATAAAAATGATATAACCCTTTTAATTGAAATTACGTGTTTATGTTTTTAATACAAAAATTTTCCCAGGTTTTTGGATTTCATGTCAGTACACAACACACAGTATATTATACTGTATTCTAGGTTCTTTACAAATATATAAAGTTATAGTGGTTAAGAAATTAAATTCTTACAAATTAAAATTAAATCATGATTAGTTGTTGGTCGACCTACAAAACCACCCTCCAGCCCTAACGGGTAACCGGGTGTCGTGTACTGAAATAAAAGGGGAAGCTCTAAGCTGCATTAAAATTAAGAGCAGTTACTACGAAAGCGACAAAGGGATTGCGTGTTTTTTTAGTAGGGCATTTCTGTGTTCTGCACATGACATAATCCACATAATCCTTCTCCGTTTCTCCAACCTATGGGGCTGGAGAGCCTTATTTTTTAGTATTATTTTTCATTCCAATGATGAATGGAAAATAGAGTTATGGAAAATATTTTAAACAAATGACTGCCAAACAAATCCAAACCCGAAATATGAAATACTGAAAATGACATACTTTATATTTAAATTAAAATCAAATTAAGCAGTTGTACCTTGCTTGGAGCGTACGAACACATACGGCACATTTTTGTCTTCACAGAGTAATGGTAAGTGTAACAAAATTTCCAAAGGTTCCGCATCCGCTGCCATTACAATAAATTCTGACAAACCTCGGTTGAGAGTTTTTGTAGCTTCATTTGCTCCCTTTTTGAGTTGCTGATAATTTGCAGCTTGTTGGACCAAATTTAAAATTTTGGTAGTCAGTGCTGCGTCCGCCAAGGGGTAAGCTTTAGGATTTACTTCGTCAGCCATTTCGAAATTTTTTGAAACGTTCTCAAAGACAGTAAATTATCCACAAAGATGATTCACTGTTATCATTGAACGAAAATGTGCCTGCCGATCATTTGAACTTTTGAACTCCCACCAAAGCTTAGTGGGTACGCATGGGAGGGCGGAGTTAACTTCTTAGCCCAATAACAGGTTATTATTGTTCGCGTTTGAAATAAGTGTGGGAAGCTATCACTACATGTATTTGGGAAAATGAGAAAATCTCAACCATTCGATTTTTGTTTTCTGCTCATTGTTCATTGTTCTGCTTGATTTTGCACTATTCTTGTTCCGCATCCGGAGTCTTGTTAGTCCTTGTCTTCCGTCTTCTTTGATTAATTTTTCCAGTTTACATTACAGTCAATCCAGTTTTCTCCAATTTCGCATCGTCTCGCATCAGTCAATCAGCTTCAACTAAAGGTAAAATTCGATAAATTCTGTTAACATCCGTCCGACAAATTACAAGTTATATATTTTTTTACAAACATAATGGAGTATTAAAAATAATTGTCGGGAAATTAAAATGTATACTTGTATGTATTTACAATTTAATTTTTTGAACTTTTTAGATGGCCACTGCATCTGCATCTGCATCTGCACCAAAAACTAAGAAGGCCAAATCAGCAGCCGTAGTTGTCGTGGACGATGATGACACTATTTTGAGTGACATTGCCTCCGGCAGTCAGATGAAGCTGCCTTCAAATGATGAGGATGAATCTCATTTTCAAGACCTTGATTTGTTGCAGAGCCATGGAATTGTAATGGGAATTTTAAAATATAATAAAATATTAACTAACATATGCATTTTACTTACTAGTTTACGTTTTATGTGGTGCTTTAAATTTAGTATTTTTTGAAATAGAATATGGCAGATTTAAAAAAGCTGAAGGTAGTTGGAATATGTACTATAAAAGGAGTACTTATGTGCACAAAGAAAAAGCTTTGCAACATCAAAGGCCTTTCTGAAGCTAAGGTGGACAAAATTAAAGAAGCATGTCAAAAAATAGATACCGGTGGATTTCTAACAGCTTTGCAATTTTGTGATAAAAGGAAAAGCGTATTTAGAATCACTACAGGGTCCCAAGAATTTGAGTAAGACTTTTTATTCCTAAACAATAATTGGTTTAAGTTGGTGTTGAATGACAGATTGAGGTCTACTGAAATTATGTGATTGGTGGTAGCCTCTGCAACTATGCAATTTACGGATACCATGTAGTTATTTATATTTACAGTTTGGCTTTTGATTTTAAAAAAGGCCCTTAAATTGCAATGTTAATTTTAATAATTTCAATAGCAAACTCCTTGGAGGTGGTATCGAATCCATGGCTATTACTGAAGCATTCGGAGAATTTCGAACAGGAAAGACTCAAATTTCTCACACGCTCTGTGTAACAACTCAAATGCCTGGTGCAAATGGTTATCCTGGTGGCAAGGTCGTGTTGATTGATACAGAAAATACTTTGTTAGTGAATTTACAAATTATTGTTGTATTTTATGTTTTGATTTTGAATCTTGACTATTGTCTCTAGTTAAACGTGTCATATGAAAACGCGTAAACTTACGATAGTATAAAACCAAAAGTATCTTAAGTATTTCTTTGTATGTTTCTAGTCGACCAGATAGGCTGCGAGATATTGCAGATAGATTTAATTTGGACCAGACGGCCGTCTTGGACAATGTACTCTATGCTAGAGCGTATACTTCTGAACATCAGTTTGAGTTGCTGGATTTGGTTGCTGGAAAATGTCACGAAGAAGCTGGAGTTTACAAACTTTTGGTAAATAAACGTAGCGGTGGTCTGTCCATAAAAGATTTATGGACATGTGCATAAATAGCTTTATTTTATTACAATTAACTGCCATATTTTACATTATCTAATCTAAAACTTCAATCTTTGTTTTATTTGTAGATTGTAGATTCAATTATGGCATTATTCCGGGTCGATTTTAGCGGTCGAGGAGAACTTTCTGAGCGTCAGCAAAAACTTGCTCAAATGCTTTCACGTTTACAGAAGATATCGGAAGAATATAACATGGCAGTATTTGTGACCAACCAAATGACTTCGGATCCAGGAGCTACTATGACATTTCAGGTTAGCAAAAGTGACATTGACATCATCGGCATCATGGCATCTACGTTTGCATACCATCCAGGTAGCAAAATCATTATTTGATTAGGAAGGAGGTCAGGATAGGAATGCAATTCTCAATTTTATTTAATGTTTTTTGTCAATGTTGATTATGTTATATTGACCATAAATTAGTTGGTTTCTATAAGCTATAATATTAATACAAATTATTTTTAAGACAATAATTCAATACTTACACCGAGTAAATTAATGTAAATACTTAGGCTGATCCTAAAAAGCCAATCGGAGGAAACATTTTGGCCCATGCATCGACTACACGGATTTCATTGCGTAAAGGAAGGGGTGAGAATAGAATTGCCAAGATTTATGACAGGTATAACGACTTTTGTTTCTTATTGTTTTATCTTGATTGCCACCTTCTTTGCCAAATATTTAAAGTATATGCATGCCTTGCTATGTTAGCCCCGATTTACCTGAAGCCGAAGCTACTTTCTCTATCACAGCGGGTGGAATTGCAGACGCAAAGGATTAGTGCTTTTTGCATGATGGCGGATAAGTGCATTTAAATCTATAACACTGTAAAAGATATTTGCTTAACTTATTTGAATGTTATACTTTACTTTACGGGTGTTCATCAAAAGTTATTTGAATTACTGTTAGATTGTTTTAAATGTTGTTCATTGAACCAGTAGTGTTAGTTGTTTTATTCCTCATTTTATAATATGACTTTAGAATTCTGTCGTTTTTCAAATTATTGTTTTTAAGTCTGAGAACTGAAGTTCATTCGTTGTGAATTTTATTTGTACTGTACTGATACTTACTGTTATATAAAAATAAGTTTGCATTTATTAGCCTTTGTGCAACTATTTGTGTTTTGTTTGTTGTTGTTGGACTTAAGGTCGTATACATATTAACTGTCATTTTATTAATCGCTAATACTTAAACCTAATAATTATTTTCTCATGCTAGATATAGTTACCATTTCTAACCGAAAGAGTCTGAGTAGTATAATGCTTGGGGATCTTGGAAGTAGATAATCCTGACTGCTGATTTACTGAAAAATATGTTATGGGTATAAATAACGTTAGCAATGATTAATTGGTTTTTGCGATTATATCAGGAACTATTAGGGACGAGGAGTTCAATCATACAGTAATATAGAGTAACGAAATGTGAGAACTAGTTCTTGTACTCTGGACAAATTATAGGTATTGCTTCATTGCTTGGCATGCTTGATAATCTGCAAATATCTCATCTATGATGATAATATGTAGCATTATTGCCATTGCGTGAAGCGTAATCGTTGATATTTATTTTTGTTTATTTGCTTTGCTTTATATTTTCGGATAAAGGCTAAGTACAATACTTTCAGGTAGATTTTTTCAATGTGTACCGAATTGTTGATCAAAAGGAAACCATTTGTTTACATAAAGTTGTTGGGAACCTTATCTTTTTCTGTGTACTTATATTTGCATATGAAATTGTTTACAAAGCAATGGTTAGCGATCCTCCTGTCTACCATGTAACGTAAAGAAGGTAGGAGAAGATTACATGCAATATGGAAGCATACAGACCAAAAAAAGAGTGAATTTCTTTCATTTTCTCTCATTTTATCAGCAAGTAGTAATTAGTCTCATACACTTGTTCCTTTAAATGAAACCAAGAAGTAAAAATACGATTGAGAACGGCATGATGTAGTCAACCTACTATAAATGATATCGCTTCACACAGTATAATATATTTCGGGCACGTACTGGTCTTGCAACAAGTCTGACGTATACATTGGTTGTTAGTCGCATTATTAGTGCATGAAGGGGAGATTGAAGTTTTAAATGAATGAGAAAACAGTTTGCCTCAAATGCATCTTTTGTTAAGTTAAGACTAATGAAAAAGTTTTACTTTTTATTTTTTCAGCTATACCTACTAGTGTATTGTGTCTGTAGACAAACCATTAAAATATAAACACTACCTTAAATACTAAGTGCCTATGCTTTGTATCAATTGTGTTTAAATGAAAGAATGCACTTAGATAAAATTTCATTACCAACTAAGTATGTACAACATTTTTTTTCACATGTATACAGACTTAGGACGCATGCAAAATCAAGGGGCTAATCTGCTCTCAAGTAGATTAAATTGTTGTAAGCATTGTAAGATGTAGAGGAATACCTATGTAAAAACGTAACGAATAGAGATACATACAAATGATGTGACCATCACAATTACAATCACAACTAAGAGTCGTTCCGCTAATATTGGTTTAAAAGTGGAGACTTGAGACCTCAATTTCCTTTACTTTCTGTTTTAGCAGAAGGATATAATATCCGCACATGATCCATTATCTGTAAAGCTAAGACCATCCACAAGTATCCCCTTTATCATTCTTGACAAAGCATAAATGCTTAGGTACAACTAATACGCTTTTGACAATACACTACTTTTTATTGTACTTCAAAGCAAGGCAAGCGGATGGACACTATGAGAAGATGAGCAATTTTGGTGTAGAAAATTTAACTGTCAGCTCTCAACACAGAATTCTAGGTCAGTCATTGCATCCCGCCTGTGATCATCTCATCAGCGTCTTCTCTTTCGAATCTTTGAATATAGGATACTCATTCTCTTTTGGCTTCCCTTTTTTCTTTTGTGCTAAATCAGGATAAATAAGCGTCTCGTTCCTTACTATACACAAATACACAGTAGTTAAGACTCAGACCTAGAACTGTGTAATGTAATGAAATGAAACAAACAAGTGTGAACTACTGTAAGCATTTGTAATGGCAGGAATAGCACGCATAAAACACAGTCTCATCTTTATAAATAGATTTATCTTTTCACGCTGACTAACCGAATCCTATTTAGAATTTTGATTGTGGCTATAGTTTACTACTTGTCGTGGTGAAGCTAATAATTATCGTTTTCTTCTCATTCTTTTTCTTAGATGTAGCATTAAATGGCTCTTTGCAAAAGGAAAATTGGTCAGCTTTGTTTAAGTTTTGTATTTAAGGCTAGATGACTTACCATATCTATCTATCATATCATATAGCACAATTATTTATTTACAAAACTAATTCCACGTACCACATGAAAGGAATTGTCAGATCAGTGTTCATCTTTGCAGATGCAAGATAAGATATATTTACAGAGTATACTGATAGTGCAACATAAACATACACTACATAGCAAATGTCATATTATTTACCTCTTCCCAAAGTTCAGGTACTGTTGGTCTCCATTTTAACAATGCGTGTTTGAAATCTTGCATTTTGTACCATAATATCAACATTAGAATTGAAAATAGCTTCTAAAAGTTAGGTTTATTACCTTAAAGACTAGATTCCCTAGACAGGTATTTAGGTATTAGGATAATGACTATAATGACTGCTGAGCTGAACTGTCTTTCTATCTCTACTACCCTTCTTAACACTTGAATGAATGGAGTTTAAAGATGAATAGAGAAGTTTCAGATCATTCACCTCACTTGAAGTTAATCTAAAACGAAGTTGATGGTAGACAATTAGACACGCACTTAAAGTATTTAATCTTTTTACTACAGAATTAGAACTTGTAGTAACTTGCTTATTATTGTAATACGAATTACGCTAATATCCCTATAGATCTTGCCTCTTGCTTTCGTGTCGTTGTTTTAATGACTTCTAAACAACTTCCCAAAGTTCTTCTTCAACTAGTGTTACAAAGCAGATATGTATGTTACCTGATATTTTTCTTGTGTAGACACAGGTAAATATTTAATAAAGATTCGGAGACAGGCAAAATGATGTTTTGCATGTAGATTGTTAAACGAACCGCTTCTTCTATTATGGGTTGCGAATTCATGCTAGAACATTTGTGTTCCTTGTTATCTGTTTTAAACGTGATTAATTAGCATGAAGTAATAATTTGTGGAGTGTATTCATGACATTGTGTCTGAGTAATAGTATTTATTTGACTTTTTTGTGCTAATTTCTCCTTGTAAGAGACAAATAAGTATCTTAAAAACTATAATATGATACGTGGTTACTTATAGTTATGATTTCATTATGAAGTCATGCATATTAGTAAATAGCACATTATACTTATACTGTTATAACACTTATCTTGCATATTGCTAACCAAATCGTGATGTTTTCTAAATGAAATTGAATAAGAGGAAGATATCCTTATCTGATTGTAAACTTATCCTGCCTATGTAGGTATATGAGTGCATTTATTTTACTGTCTCTATGAATATTCACACGAGAATCGTTTAAAAAATTCATTTAGTCGGCACAGGTGAGGATATGTGCAAGACTTTTAGTGGTACAAGGCACCATTTGTAGCAAAATGTTTTGTAATGTATGAATTGCAGGAACATTATATTGCAGAAAGGGCATGGAAGTTGTAATATGTTATTTCCTGTCTAATATTTGAGGGTAATCAAATCTTTTGAGCTTCGAGAGCAGATAAAATAGAAACTGAACGCTTTATCATGAAGTATTTCATCAAAATGTCGTGGTATGCCTTTAGGCTGGGGGATACGGTATGGTCAATTGCCTCTTAATATACCTAGTGGGATCTATGGACGACTGAGTTATATAATGTAGCTAAATAAGTACATGCAATGTAATGATCACTTCTAATTTCATTTTCACTGTCTGTAGACATAATAATAGGTACTATTTGTACAGGTAGATTTGTTATGTACTCATTTTCATATTGTAAGTGATGTAGATTGTAGATACAACGTTTGGCTAATTTTGTAAGGGTTACTTTGTATTAAAATTGTATATAGGTATTACTTATCAGATAAATAGTATTAACTATATGTACCCTAAATATGTAGTACAGTAAGCATATAAAGAAGTCATCAACATAGAAAATTGAACTCTGTGAGGTGGCAGCCCTTGCATGTAAATATCCGTGGGATGTAGGATGTAGCTACAATAGAAAAATTACCTGTGCGTTTCAATGTAAATATGGACGTTCTCTTGTCTTCTGTTGTGCATTTGCAGTTTGTACAACTGCCTCGTGTAGCCCAAGAAATACCAACCATTTGTACTACATACATGTATGGCTTTGACTCTTTTATAGTGATAGATTCAGATTCAGCGAAAAGGTAAGGTGAATTTGCCATTAGCTTAGCCATTCAAGGGGGCTAGCTTTTTGTACAATAACCTTCAACTCTGTCTGATGCATCTCATCTAGACGAAAAGCTATCTGCTTGTTTAAACATTTGCATTCATATGCCTTCTTGTCATTTAGTTTTCTGGTTCTGCTGTGGTTGGTGTGTACTTCAATTTTTGTTATTATTATTCGACACTACCTATACAGTCGCATTCCCCAACTTTTGACATCATCCTTATATCTGACATTGACTGAGAAAAAATAATAATAAATAGTTTTCCGCGCTAGTTTACGTAATAATTTATTAATTTTAGTGTGTCTGAGTGAATTAATCATTTATTTTTGTTTGTTCCTTCAAGTTCGTGAGTCGTGAGTCAAAGGAATTTCTTGTATTTTTCCTTGTACGCACAATGAATGCAGAAATACGAAAAGGACGTGCTTAGGTAGGTATTATTATTTTATCATTAATACTAGTTAGTTGGTTATCTATTCCGGTATACACTCTATCATACGAGTGATCAAGAGACAGTAGTTACGTTTGTCGTTTGGAATGATAAAAACTTTAAGAACGGGTTTTATTATGCGGTACAACTCTGAAATCGACTCAGATAACTTAGAAGCGAAAGGAGACATTTAAATTGTGTTACACAGTACTGTATTAAGTGCACGCGTAGTATAATTGCATTCTTGAATCTTGAAAAACTTTTCATTCGTTTATTTGATACTCTTGAAGCATTTCATTCTTCTTTATTTCATGTTCGCATTACTAAACTTTTGTAGCAGAAAAGGTAGGTAACATTTTTCCCTCTTAATTCAAAAAGTTTTGCATAACGGTTGACAAAGAGTGTTATTTTTTGAGTATTGTAAATGCAATTTAGGCGATTTAGTATTTAAATGTAAAGGCGATTTAGTTGAAGTAAATTTTATAAAGAAATGCAATGGTATGAAGATTTGAAGTGCACTTATAGATGGATAAAGCAGACCCACAATTGCAAAGAGGAGTTTAATGAACTTATTCTTATTATTGTTTGCTAAGGAGTACCTAGTACCTGTTCAAATGGACAGAAAATAGAACTTTTCATTTAACTGACCTTTTGGCACCAGTTACCCCTTTCACAACGTCCTTTACAGGTTTAACGAAGGCTACATAAATGTATTAGTTAACTGTAACAATAGACTTTGCATGCACTTTTGTTTTTAAGAATTTACAATTTGATTGTTCAAAGTTCAAATACGTTTAGTTACTATTTATAACATGTCACAGATACAATGTACTTAAAATACTTGTAGTAGTAAATGATAGATATTTTCAGCCGCAAACAGTATGCTTGTGCTAATGTTTCAAACAAGGTTTATAAATGGAAATGGTGAACGAAAGGAAGATTACAGTGAACAAAACAGTTTTATTCTCAAGGCTTTAGATTACTTTTTCTCCTAATATAATATACTGTTAAATTGGATATATGGATTGATAACTTGTTCTTCCAGCTGGCAATACTGTTTAGACTAAAGTTATAACACTTAGGACAATTACTATACTAAAGGCACACAATACCTATATTATTGAGTTGTAAGAATTAATGCGAAAAAGGGACTGTCAAATTAAAGGCAAGAAAGACAATCAACAAATAATTTGCATTGGGGGCTTCACTCACCTCTTATCGCACAATTGCAAACAAATAATATTAATTGCCAGACAGTGGTAATTGTAGTACAATCACATTTGTACGCATTGTGCGAACTTGTTCATCTAGTATTTGTCTCTGTAATAATTGTATTGCAGAGATAATTGCAGTCACATTAATAACCTGCTGAGGTTTAGTTAGATAGTTTAATTGGGTCTGTTGGCACATATCGTGGGATTATAAACATCAGGTCAATACTTGTATACTTTCTAACATTTATTCCTAACCGAGTGACACTAAATGTTCAATGACCAATGCCTATTGACAATTTAAGTCAATTAAGGTATTAACGTTGAAAATGCCAATTTTTTTTCTCTGGCAAAGTATGCCATTCAATGCACTCTAGAATTACATTGAAATGGCATGGTACGTTTTGTTGTTTTGATTTTGATTATGGAGTAATGTTAATGCGTTTACAAGGCATGTACTGTTTACAAATAGCAACTGGAATAAATTACTAGTTTAATTAATTACCAGTCTGGTAATTGTAAGTAGATTCTGTAACAAGTTGTTAGATGAAAGAATTGCCGATTTTTTAACTTATATAACAAAGCAATGTTGATAATAATTTACGATCTGAAGGAAAAAATGTATTCGAAGTGTATCAGATTGTGTACGAACATGATATACTTACAATGCCAATGATGCGGTATATTTTGTATTGTGTGTCTACATGTTCAGGCATTTATTGATAGAAACTTAGTAAGAGCTGTGTTAGCGCAGCGTGCCTATTCCTCCAGTTGTATTACTTTATATTCCCTCTATAGTATGAGACGTAGATAGTATATGTAGTGGTTTGTATGGGAAGGCGGCACAAGTGAGTCAGTTGTGAGTGGTAGCCGAATGCGTTGGGTCTGAGCAACCACTTGTCTGTCTTCCCTTGATTAGTATAGAATTGGACGCATAGCCCAACTGTTTTACCTGCAATGCATCTGGGGAAAAATACAACATAACACACTTTCTCAGTAACACACATAAAAGAACAGTTAGTTTGCAATCTTCATTCAATTTATGTGCTGACACGTACACAACACACACGTATATACTATAGAGCCAGTTATTGCAGTAAACTCACAAAGTAAGTACAATTCATTATAACAGTAGAAATACTACAGTGAAATAGAATTCCTCCTCATCATCACATTATTTTGTTGTATTTAATATCAGAGTTATTTCAAATCATCTCGTTTATAGTTTGTGTATGGTGGGGTGCATCTTCCTCCTACTCGTGAACTACATTCATCTGACAGTCTGTCTGCCACTGGTCTTAAAAGATTGAAAAGTTTAGGTTCGCTGAATTTGGATTTTAGTTATACGCGTAAAAGTGTTGGTTGTATTTATTCTACGTTCTCCTTGACGTATCTCCAAGTTATAATGAGTAAATAGGCGTAAAGAGATCTTTTCTTAAGTATATATCCCTTACAATGCTCTGCTTTTAGCAAAGATTGTATACATCAGGAAGAAGTCTATGTTTTTAACGTAGCTGTTCTACCTTACATACCTAATAATCTAGACAGATGAATGTCCTTTCTGTAGTAAAGTGTAAGTAAGTCAAGAGATTTCATTTATAAATATTTAGTTTTGAGTGCGGTACAGGATTCTCCACAGATTCTACGCTTTTGTGTTCTGTTCTGCTTTTATTATATGCATAAAGTGATCATTTTCATTTGTGGGGTTGTAAGGATAATAATTTGGTGACGCTTTTTCTAAGGTTTGTACTCAATTTTCTCATTTGGTTGTACCACGTCAATGCATATAGTACCAATAGTCAAATAACGACAAGGAACTTCCTGTGTGACTAATACAATTTATCATTCAGGGATTAGGTACCCAGTGATAAGTGTTGTTATTTTCAATTCCTGTGAAAATGTCCGTGTTAACAATTTCAGATTGGACTAGTAAATAGAAAAAGCGGTGACCACATGGAATTTTATCAGTCATGCATCATGCAATGTGGTACACAGTACACAATATTAAAAATAGAAGTGTTTAGCATCCTAGAAATAATTGGTTTAAATATTTACAATTTTCCTAATAGTATTTGACCAGGAAGACCAGTTTGGGTTTTTTATTTGTTCTGGTTTAATTTCCGTCTTAATGCATTTGCAACGTTCAAAAGCTCATTTAAGTGATTATATTCACTTTTTACTAACTGAAAGTAGCAAGTGATGGAACTGACGGAATATGAAAGTTCTGGGTATGTAGGGCGTATACAAATTATTTGGGTATGAATATCAGTCTATAATCTAATGATATCTTTTTTTTGTGTACCCAGCGCAGGATTTTAGTTTACATGATATAGCGGTGTGTCTTGTCTTTGGTAGTATCTTAGTGTAGTGTACACACAGTTATCAAAATATTATATGTACTCAACAGACAACTATAGTATGTTGACCCAGTATAAATTGTACTATCTTCAAATGATACAATTCTGGGTGTTCAGTGTGTTGAATATTATTCACGATTACTACGCTTAGTATAAAGACAAATAAGTAGCAAAGGATAATGATAATCATAGACGTAACCAATGTTTGGTTCCTATATTTATGCTAAACAAAGAGCCCCTATAGCGGAACATTGCTCCCTAAGTTTCGTGTCTCATGCGATGCGACAAGCAGCATGTTGGTAGTTAGCATAGGGGAAATAGTGACAGACATCGGTACTGATGTATTATTAATAAAGCTTTACATGTTCTGGATTACCTTCTGAACTAACTGGCAGTGGCAGGCTGGTAGGGCGCTTTCTGTTCTGTCAGTGTCAATCTACAGCATCGGAAAATCCAAATCCATACTTGTTTGTAATACATGCTTATAATAAAGCTACAATAGGTAGTGCTTTACCTTTACCCGTACAAGTGACTTTATCGGGGCATTAAAATTTACTTTCTGTAATTAATATTTATGCTTGTTTACCTGCGGAAAATTTTCGTGAGCTCGGGAAGGAGCTTTCTGATTTTCTAAGTTGTACATCATAGCTGCATCTTACAAAATAAGTAATAATAATCTGTAATAGAGCAGAATAAAAGTATGTGCAATTCATGTAGATGCACCTTTAGTCTGTGGGAAAGTCCTTGGCATTAAGTTTTCATTAATATTAGTCTCCATTTGTAAGTCCTTGTAATTCTACTCTTGACATGACCATCAGACTCTATATATTCACAATAGAATGTACTAACTAGAAAATGGATCTGTGGATAGTAAAATATTATACACGTTAAAATATTACATAGAATTTAGAATGAATTTTACAGCAAGGTATCAGTAAATCAGAATTATAATGCAAGGAAAAAGAAATGATAATAAAAGTTATGTTTTAATTAACTGAAAAGGATAATATTCTAATGTTTTTTGTTTTATGTAGAATAACTCCCTTGTTTGTCAGAGTGTTGTTTCAATTATGAATGAAATTAAAAGGAATGCATTATTTGGTCGACATGGACTATCCATTTCATTTGAGATTGACGATATATTGTACATTTATTGAATTTCCGATTTTAAGTACAAAGTTTTGAAAGTAAGGTTATGAATGCATACTTTGGTCTCAAGTTCATACGTTATGACTGTTGATATAGAAGTTATACTAGTGTTAGTAAAATATAGGATGTAAATGATACAAAAATGCTGTTATCGACATTTTAAGTGTAGAAAGCTGTTCTGCTTATTCGTTTTATTTTATTATGAGATGAAACATGATGCGCTAACTACAGAAACAAAGTATATCGGAATGTTTCGCATACACAAAAAGGTGGTAGACAAATTAAAAAATGACATAAGTCATGACAAGTAGGCTAGACTAGATAAATTATCTAGTTTCCTTATCGTAAAAGCTTGAAATACTCGGAAACAAAGTACGTGTAGTGACAGTAGAGAGTGGCTCATTTTTAAATAGAAGAAATTCAATGGAAATGTTGCATTTTCAAGGTATAGCCCTTCGTCGATTATTTAAGCCGGATTTGATTAATATTTAATGCTCATTGTCAAGTACAGGAAATATCCATTGATGTGGAATCTTAATCTTATCTTATATGAATTGTACATACGTGATTATAATATTGACTACCCCCACTAGCACTATCATTAGTTATACTGCTGAAGTACGTACCTCGTTAGCAGTAATGTATTAGCAAACAGTCGGCACTCAAACAACGGCTTAATGAGAGTTATTTTTATTTAAGGGAGTGAGACCGAGACCTGCTTTTGTTTCAATGGTTTTCCATATCTAGTGTTAATTATACATGCAAAGCGAGCTCAAATCTCGATGCGAAGTTCTTTACATGTCATACTTACGTTATTACTACAGATAAATTTATGCAAAATTGCTTATGGTCTATGCAGATAAATGGTACAGTAATAATTTTACTTATTGTGACCTAATGCAGGTAATAAATTGTGTGAAAATTAATGGTATGTATAATATCCTGGCACGAAATTGACTGAGACGTTTTATATATTTCGGTTACTTACGATAAGTCCAACACGTACTACAATTCGTGCAGTGCATGTTATATTGGTCGTGTGGCTGTAATTATTTTCGATGGAATAATTTTTACTATTGTTTCATTTACATCATACTATTTTTATAAATCGATGGAATGGAACTGGAATTTTCATGTAGAGCACCGTACTAGTAATTGCATTATTTACTATAAGCTAAGTCTGTTTAAAATGACTTTCTTATGTAATAGATGTTGACTATGTGAAGTCCATCATGATTATGATCTTGACAGCTCCAGGGACAGTTTAAACCTTTGCTGTGCCAGAAACTAAGGAAATGTGTCTCAATTAGTATGTAGCTAAGTTTAAATGAAAATGTAATATGCATACCAAAACGTGATTATATATATGTAATCTTGAGTATCAATATAGGCATGAGTTAAGCACTACTATTACACGCACTTGGTTATGTTATCAGTATGCATACCTAGTTTGTTATTAACCTTTCATATTTGAAAGCAAGGGCACGTACAAATAGCAATGTCCATATTCGATCTAGACTTGTGAATGAAGCTGGCGAATTATAGAATTTAATATGCATATAATAACTCGAGGTCAGGGCTGCGGCGGTTTATAATAGTTTAATAGTGTAAATGAATGAATTATAGTAGTTGATGATGTCATGGTCTGCTCATCAGTTTTAATGGAGACGTTCCTGTCATCGTTGAATCAGTTAAGCCGGGCTGGCTACAAAGTCCTTAATTTTGTATGTTGAAACATTTGATAGCAAGCCACTATACCATTTGCAACAGAACTAAATTGACTGGGCAAGGCGGTATTATGTAGTTTAGGACACTGTTGTAATTAATAGTTAATTATGGTTAAATGGATTCTTCTTTTCATCAAAGGAAGTTTCGGGAAACTGCGCTTACAAAGGTACAGTTTCTTTACAGTAGTAGAATTAGCACAGTTATACTTACTGTGTACTAAATACTTGTTAACAAGATAGAAATTATTAGTTGTAAAGTGCATACCTAGGTTTTTTCCATTTTTAATGACATAGCATCCTGGTTTGCTTTCTTTTTAAATCTAAAGCCTATTTGTTTGGTTCGTAATGTTTATGTCATTAAGAAATATAATATCGAATAGTAATAAATTAGGGGTCTAAAATATAAACAACCAAATTATAGCAATATTCATTTATCTGTATCTGTATAGCTTTTAACATTTCAAGGGCACAGGATGATGTCAAATAGTAGTAACTGTAACAAATGTCACACTGACGTTATTTGAGTTGTTAAAAATAGTCTTGAGTTTTGCAATTTATTAATTTAGTATTCATATCAACTTAAAAGGCTCTTAGCCAAAATTGGATTATCTCTTTTTGCCGTCTTTGATGCTAATAATTCTTAATGATAGTACATAGGGGTATAGCAGATAGAAGGAAGGAAAGGTCACTGGATTTCTATTTGCAAGTTAGGTACTAATAAGTGACTTATCTAAGAGTAATTCTGATTTCCATCATGAAAGGAAGGATTTCAAGTTTTAAATTGATTGTGTGTAGCTAGCTATATTTTCATTACGATGGCATTGCATTACGTCAGAGTGTGTCATCCTGCATACATAATAATAATACTATGTCGTAATCGTGGTTGGCCTTTTTGTCGTCATTACTATGCTATGCCGGTCTCTGAGATAGTAGTTGTACTATACTGTCCATTTAGTCTTCAGAAATTGTTTTGTTTGTTGCTGTTACTCTTGCTGAATGAATATTCAATGTATTCGATGATGTGCAAATAGCTGATGACTCATAGTTAGTGGGCTTGCTCGCTTCGCCCACATATTGTATCTTATTAGTCCCTCTGTTCTTGTACATGATTTTATAAGACAAATGGTAATGATTTTATACCAGTGTCATCAGGTGTCGACTATACTTGATAAAATATTCATCTGTATAGTTGTGCTTACGCCTTTACACGAGTCTTAGTCTTGACATTGGAAATGTTAACATAGCTATAGTTTACATTCCACATATAGCCTGGCTTTAGGTATGTTTCAGTAGTTTTGAGCTAATTTTAACTCTTTACACATATTAATTATTCCAAGAAGTAACAATGAGTTATCCAGTCCTTTGCATTATTGACCAGAAAAATATCGATTAAACTTATTGAATTTATACCGATATTTTGAAATAGTGTCCAAGTAATTGATACATAGACAGGTGGTGTAACAATTACAGTTTTATCCGAAATGTTGATTATTAACATGCTTAGATTAGTTATTTGCCTTGAAAGCTTAGTTATATTGTATTGTCAGTTATCCCTTAAACCGACAGAATATGTTAAACTTTTGCCCAGGACTTAAAAGTTCCATTGTGTTCAAGTTATATGCAAATATTTAATATAACAGACATGGGTCACGCAATGTCTAATTATATCGATTAGCAAATGCCTGTAAAGGTCATAATTATTTATGGTATATGTGTAAACACTTGTGTGTAAGATTTTCAGCGGTTTCAATTGTTTGAGCCTTTCTTAGACCTGTTTTGTGTTTTGGGAATACATTTTTTCTGTGTCCGGATCACGTTTTGTATAGCGTTGTTTATTTTAGCGAATCGTTACTTATTCATGGTGTTTTTCAAAGACTAATAATAGACATATTTAAATTTACAATGCAATTCAAGTGCACATGGGAATTTGCCGTGCAAATACCGTGCATCTTGTGAGGAGAATTAAAATAGTTTTTCTCGTGTGAAAGAAAGGTCAATGTTGAAATATGTAACATTTTGCGTGATATCCTATTTCCTATGTTTAGTCTTAGTATTTTTATTTCACCGTAAAGACTTGTTTACATGAAATAGGTAAGAATTAGGAACATTTTTATTTTAGCCTTGAATTTGCTTGTATATGTAGCTCTCGTGATCCACATAAGATTGTGAGCACCTTATCTGTGTAAAAAAGAAACTTTATTGCAGTTGTTAATGAAAAAAAGTAACTATTATGGCAAAGGTATGAAATGCCTCCAACATTATTACAACTAAATAGTCGCCATATCGCACTTAGGTACTATACAGAACTCTCACACGTCGCACTTCTATAATTTGGTGAACACAAGTTTAATTTGGTTTTGCTTTAGGTACTTTTCCGATGTATGTGACTGTGATATATTTGTAAACCTACGTCGCAAAATGTAGCGTTTTTAAGTACACCCATGCAATGCATGCATGATGGCTGTTTTTGACGTATAAAAAACACTAAGTTAAACGATAGCATTTATGCACTCCTAAGGTTTGCTATCTAGGAGATTATTAAAAGTACTACTGCACATATAAACTGTATACGTAAGTATTTTGCCCTATTAGCGTTTGGAAGATATTAATTTAAGTAAGGTACCTGTCCATATTTTGTTTGATTCAAGAATTGTGAAGGCTGTACCATTTTTTACATGAAACAAATTTTTTAGTTATGAACATCTTCAGACAATAAAAACTTCCTATAATATGCATCGCCCATCTTTTAGAATGAATGTGCTTCTTTAGAATGAAGCAATACGATGATGCCATTATGCCTATACGTTAAAATACCTATTAAGTTTATTTGGCACACAAAATTGTGATGTGCCACATGTTGAGATTGGACTTGGTATTTGTTGGACTAAGATATTATGGATATATATACTAATCCGACTAAGTACAGATTACTATAATGAAACCGAAAGTTACTTCAATAGTAATTATTATGTGTTTTACCTATTACATTTGGTAAAGAATGTTTTTGAAAAATAAGATCCAATGTGGAGTGGTATTGGATGATTAATACTGTAGATTACATTAAAGACATCATCTTGTTTGTGTCATGTGTAGAGATACCAAAATGTTTACATATAATTTATTCAGTTAAAACTTTAAGTCCTCTGAGATTGTCACTGTTTTTGTGGAATAAACGATAGCAATACTTTGTTGGCCTGTGACTCAGATTCATTTTTCAGTCTCAGTCATCTATCTCGCTAAGAAACTATGCTAATATTGGAGATGTTACATTTTTGTTCGAAGTTATGAATGATGTGTCTGTACAGTATTATTATTAAACGGATGTTTTCAGTACATTGCTTAATATCTAATAAATCGCAGTTATACCTAGAACTGTCAATTGTCTCAATTTCAATCTTACATTTCGAAGGATTCATGACGCTTCAGCAGATAGTGAAAATTGTAGTATAAACCGTAGATACAGCTTGAGTTATTGTGTAATGTGTGTAATACATCAGATTATCAAAAAGCTTATTTTTGTCGTTTGATTAATTTTGCAGGTATATAAAGGCGTGATCGACGAATGGAAGGAATCTTTGGAAGTCAACTTTGAAGACAATATTTGCTGAAGTGATAATGGAGTGGTGACACTTCTACCTAACTTGATCAAAATAAACCTGAATTGGGACAATACTGCTGATTTTTGAATTAAAAGGCTATCAAAATGGTTTACGAGAATTCCACCATATTGGGGGAATATAGCAAATGCACGAAAGGGCTGCTGCTACCACTAATACCCTATGAGGGGTACTGGAACAATTCTTTTCGGGCCTTGCTGTACTTTGCTGGTCTAATGTACTGTTTTATGGGAGTTGCTATTGTTGCTGATGTGTTCATGGGAGCTATTGAGAAAATTACGAGTAAAACTAGAAAGGTGATTACTGAATAATAAATATTTACTGATTTCATGTTGTCTAAATTGATGATCATGGTCTTTTGCTTTCAGATTTATTTATCTACGGGTAAAGATAGTGAACCGGAAGTTGTTGAAGTAAGAATATGGAATGATACTGTGGCTAATCTGACTCTGATGGCCCTCGGTTCATCCGCCCCTGAGATTTTACTGTCATGTATTGAGATTATAGGAAACAATTTTGAAGCTGGAGATTTGGGTCCGGGAACAATTGTAAGATTTTTGGTTGAGATTTACTATTAGTATCGTTTGTATGTTGTAAGTTTTCACTATAGTTTGTTGTGTGCGCACTTTTAGGTAGGTTCAGCTGCGTTTAATCTGTTGGCTATTACTGGCGTTTGTATGATTGCTATCCCTAATGGGCAAACCAGAACTATTCGTTTGATCAAGGTAATATATAGCGATAATTCTTAAGTCTTTAATCAATACCACTGTTAAACTACATTCAATGAAGGTATGAGGTAGATCATAATGTATTCTTAAGGCCAAGGCTAATAATTTTCCATAATAACTTTTTTGTAGGTTTTTCTTGTGACGAGTGTTTTTAGCTTTTTCGCTTATATTTGGTTACTTCTTGTTTTGGATTACATTACACCTGGCCGAATTGATTCCTGGGAAGCTATTCTGACGTTCTTATTCTTCCCTGCGTTGGTTTTGATAGCTTGGTGGGCGGACCGAGATTGGAAGTGTGGAAAACTACCCCCACAAGTAGCCGACCAACAACAAATTGAACTCGGCATGGCTAACGGTAGTCCCGGTGGTGAGTGTAAGTAATGCTCCTTTTTTAGAACTAAAAACTTCCAAAGCTACGAAGCCAAGCTGTAAGCTTTACTAATTTGAAATCTTTTTATTCTTTGTGAACTTAAATTGTGTTCTTTCGTAATTATTTTGTCCATTTTGATTTAACATGAATTTAGTTCTTACTCTACTTACTGGATGTTATTCAATGGGACTTAGTAAGTCGACACATGTTAATCATGTTTGGTAGCCGAGAGTAGAAAATGTTTTAGTACCGAAGAAAAGAGCATTAGAATAGAATAGACAAACTGATTGATACAATTAACATTTATTAATAATTTTATTGATAGCACACACTGCTTAGACATAGTTTTAAAATTGCTATTCAAATTAGATGGGGTAGTTGGTAGTTTATCTCTTTTCTTTGTACTGATCTGTGTAGCTTGTCTTTGTTTAGTTTCAACTTTATTGTGTAATACTTGTTGATTTTTTGGTGATAACTTCCGTTTTTGTGAAATTTTTCTCTTCTAATCTCTTGCTGGGTTCTTGTGTGGTGTGACGCAATCAGCTATTGTCAATGAATATCTAGGATCTCATCCAGACAAAGTTAAATCCCAGGTCGAAAGCCAACAAGGTGGTAGGTTTAATTTCTGCTTTTAACAGTAGTTTATCATTACTAACATTATCTAATATCTTAAATCGTAAATTTAGCTACATTTTGCACTTTGTGATGGATGACCTTTTGCTGATTCTCTTAATCTGTGCTACCTTTCCATAAGCTTTTAGTTGCAAATTTGTAACATCAAAGATTAATTCTTTGCATTTATTCTGCTATACTCATAATATACAGTTATTTCATATATGTTTTTGTATCGTCCCTGGTCAACTTCTTCATTGTCTATGTTTTGTCGTGTTTACCAAAAACTCTCACACGAATTGTGTTTTCTTGAGCATGCTGTGTCTGTGAATCACATTTGCAACTCAGCTATTTTGCACTGCAATATAATTCTTAATTTGTAAAATTTATTACAGTAAAATTGTATTTTCTGGTATCTAATTTTGTTCATGTTAACTATAGCGGAATCTATGCTGGCTAAGCAGCAACTTTTCTACAAAGACGGAGAACTGAACAGACAAGGATTGATCGAGTTTTATAAAGAATTGAGAAAATTCCCCGACTTAAGTGACTCTGATGCTGCTGTACTTGCAGCAACCAAGTAATTTAGGCTCATATGAAATTTTCTATTTTGAAAGTAAATTCTAATTGTGATTTCATCGTAAATTAGGTTGATTGATGGACAACCTCATTCTCGCCTTTGGTACCGGATTGGAGCATGTCGTGGAATGGCTGGTAGCAGAAAAATTCACCCTATTTTAACCGACAAATTACAAGAGGTCAGTTCCCATTTTTCCAAAAATTTTGTTTTGTATGGAACATATTTCAGATTTATAGATAATACATTCTATATTGGTACTTAATAATGAAATTATATCTTTATAGGTATATGACACAATAAACGAGTCGCCTGATGTTCCTGACATTGGAACATTACCACCTGTTGTATCAGAAACTCCACCAGACAAAGCAATTGTCGAATTCCACTCCGCTTCTTTTGCAGTGCCTGAAAATATCGGAAAATTCAATGTCACCCTTGTTCGACATGGACGAATGGACACTACCGTGCGCGTTAGAGTCGAATCTTTTGATGGCACAGCTAAAAGTGGATCTGATTACATTCCAATTAACGAACAGATTGTCTTTGGTCCATATTCTAAAGAAAGAGAAGTGACTGTCAAGATTGTTGATGATAATCAATGGGAGCCCGATGAGGAATTCTTCTTGCGACTGTCTCTTGTTGACGAAGGATACGATCGCAGAGATGTAACCCTGGGGCGCTTGCCAATTATGGAAATTGTTATTCTTAACGATGATGGTTAGTAATTTTACGCTTAGTACAATAACAGACATAGCCAATGTCTAATCAATCCATCTTCATTTGTCATTGTTTCAAAGTATTTGATGTCTAATGTTGGTCTACACTTGAGAAATGTTTGTGATGGATGTTTTGAGTTAGGAATAATGCTGATTAGCAAATTGACAATCTGTCATAACTTGTAGTCATTTATTAATAGAGATACTTTGTCTGATACTCCTAATGTTGTTTCAAGGTTTGAAAAGTTAGAATATAAATCATATACGCGTGTATTAATGTTTCAGAACCTGGAGTTCTCTCATTCCGAAAACGAGGTCTCTTAGTAAAGGAAAGCTGTAAATTCGCTTCACTTGAAGTGGAACGAATCAATGGCGCTGATGGCGAAGTGTCCGTTCAATGGAAAACTCATGAAGGATCAGCAAAATCACCAGAAGATTTCCAAGGAGGGGAAGGAACGTTGGAATTTAAGCACGGAGAAGTAAATACTATTCTTCATTTGTTTTGATATAAAATTAATTCCTCTAACTAACATTGGTTTATGAAGACTCTTAGATCTATCGATATCCCGATTGTTGATGATATGGATCCTGAAAAAGATGAATGTTTTGAAGTTGAAATTTTTAATCCGACCGGTGGGGCCAGTCTTGGTCGTATTCCTCGAGTAGCTGTTACAATTTCTAATGACGATGGTAAGAAAAGAAATGCTATCAGCTATGTCATATTATTTAATGTACATAGAAATTTGGGACTTATATTCATATGTTTTTGTTTAGATTTCAACTCAGTCTTGCAAAGAATGTTAGTTATGACCACTAGTAATCTAAAATCTATGGAAGTTCACCATGAAACTTATAAATCACAAATGAAAGCAGCTCTTACGGTCAACGGTGGTGATGTAGAAGGAGCAACTGGATTTGATTATGTTATGCATTTTATGACTTTTGGATGGAAGGCTATATTTTCTCTGATTCCTCCACCTGGTTATTTTGGAGGATGGCTTTGTTTCTTCTGCTCTTTGGGAGCGATTGGTGTACTTACAGCAATTGTTGGAGATTTGGCATCACTCTTTGGATGCATGGTTGGCCTAAAAGATACTGTCACCGGTACGTCCAGAATTATTGTCCGAAAGCATATAAGTGCACTAAATACTTTAAATGGATTATTTTAATTGGATTTATATCACTGTAGCTATTACCTTCGTGGCTCTTGGAACTTCCTTACCTGATTTGTTTGCAAGTAAAACTGCAGCAGCCCAAGAAAAGTACGCCGATAATGCCATCGGAAATGTGACTGGCAGCAACTCTGTAAATGTTTTCTTAGGTCTTGGTCTTCCTTGGGTTTTAGCTGCTATCTTTCACGAGTCGCAGGTAATTTCCTCAATATGACATAATCCATTCTAAACCTTTCTTTTTACAAGATTTTAATTTCCGTTTTTGTTTTGTCTTTTCAGGGAGAAGTATTCAAGGTAGACTCTGGATCTTTGGGATTTAGTGTGCTGATTTACTCTGCAGTTGCATTTATGGCCCTTTCATTAGTGTTAATAAGGCGGTACGTAGCCTTTTTTGGCAAAGCAGAACTTGGAGGACCAACTGTGGCCAAATGGGGCAGCGGAATATTTTTGTTTTCCCTTTGGTTTCTCTACGTCATTTTATCTTCACTGCAAGCTTACGGCCACATCGAGGTCAATCTTAAATGATCAATTGCGCATTTTTGTTTAATTTACCATTAGTTTGTTATTTCATCTAAGATATATCTATTATTATTATTAACTGACAAAATTTGTTACTAAAAGTAATTAATTTTTTGACTCAATTTTATGTGGATAATACGGGGCACAAAATTAATGTTCTCTATTTAAGCATAATAACTTATTTATATACCTGTGAGACGAAAACTGTCAAACTAGACTTAGAATGGGTCTTTAAAAACAGTTGAATTTAATTTATCGAAATACACTTCATGTTGTTACGTCTTATTGTAGTACGTATATAGTTGTAGTTTGGAGGTAGTAGAAGACGTATTTACTTTATTTGCACGAATGTATAATATGAATCTTTGTTGGTATGTATGTTGTTGATGCTTAAATTTCTTAAACATTCCATTTTTCATTCCGTTTAGCTGTAGTTTTTATTTAATTTGCCTTCTGATAGCTACTAATCATTTGATCGATCGTTGAAAGATGTTTTTATACAACTAACACTCACTCATGTAAAACAATATGCCAAACCCTATGAACGTTTGTGCATACAATTGAAGAAAAAACCTACCAATAGAAAACTCACATAATATGGGATAACATGCCTATTTACATCACTAATAATGTAACCTATAGTGTCCAGTACCTGTACTCGTTACATGTTCTAATAAATTACTGCTAATGCTAATGTATTTTGTAACCAAAAAGTGGCTTAGGAAATGCTATTCTTCAAGCGGTACCAGTTATATATTACTTTATGTACCTAATACACATTACAAGCTGTGTTCGATCACTAACTGAAAATCTCAACTTTAATAATAAAAAAATCTTTATGTATTTAATTATTTGTTTCGTCGAATTCAGTGAGTGGGTATTTGTATAGGCTCATTTTTCATCTGGTTTATGATAACAGCAGGTGTAGGTAATCATATCGCATCTGTAATACTTGTAGGGAATATTGACCTCGACATGTGTAAAGCATTTTAAATCTTCACATTGATCTGGTTGTGCAAGTTAAAAATAAATCTTATTTTGTGATTATTTTGCTCAGCAAAAATAATTCACTCTAAAGGTAACAAAGTAACAATAAAGGTATCCTTTTTGATAACCAAGATATTATGTAGTACCCAGTTTTTAAAGCTCATTGCTATCCAAAAAATCTCACCTCTTCGTAGACTGCCGACTGGGGTTTTTTCCCTCATTTTGCCCTCCCCTTCTTTTCAGAATAAATTGGCACACTAACAAGCATTTTCCCATGATGATTATCACGACGAACCAATGAAGGGTTTACAGTTTTGTGCCAATTTATTCTGAAGAGAAGAAGAGAGATTTTAAATTAAAATACGTCTTAGATTACAACTTTTGATTCACTGGTTTCAAATCCTTGGGTTTCAAAGAACCTAGAATCACACTGTACTATAAATGAAATAGTAATCAAATCATTGCTGTTGGAAATCCAAGACAACCCATATTTCCAAAAGCCTTGTTGTGAATATTGTTTCATCCTTGGTTCCATTCTCTATCAATAATCAACGAGCACATAAATCAGCTTACAAAATCATATTAATTTTTGCAGACCCAAGATCCAATTCGTATTACTTAGAACCTAATTTTAATCACAATTTGACCAATGTAGATTGTAGTGTAAAATGAATAGAATATATTATGAAACAGTTACTAAAAAGGCATTTACAGGTGACTGTTTACAGTAATTAGCTTGCAGAAGTTGACAATTACAAATAAAAATGACATCAGAGCAATTGGGAATTGTGCATTTACAACGATCTGGAGCGGAAGGACGATCGAGCGTCTCCATCGGCGATGTCATCGTAATATGCTCATCATGTGGCGAATTTGTAAGTACAATCACAGACAGAATAACCATCTGCAAGTAGGGTGAAGAGCTGAAGTTGTACATTCCGTAAAAAATAATATGATATGATTTTATACATGACCAAGGGCCTAATCCTTCCTCTATTTCCTTTCGAACTCTGTTGGGATAATCAAACAAGGGCCATTCTATACTTCTTCGGCATAATCTATTTTTTCTTGGGGGTTGCTATTGCATCGGATATTTTCATGGCGGTAATGATACTGACTATACAAATACTATTTTTTGTAAAAATTAGCTGTGAAATGAAATAACTTGGTAAATGATTTAAATTTTAGTCTATTGAGAAAATTACTAGCAAAACAAGACAGGTAACATCTTAAGCCAGAATGTTGTAACATGAATAATAGTGCTAAATTAATAACAATAAAAAGAAGTTTTTTTCCAAAATAGGCGTTTGTGAAATTTGAGTATGAGGGCACAGTGCAGTACAAAGTATATGATGACAAAGTATGGAATGACACTGTGGCCAATTTAACCCTCATGGCCTTGGGCTCTTCAGCCCCTGAAATTTTACTATCTTGTATTGAAATTATTGGCAATAAATTTGAATCGGGAAAATTAGGAGCTGGAACAATAGGTAAAACGTTCATGGTATTTAATCTTAAGTAATGCAACGAGACTGCCAAAATTCCTGTTTCAACAAAGAGTTGAGGTAACCTTTATTTTACAGTTGGTTCAGCTGCATTTAACTTGTTGGTAATAATTTCCGTATGTATCGTATCTGTACCAAAAGGAGAAGTTCGGAAAATCAAAGGAATAAAAGTAATATTATGAAGCAGATTTTTCTTCCATTTCTGAAATGCAGACGAAACAGTCTCAAAAAATGTTTTATTACACTTTTAGGTTTTTATTGTAACGTCCATATTTAGTCTATTTGCCTACGCGTGGATGGTAATCGTACTGGATGTAGTCTCAAAAAACGTGATTGAATTATGGGAAGCGATTGTTACATTACTATTATTTCCAGCACTAGTATTCATAGCATGGTGGGCAGATCATGATTTTTGTATTCGAGGAAAATCCCCGAAAAGATGGTCATCACTTATTGATGAAGAAGCAAACAAGGAAGGAGTACCTTTCTGTAAGTTCAGAATATATTTATTTACAAATGCACATGGCGAAATTGTAACAGCACATTTAATATGAATTGTGTTTTGACTGATTTGCATAATAGATGAGAACAATGCACTCTACAGGGACGGAATTGTTAATCAAGAAGCCTTGATTGCACTTTACACTCGATGGAGAACAATCAACCCTGAATTAACAGAAGAAGAAACAGCGGGTCTGGTTGCTAGAAAGTAATTTCTGTTTTATGGCTAATTAGGTTTTAGTTTGTTTAGAAATATTGTAGTCTGTTTCAAATGATATGAAATAATTTTAGGCTAATCAATGACTCAACGCATTCCCACCTTTGGTACCGCTCTGGAGTCAGTAGAGTGTTAATGGGAGGTCCGCAGCTCGTGCCTGTCATTGATGAAAAACTAAACGAAGTAAAACTAATTCCATTTGAAGCTTGAAAATATTAAAGTATACCAGTTGCTGATACTCGTAATTTTATGAAGGTTTACCACGTACTGGAGAGTAATAACGACACTTGGAAGAACAGGAAAGACTCCGATTACAAAAAAGCTATAATAGAATTCGAAGGAGCATCCATTGCTGTTATGGAGAATATCGGTCAAGTTAACGTGAAGCTGATCCGACGCGGTCGATTAGATAATCAAGTTTGTGTCAAATTGGATACATTTGACGGAACAGCTAATGCTTACACTGACTACATTCCCTTTAGCCACATTGTAACCTTTCTCCCTAACAGTACAGAAATAGATATTCCTGTGACAATCGTTGATGATAACCAGTGGGAGCCGGAAGAAGAATTTTTCATTAGAGCAAGCATTGTAAACGATTTACAAGACTCAGTCTTAGGAAAGAATGCAATTATGGAAGTCATCATTTTAGATGACGACAGTAATTTAATTTCCCAATCATTTCACTGAAACTGATTACTATGGGATGCAAATGCAACAGTTAATAAGAATTTTGTATTGTATAGATCCAGGTTCCATATCGTTTACTCAGAGAGGTGTTTTTGTGCAACAAGATTGTGGTACTGTAGAACTACAATTGAAGCGATCAAACGGGTGTGATGGTATTGTTTCTGTTTGCTATAAAACTCTTGATGGAACTGCTATGTGTCCAGAAGATTACACAGAAACTCATGGAAAAATTGTTCTCAACCATGGCGAAGTAATTTGTAAATTCGAAATCATAATTACATTACAAACATATTATTCATTGCAAATATTTAACTTTTTGTCCCAGGCCAAATCAACCATATCAATTCCAATTATCAATTCAGAAAATCCATCCAAATCTGGATATTTTTTTGTTATATTGCGAGAGCCAACTGATGGTCTACATCTAGGCGATATGTCTAAAATCAAAGTGACAATATCGAATGAAGAAGGTGGATAACTCTATCAAACAAACGAGAATCGTTTTCTCAAAAATAATATATGATCTTATTTCCTTTGTACAGTTTCGCCGGAAGCAATTGAGAAAATGATGCAAATAGCTGCAGAAAATGTTGAAATAATGCAATTAGGCCATGATAATTATGCTGCTCAATTTAACGATGCGCTGTCCGTAAATGGAGGTATTAATTTCAAATCATTATCTGCAATATCATAAGAAGTTTCCTAATTTTAGATTTAATCATTTGTGTTCACTATGTGAGTGCAGGTAATATCGAGGACGCTACAACATTGGATTACATTTTGCATGTCTTTACTTTTCCGTGGAAAGTTCTATTTGCTTGCCTTCCTCCTGTTGGTTATTGTGGAGGTTGGTAATGATTCTAATTTTGTATTACATAAATTAGGTTATGCTAGATAGAATTTCGGTATAATTAAGCTGGATTAAAAATAGGTTGGTTGTGCTTTGTTTCCTCTTTGGCTGTTATTGGTATCCTAACAGCCATCATTGGTGATATGGCAGAATCCTTTGGTTGCCTTATTGGTATGAAAGACACAGTGACAGGTTAGTTACCGGAGACTTTTTATCTGTACGTAAAAATGTATCGTGTTTCAATAATGATTAACTTGTGTGTATGTTAGCATCTGTTAACCTATAGGCATAATTAATAGAAGATGACAAAAATGGTTTCAATTACATTAAAATTATCTTTTCAGCAATCACATTTGTAGCATTGGGGACGTCGGTTCCAGACTTATTTGCTAGTAAAGCTGCTGTAGCTACAGAAATGTACGCAGACAATGCTATCGGAAATGTAACTGGGAGTAACTCTGTAAATGTCTTCTTAGGCCTAGGATTGCCTTGGACTATTGCGGCTATTTATCATCTCATAAACGGAACCGTTAGTTCAATTTCTAATCGTTTCCCATTAAGCTTGTATGTCTGTTAAGTGTGGGTGATAAACAAATAACTGTTCATACGTATGTATAATCTAATTAATTATACTTATATAGCCATTGAACCCTGATTACAGGTATGCAAAGCATAGTTACATGAAAATGATAATGTATAAAATATGACTTGTTCCAGGAATTTATGGTCAGATCCGGCGACTTGACTTTTAGTGTTGTCATATACTCATCCACAGCAATTATCGCGATAGCTATCTTGTTCATACGAAGGATTTTTGTGAATGCAGAATTAGGAGGAGGAATCGTTGGAAAATGGGTAGTTGGATTTATATTTCTGGCTTTATGGTTCTTTTATATTGTAATGTCAGCATTAAAATCTTACGGAATATATCATTTTTTCTAAATTCCAAGTTGTGTATACCTTCACTAAGAAATAAACTCTGTGCTTGCACTATTGTCTCGTTTGTTATTAATTTCTACTAGAAGCCGTCGCAGGTGGCTAATTTTAATGTATATAAATGTCACAGACGTCTCAAAGGCATGTTGGCACTTGCTTTGCAACCAAGAGAGTAAAATTAGTCGATTCGAAGAGTACATTACATTATAGTACCCCATGGTAATATTCGTAAGGGCTACCAATACCAGCGTAATTACTTAGTATATTATTATGGTAAAAGCAGTAAAAGTAATGAAAAAGTAGGAACGAATTAGAGCTTCCACTCCAAATGTTTCTCCAAGTTCTACAGTCAACATCAACAGCCACTCAAGATCAAACTAGTTCTTCGGTGCAAGGCAAGTACAAGGTTTGTAAGCTTGATTGCATTCCGCCCCCAAAGTTTCAACACTTGGGAAGGAAAAGTCAATATTGTCCTGGAGACATTTGATTTGAACGAGATTTGAAACTTGAATCCAGCTTTGACGAATTTGCTTCTTTGTAGAATGATTCCAACTGATTATCAAATAAATGGAGTAGACAGTGGAGGTTTGTGAATCATTTTAACGGATTATCAAAAATGACAAGATTACTAAAAACATGGAACACGGAAGAATATGTAACAACTAGCTAGTAATTTGCAGTTTGTAGGTGTTTGCAATAACAAATAGCAATGGCTTTAGTAGGACCATTGGGGATTTTAATTGTATCTATATCTTCGGCAAATGGATTGAAATATCTTCCCAACATAGAAGATTGCACTCCATGTGGTGCATCTGTAAGTACAATCACAGAATAGCCATCTGCGACAGTTTATGAATTGCATCAACATTTTTTTGGGGTAATGAGTAAAGTTATGAATTTGGTAGCAATTAAATGTTCTTTGATTTCTGTTTATGACCTAGGGCCTAATTCTTCCTCTATTTCCTTGCGAACTCTGTTGGAAGAGCTGGCTGAGGGTAACTATGTACTTCCTCGGTTTACTGTATTTTTTCTTGGGTGTTGCTATTGCATCGGATATTTTCATGGCGGTAATGATAATGGATGATATACTTTTGCTGTAATGTACTTTTGGAAGTGAATTTTAGAATCTAATTGATATTTTTGGATTACAATCTTTAGTCTATAGAGAAAATCACAAGCAAAACGAAACAGGTATGTCAATTTGTCAATAATGTTCAACTAAGGATTGTGCCTTATTATTAGAAGTAGGAAAGCAAGTAAAATAATTTGTACCGCATTTTCCCAATTAGAGGGTTGTAAAATTTGAACTTGCGGGTAAAGTACAGTATAAATTACATGATGACAAAGTATGGAATGACACAATAGCCAATTTAACCCTCATGGCCTTGGGTTCTTCAGCACCTGAAATTTTACTATCTTGTATTGAAATCATTGGCAATAAATTTCAATCGGGAAAATTAGGAGCTGGAACAATAGGTAAAACGTTTAATGAATATTTTTAGTCAAAATTAGTAGGTTATGCCCACTAACGAGACTGTCAAAGCTCATGTTTAAACAAAGAATTGAGATTACCATTCTGTTATTTTTCAGTTGGTTCAGCTGCATTTAACCTGTTGGTAATAATTTCGGTGTGCATCATTTTTGTACCAAAAGGAGAAGTTCGGAAAATCAAAGGAATAAAAGTAACTTTACATTGCAGATATTTTTTGACTGTTGAGAAATATTAATAGACTAAACTATCTAAATGTTGTATTACACTTTTAGGTTTTTATTGTAACATCACTGTTCAGTTTATTTGCCTATGCGTGGATGGTAATCGTCCTGGAAGTACTTTCTAAAAATGAGGTTGAATTATGGGAAGCGATAGTTACATTACTCTTATTTCCTATGCTAGTAGTAGTAGCATGGTGGGCAGATCACGAATTTTGTGTTCGAGGGATACCAGCGAGAAAGGTGTCAGTCCTTGATGATGAAGAAGCGAACAAGGATGGAGTTCCTTCCCGTAAGTTATGATTAAATCCTTAGATAAGCATACGAAGATTGTTGACAAATACACATGATAAAATTTAATATGAAATGTGTTTTGACTGGGTTTCATAATAGAAGAGAACAATGGGCTCTACAAGGACGGAATTATTAATCAAGAAGCCCTGATTGCCCTATACAATCAAATGAGAACAATCAACCCTGAATTAACAGAGGAGGAAACAGCGAGTTTGGTTGCTAGAAAGTAATTTCTTTTTACACTATTCTGTTTTGATATTTTTCAGTACTTTACATCCGTGAATTGAATTCTTAAAGGTTAATTGACCAATCCCAACATTCCCACCTTTATTCTCGAGCTGGAGTCAGTAGAATTTTAATGGGATCTCCTCAGATAATGCCTGTCATTGATGAAAAACTAAAAGAAGTAACTAGTCCATTAACTTTAGTATTATTGGCATAAATAAATCCATTGATAGATGTACTTTTATCCAGGTTTACACTGCATTGGATAAAGAACCAATGGCAGCTAGTCATAGAAAGGATTCAGACCTTAGGAAAGCTATAATAGAATTCGAAGGAGTATCCGTTGCTGTTATGGAGAATATTGGTACAACGAACGTGAAGCTGATCCGACGTGGTCGCCTGGATAATGAAGTTTGTGTCAAAGTGGAAACATTTGACGGAACAGCCAATGCTGACGATGATTATATTCCATTTAGTTACAACGTCACTTTTGCTCCTAACAGTACAGAAATACTCATCCCTGTCACAGTCATTGATGATAATCAGTGGGAGCCGGAAGAAGAATTTTTCATTAGAGCAAGCATTGTAAACGATGCTCAGGAAGCAGTCTTGGGAAGGATACCAATTATGGAAATCGTCATTTTAGATGATGATAGTAATTTAATTATCAATACACTATAAATCCATTTTCCTTGCGATGATTCTTTTGAGTGGGGAACTAAGAGTATTATTTGTTTTGTAGATCCAGGATCTGTATCGTTTATTCAAAGAGGTATGTTTGTGAAACAAGACTGTGGTGCTGTACAATTACCATTGAAGCGGTCAAATGGATGTGATGGTGTTGTCACTGTTTCCTACAAAACTGTTGATGGAACTGCTCTATGCCCACATGATTACACTGAATCCCATGGAACAATCACTTTCCCACACGGCGAAGTAATTTCCCATCCAGTTGAAAAATTAATTGATAAAATTGTCTTTTACTACTGATAATTTCATTTTTTATCCAAGCCAAAAGGTACCATATCGATCCCAATCACCAATATACCAAATTCGACAAAAACGGGATACTTCTTTGTTGTTTTGCAAGATACAACTGGTGGTGTACATCTAGGAGAAATCTCTAAAATCAAAGTGACAATTTCAAATGAAGAAGGTGGTTAATAATAACATTACAATATATTATTTTTTCTCAAAAATAATTAAATTATGAAATTTTGACAGTTCCATCTGACACAATTGAAAAGCTAATGCACTTGGCTGCGGAAAATGTTGAATCGTTGCAAGTAGGCAATCAGAGCTATGGTGCCCAATTTAAAATTGCTTTGTCCGTGAACGGAGGTAATCATTTACTATCGTCATACATCTATTGTAGACGATCTTTAATCTTTTTTGTTGTTTCCCTGAATGAAGGTAATATCGAGGAAGCTACAACAGCAGACTACATTTTCCACGTTATAACTTTCCCATGGAAAGTTATATTGGCCTGTATACCTCCAGTTGGTTATTGCGGAGGTTGGTGTAAAAAATTAAGTGTTGGTAAAATTTCGGTTGTGTAATTAAGTTGTATTAAAATAGGTTGGTTGTGCTTTCTTTCCACTTTGATCCTTATTGGTTTTCTGACGGCACTCATTGGTGATATGGCAGAGTCCTTTGGTTGTCTTATTGGTATGAAAGACACAGTGACAGGTTAGTTAAAGGATGCTTTAGATAAAAAAATACAGTAAAAATTACCAGAATATCTGTTTTAAGCTGTACCTTGGAACATTTGTCAGAAACGGGGTCCTTTGTTTTAAAAACTTCTTATTTTGTTTTCAGCAATCACATTTGTAGCATTGGGGACGTCTGTTCCAGACTTATTTGCAAGTAAAGCTGCTGTAGCTTCAGAAAAGCACGCCGACAATGCTATCGGGAATGTAACTGGAAGCAACTCTGTAAATGTCTTCTTAGGCCTAGGTTTACCTTGGACTATTGCGGCCATGTATCATGAAATAAATGGAACTGTTCGTGCTATTTTAATTGTTGCAATTTTTCACCCTAATTACTGCCAAGCAATAAGAGCTATGATACAAAAATTATGATGCAAATATACATGATTATTTACAGAAATTTGTAGTCATACCCGGCGACTTGACTTTCAGTGTTGTAATATACTCTGCAACTGCGGTGGTTGCAATGTTTATCCTTTTCTTACGGAGGCTTCTTTGGGGTGCGGAGTTAGGAGGAGGAAATATCGGGAAATGGACAGCTGGCTCAATATTTCTGGTTTTATGGTTCATATACATTGCACTGTCAGCAATCAAATCTTACGAAATATACAATTTTTTCTAAAGTTTCGTCAGTGGTATGTGATTCCACCTTCAGTTTTCACTTTGTTAACAATATTTTTGAAAAATAAATGCAATTCCATAAAGTGTGAGAAGAATCAATAAAAAGTTGTAAAAATTATAAAATTACTAGTAAGCTTAATTTTGAGGCTTGGGATTTTGTTTTCAGTGTCATCAATCTCTGGATTTGATTTGCTAACCCTACTCATGCTTTTCGTGTGGAGAATAGCCTAAGAGCTGAATTAGGAGGAGGAGGAACATTTTGGAGCTAGTTTCATGAATTCATTTCGGATCATCTACATCATTTTATCCAATCTGGTTTTTTATAAATCGATTGATCATCTCAGCTGGCTAAATAAAATGTTTATAAGTGTTCCATTGATATCTTAGTATTGTTTTTTGTTGTCAAACATAATTTGGCGTTTTTACAATCGGGAGAAAGTGGGTCACTTCTAAAAGAGTATTTATATTACCCTGTATTATTATAGTAATTGGTAATTCCACCAGCTAATACAATAATTGCATGTGCATATGTATTTGTCATGAGTAATATGTATAAAAATAGAAAGTAGAACCCATCTGAGGTACTTCATGACAATAAGCTGACTTGACATTTGACATCAAGAAAATCATAAACTATATGGTATATTGCCAACTAGGGCAGCATCGGAGATCGGAAAGATGAAACTTACGAAGGAAGACAGTTTAGTGAACTTTTGTTCTGAAATAGGAATAGTTTTTTGTGATGAATCATACTCGTACATTTCTTTCAATTATAGCGGATAGTGTAGAGAGACAGACGCATATGACAATGTTAATAATAAGAGCCTTAGTACTATAATATTTCAGTAACGCTAAATTCAAAGGATCAAGAAAAATATGAAATTATACGTAGCTTATCCTTAGAGACAGAATGCATTAGTTATTACTCTGTGGAACAATCCATTTCGTCCGCGTAATACTTCCGTAAATGCATAATGCTCCACGTAAGTTGATCCAGCTTAGTAAAATTCCACATTGCTCGTACTAATAATGCATTGTCTCTGGCAATATGTAACCTACATTTCCTACGGAGAGATAAATGATTTTTTGAAGCACACATCGTCAGGCAGTCAAGTGGAAGAAATGCTGAGCATATACGAACATTGGATTGGACATGTCGTAAATAAAATTCATCATTAGTTTCCTTTCACCCATTTCTACTGAGCTACACTGGAATCTTCTCCTGTGTTTACTCTCCTTGTTTTATGTGCTCTAACATCGTAGAAAACAATATCTATAACGTGCAATTGGTTATATTCAACAGAAGTAGGTCAAAATGACAAAATATTGCGGAAGGGAAGGTACAATGCACATTGCAACTGAAACTGCACTTCCCTACTTAAGGATCACATTTCCCCAGTTACATTATATTTTTCACTTTCGTTAGAGGTTACTATTCTTACCTTTTCGACGATCTGTAATTTTGAATAGTCTTTTAGTATTTACAGCATTTACAAATTACTAGGTTACTTAAATTGCTGAGAAGTAATAAAATTAATCAGTAAAATTGGAACTGATGTCATAAACCTGACCATAGGATTCTATCAGATTTTCTATTTATAAATGCATACTGTTAATGGATACTACCTTTTCAATGATCTCGTCTCTTGTTAATATTCTTATCAAGTATAAAATTTATGTCCATCAATCCGAATCCAAGATGTCATTTTCATGAATTTTTAACAGTCGGTAATAAATGTGGGGTCGATAGTCAATTTTACCGTCGCCAGTGTGTCTGCTCTGCACGCTTTGCACATATAACGCAGATGACTAGAGTAGCTCTTGAGAAGCGTACAATGGAAAAGTCATAAAATATAAATTGGACACTGAAGAAAGGTAGTATTTCTCAAGAGGATTTTACGACGTCAGTTTTACAACTGGAATCATTAAATATGCATGAAAGGTTTTAATTGTTTCGGATTTAAATTTCAAAAGTACATCGACATCAATTTCTCTCCAACTTTTACTCTTTTTCTATTCTGTCATGTTAAAATTAGTTTTACGACTGGTTCTTGTACTCAATTTCAGAGTTTATTTTTAGCTGAAAAATACATCTACATGAGTTACTATATAATTACTAGTCAAAACTTAGGCACTTGTACAATAGTTAACCAAGATGCTGTATGACCTCAGCTTTACATTTTAAACAGTATATACATAGTAGTGTGTATACTGTGAAAGCAAATCGTGAAACAGAAAATTCCATATGGTAGGTTGTTATTATAAATATGTTCTGTTGTTGTGAAAGCTCAAGCTTTTCCCTAACAAGCTCTACTGAAAAGTAGGTAACCAATTTATTACTTTGAGGTGGGAGGATTGAAATAGTTGAGTACAAAAAATTGCATCGTAGTAATAATAGTCATCTATGTAATTGCAATTTGGTGGAGTGTCTTATAAATATAAGTTTGCATATGGGTTGGGAATGTTTACTTTTAAGCAGTGCTACAAAAAGAGTGCCGACCTGAGATAAGTGAAAAGCTACACGAGGATAGAATTGACATAGATGTATGGGGAACATAGAGAGTGAAAAGTAGGGTAGAATCATCATCTCGAACAAAAGTGAAGTTATACGACACTGACGTACGTCAAAAAAGAAGAATAGTAGTTCAGACTGTCAATCTTAAAATAGATAACATGTTTTCGAGCGGAAAACTCTACTGACTTAGTGCCTTACTGACTGCTCTAATGAACTTACTATTAGTTAATGTTATACACCTGTCTGTCCTGTACTGAAGGGGCGACCGACTGCTCTTGGCTATACAATCTCCTATTTATGAATTGTCATGTTTCTCCGTTATGCATCACATACTATGGGACAGAACTAGGTAACGAGCTTTCTCACCAGGAAGCAAAACTAAATGCACATTGCATTTCTCTACGACGCAAAAATGCCATAGTACAATCTGTAGTAAGTAGTACATAAATTCCTATGAGGTATTTTTTGAAAGCATGATCTATAAGTAGATTTTTGGTTTTGCAATCATCTTGCACAAGTTTGTCAATAGGTTTAAATTGATAATCCCTTCCTCTTTCAATTTGCATTAGAATCTACTTGTCTAGACTACTAATAGGGTAGCATGGAATTCACAATATACCATTTTGTAGTAATACAAACGATCTTACATGAAAATTTTAACCATTTTCTTCAGGCAGTATCTGTTTCGTATATCTGGGTTACATTCTGGTTTGTCAATGTTGTTCTTTGCCAGAAGATATGAACAGAATCACAATAAATATGCTGAAAAATAAGGCTATAGAACTTGTTTCGGTTAATTGAAAGAGATGAAGTATATAAATGGTAGCTACTGAGTCTTCTTGGATAGTGTGCCAATGTTTTAATCTGAAAAACGGATTAGATTCACAATCGCAACTTTTATTGAGCATTAAAAATGATAATGATCATAGGAGGATATAGGAAACGATCACCGTATCAGAAATGCGTGTAAAAAGCAATGAAATGTATCCAGACATTATTACGCGAGTAGTAAAAAAAATTGGGAAATGTGACTTTTAGAAGTTTGTCTGCCCTATTGCTATATTGGTACTATATTATGAAAAGTAGGAACAATATACAAAGTTTAATTTAATCACAGAATTTTCGTTTAGAGCGTTTAGATAAAGTCGAACAGGAAAACAAACCGAACAGATGAGATTTAAATAGTTTGGCTATGCCCAGTTTCATGCTGAGTTTCGACATGATTCCCCACTTATTTCACCTCACTTAACCCAACTTACTTTCATTTGCGAATACAGAAACTAACCCTGGCTCGTAAACTATTCTTGGATAGGGTCATGTTATTTATTTCGACAATTCTGGTCTCTGATTCCATGCAAAATGCATTGATAATCATTGCAACCCTACTAACTATTCGTCTGTTTCTCTGCTAGGTTTGTCATAAAGCTCGTCGAGGGATTATCCCAACATAAAATGAATTCACAGCACTCCTGTTCACGACATAATATATTACCACATTACCAGACAAGGCAACGCAACACAAGCAATTGGCACAATAATAAACATTTAAATGCACATAACATTTCGTAGCACTTACCTATATGGGATATTAATATATTATTTTATATAGTAGTGTAATATGCGTATTGCTTTACTACAGTTGGTTAAGGCAGTAAATGTACGTACCATATTTTATGTTGGCCTACAAAATTAAGTAGGCTAAATGAAATTTCAATGCAATATGTGCAATTTTAGGTATTGTGAATCTGTCTAGTAGGTCATTCCCTGGTTTCTTGTCACTTTTACTTTCCGTTGTTCTAATTTATGCCAAACTCTGTACTTAAAGGCCTGTCGTTTGTATTTATTTATGTAAGATGACATTGGTTAACATTATCCTATTAGGATCAATATTAGTATTCTAAACCTCATAACCTTGGTAGATTAAACTATAACTAAACAAGGCACAGCACGTAGTGTTTAGAGAAACTAATAGATCGAACGTGGCGAAATACTTTGGACTTGGCCTCAGAACCAATGACTATAAAAGGGTATACCAATCTTTCTCACCTCTCTACCATATCAATGTGCTTAGTGATAAAAATATCCGAAATAGCAGAGATATGTAGTTATTAATTTTTTTGTAAAGAACCAATAATATAAACTTCTTTGGTAAGGCTAAGGTCCAATTCTCTGTAGTTCAATTCTCAGTCTCGCGAGCTGGATTTTAATAGTAATTTTAACCGTACTATTTCTTGGAATCTTGGAATTTGCTTGCTATTGAAAAAATCTCATTTTCCCAAAACGAGAACTGTATCCAATTGTAAGTACTTTGCTTAGTACTTTTCATTTCTACTGTAAAATCCAAACTTTCATGGTATGCACCAAGCCATCAAAATATATTCCAGTTTCCAGTAAGTATTTCAGCAAGCAGAATTTCTTTACTAAACTTTATTTATGGCCTAACAGAGAATGAATTTACATTTCCTTAAGCCATATTATTCTTCTATATTTCCACTGAAGAGAAACTCAATAGCGTAGATAGTAGAAGCAGTAGTCTGCAGTAGTCGCGAGAATTCTTTCGTCATACAGATTTATCCTTGATGTCTAGCTTTACAATAATCCAGGCACAAATACACATTTGGGTTACAGATATAGAATGGTAATGCGAGGATAAGAAAATGTTGTACTTAGAAAATAAATTCACAAAAGATTCAAAAAAATCAATACTTACGCTGCCTCTACTCAGCTCTGCTGATACTCCGATGATCTTCTAAGGCAGAGAGTGCTTTTCCGAACAGAGAAAGAGAAAGTACTCTTTCCTGAGAAGGTGACAAAACCGGACATTTCGTGAGAACTACTTAGTAGGTAATATGACTAAATTGGGTTAGCAGGAAACTGTCTGTCGAAATAAAACAATTATACCTGAGAAGTCAGAGTAAATGCATTTGCACTGAAGCCATGTGGGTGGACAAGACACATATAGGTGTCACTTACGACTTGCTTGATTTAATGCTCCTATTGAAAAAGACCATTACTATTTACTCCTGCGTATACTAACCTATGGTCTGTTCAATTTAATAAAATGACATCCATTAATTCGTTTTACTTATTAAGTAGATCTGTCTTTCCACTTTTCCTCCGTGTACGCGTAACCCAAGAGCAAATTTAGATAATTCGTTCAAACTTTATATGCGTAAAGGATCAAAGGTAAGGTTCTATTTCAAAATGATTAAAATCGAACAAAAAATGGATGTTACTTTACCTCGGTTCTTTTCATTGTTAGAAAGTCTTATGAAAAACTTCGTTCAAAGTTCATCAATCAGAGATAGTCCATCAATCTCCGATATTTTACACCATTTGGGCATGGTTTATTTTTATTTGTAGGTATCATTGTACGTGCATTGTACTATCAAGTTAGCAAATTCAATATGCTTAAATTAATTGGTAGTATTATTGAAACGACAATAAAAACTTGTAAAGATTCCTTTATGTCAAACTTCTATGACTCTTTATTAAAGGTTAAGGCAACGTCTGTACGGATCCGTATTGGAACAACTTCTAATTAGAATGTCACGTTTAAGTACATGAACTTAAAAACTTTCCTTACTTACAAAAGAAGAAATTCAATGTGCTTTTTCCATGTAAATTCCTCGTAACAGATGCAAATCGTTGCTCTTTTGTATCACCACTTGTATGATTGAATAACCTGCAGACATTACGCAGGCATAAGGCATATGTTTCTAGTGAATACTATTACCGAAGGTTTTATGCTAAATTAGTAACTACCTGAAAACTTTAGGCAAAGTAGTGCGAAAACAGCTGTAGGCGAGATTTTGTCTTACATAAAAGACAGACGTAGGTAATTCTTGAAGGATACTTGGTGCAAGTTATAAAAGCGTTGCACAATACAAAATACAAGCAGAGGAGTTTTGTCAACATGGAGAATAGAGCTTTTATTCTGCGTGTTATATCTAGGAGGAGAAAGTAGAGTTGCAAGAAGGCTTTTAGATAGGAGTAAGTAATGCAGGCAACTTTCTCCGAAATTCATCCTTATTAAAGACACCTACGCTCCCAGACACTACTTTACTTGGAAAATAAGCTTTTATTAGATTTATGTTCTATTCTGCGTATAGCTTCTTAAAGCTGTGTCAAAACAATTCTGGGTACATCTAATAATTAGCTTTTAATACTATAACAAAGGTTTACAAAGTCAAGAGGCCAAAAATACCTTTATTATTTTGTAAGTGATAAGCACAAAGAAAATTGCATCGATGTTTTGCTTTGTGTTACTATAAGCCCTAAGCCCTACAGTTTTGTCATGCTTCATCTTATGTACAAACTGTTTAATGTTTACATGCTGTAATCTTATCAGTAAATAACATGGTCAAAGGCAAGGTTTTGTGGTTATTTTGGAACGACATATGGTTTTATTTGTCAGCATTTACAGTTGATTTGAAGGACATCATTTTAATCAATTAATGTAATTACATTTAAAATCCACGCGTGTACACTCTCGGCTTAATCTCCCGACATATAGGAAGTAACGTCCCTACTTCTACTTAATTACTTAGTCATAGGGTGTACAAACCATTACTTCGTAGTAATTGCTATGCAATTCACTACTACTAAAAGATTACTAACGGTTGAGATGTTAGAATAAGTTAATTTTAGCATTTATTTGATACAGCTGTCAGTCTGTCAGGTAAGCAAACCTCAGTCCTCACCTCAGAGACACACAGGGCTACTGAGATCAACACAATTTTCTGCTTAACATGTGGTGTCTATACATGAATCGATTTGTTTAATGGGTATGACAAGACCAGCAAGAAATTCTTAATTAATTCAAGCTGTTTTTTCGGTGCGCCTGTTGGTCGGTAAGCTTGTTTTTCCCCATATTTGTTATAGTTTCATATTTTTTGTTTCCTACAACATGAAGGAAAATAATAATAGCTCGGCGTCCTGCATTTTGCATGGAAATTGAATCGAGGGTTAAAAATAGACTTTCATCTTCCTGTTGAAGCCCTTCCATTATTCATAAGGGCTGCGAAAACTCATACCTATATTATTTAGATATCTAGATAAAATCTCGTACAAATAGGGATGATATCTAGGTGCTTATTAAATACGGATTTACATCCCACTCCCACTTACTTAACTATACAACGCACTTCAATAGCTGGCGAAGTTATAACACATTGTAAAGGTTGCTCCATATAATTAATTCTTCATTTTTCAGCATAGTACTACAAACAGCTTTGGTTGAGGTTTAAGCTTATAACTCGTAAATGAAGAGGTGTGCCATACCCAATTATATAAAATCGTAACATCGTCATTACAGTGAAAACTTATCTCGTTTTTCTCCGCGTGAGTTGAAGCAACTTCTCCGTTTGTTTGTGAAAAACAATACCTAGAAATAAATTCAGGCTGCACTAATGAGCAAAAGATACTGTTCACGTTTTATTGTGCTCACGTTTAAACCCAAACAACTCAGAAGACGAAGTCAAAGCTTTAAATGTGTCTGTATAAATTGATGCTACAACTTTGTTTGGGCGATATTATTTACAAAGAAAACTTCCTGTAGAAAACGCAATATCAATATAACCTTGAGTATTCCGTAGCACCTTAGTTTGCTTAGCTTAATTTTGTGCGAAAAGGCTTTTAGTCACGAGGAGTAAAATGAGACGATAAAATAAAGTAGAAGTGTAAATTGACTCTGCATCCAATAGAAATTGAAACGACTACTATCAAAGTCAAGACAAACAATGAGATTTGCACATTTAGCTCGCCCGAGGATGAGAGCTTAATTTTATAATTCTACTATAGACATGATGATCAGGACTTTAGACTCTTCTGTACTAAATGCGCTTTAATTAATTGGGAATCATGAGTACTAATGATAATAAGTACAATACAATTTGTCAGACAGATCTGTTAAGGTAAACATAGGAGGATGATTGCTTTCTGCACATAAACTTACTAGAAACAACGTGCCGAAGCATCATATATCTATGTACTTGCTTTTAGGTAGATATAATATTTTACATGTATACCAAAATTAAAACGTTTTGACACACGAGTTGGTTGGTTTGAAATTTGAAAGGATACCTACACGCAAAAGTTAAGTCCTACGACTCGTCTACAACTCTTAACTAATTAATTACTTGCCTACAATAACGGGTTTTATATGTATATATCATATTATAGAACTTAATCGGATGAAATAAGATGAAATCTTTGGAAACTTCCAGAAAGTAAACACCAAATCCACAGCAGACGTACTCGGGTGTTATTCTTACAGAATTTTGGTGGATTTATATGCATGTATAAGTGATAATAATATATATAAAGTGTTTACTCGCTACTTATACTATATAAGTATGAATAATACAAGGTTTACTTTCGGTTCAGAGTCCATTTATTTTTCCTAGAATCAAATGAAGATCACGAAGATGAAAACGTGTTTGAAAGATAAGGTAAAAATAGATGATTGAATTGAGTACATATGCAGAGTTAAGTTATGAAAAGAGTGACGTATTCTGGTAGGATAGGAAATTACTTGTCTGGGGCTACCTAAATATAGTTTTTAAGGTTTAACTATGGTTATTGTAAATATACATAACAAGGATTGTTTGTGAGGACAAGCCGAAGACATAAGGTATAGAACGAAAGTATAGAAAAAGTGTGAGGCTGTTATTGTGTATTCTCCGAGTGACCTGAATTTAGCCTAAAGATAGACGAATCAGATTTTGACTGACGAAAGTAAAGTTTAAAGACCTTTCGGCCAAATTGTGACAGGCGGGTTGTTCCACACAAACGGCGGGCTGCTTACATGCGGTATTGTGGATAACGATTCATACATCAACTATTCTACTCTGTCAACTAGGAGAATTTCCTATACGCTACAACACTATAGAATATGCCGGCAAAGATCCTTCATTCCTCTTCTCCCCAACAACTCTTGCTCTACATAATGAAATATACATTGTAAAAGTTGTGTATGTTAGCCCAAGAATGTATGATGTGCTCAGCTGTAAAGATACTTTCAAAGCAGCACCTGTGATGCATTCTGCTAGAAATATTTGCTGCTACATCGAAATTGTAAATATTTAGCGAAAGTAGAACGAAAAGTCAAAGTTTTATGATTTCATCGAAGTCCAAAAATTGTTTTCCCACACACAGATCGGTGATTAGGGATTGCATCATCTATAATGAAAAGTAGTCTCGTTTGTACATTAGCATTACCAGTATCATATAAATGCATGGTTATTTGGCAATCATCAGGCTATGATAAACTAAAAGCCAAAATAATCAATTTTATCAATTTTCCAATTTGCGAGCCTGAAAAATCTTTGCAATAATTTTTTTATTTTATCTCTGTAGGAAATTGTATGCAGATGTTGGTTGAGAGAGCATAATATATGTAAGTAGTCAAATTTTCCCCGTAATTAAGAATGCTAAATTCATTTGCCTTTTCCTCATTTACAGATGAGAGATGCTGCCAAAGTTTGATTGACAGTTTTTACATTTAACTGATCCACTTGTGTCTTCACTCCGTGTGACAGTTTGAAAATGTATGTCACAAGTATAGTTTATATGTCTATGTTTACATTGTCACTTCATAAAACCCGTGGAATAGAACGTGACACTTTCGCTTTCTTAGTCTAAATGTAAATATATACAATACCTTCAAGGAAATGTAAACTATCTTCGTTTAGCAAGTCACTATGAGTTTACAATTTTCGTACTTTCGTACTCATTGACTTATTATGCTGAAACTGTTTACAATGTAAATATAGTTTGTATCTATAGGTTTACATGTGCCTTTTAATTACTGATTGGTGTATAGTGTATACTAAGAAAGACAGGATTGTAGAACGATAAATAAAGATTTCAGCATGTGCAAATGGAGACTAAAAACATATTGGTTTATTATATACGTATGTATCCTTACTATATATTAAATTGAATCGTAGCAAATAGTAAAGATAAGTATTGTGACATGTAAATGATTCAGGTTCTTATCTGTCGTCACCTTGGCTAAAACAACAGAGCGGCAGTTTGTGCAGACGTATATCCGTATTCCGATTTCAGTGAGTCAGTTGGGAGTAAAAGAATTTCGGCAAGGAAATGTCATGACACAGACAACAGATAAATCTTTGACCGCGCCAGAATCCTCCGATCTCATGCACTAAAGAGTTACATACTCCACTGACACTAACGAAAGATTAAGATAAGCAGAGCAGAACAGAAAACTGATTGTTACTGCATTTAGCTATTGGGCTAATGCAACCAAATGAACAAACCTTCCGTCCATCATTTTCCTTTTCCGCGTGTGCTAATAGAAAACACTATGCTGCACGGCAATCAGCAAAAGTGACAATCAACAGTCTCAAATATACTACTGTGGTTATATCTCTAATCTTATGCTAGCTGTATCGTAGTATACACAATGGAATTGTCATTAAACTCTCGATGACGTAGAAAGTATGGGGAAAAGGTTAAAGTAGTCAAAACCAGAAGTAAATCCGACTTTGGTCTTTTGTCCTCTTATCGCTCTAGCGTTTCTGGTTGTGACATATTGAACCGTTTACATTTGACATCTCTCTCTTCCCACGTAGGAATGATCACACGATTCACACACTTCTATATTATAAACATGATATTTGAGTACATTTAATAACATTATGCAAAGTAGTAAACCGCAATTTGTGTTTATGCTCTTTCCATCAGTCTCATTTTGAGATAAACATTAGTCTTTCTATAAATGGCATAGTCTGGGTTGTTCATTACAGACTTTTCTGATTTTTATGTCGCATTGTGCCCTGGTGTGCCTAATCGATCCTGTGTGTGGGTTGACTGGGTTGGAATATTTTACTGATCTCAGTTAGCTATCTCACGTTTTACTTCATACATTTTATTTTCTTGATTTTGTCCCTTAATGATGTTATTCACGTGTTTTCTATTTTCATTCCATACTCGGCACATTTAACCTATTTTTAGAATACTACTGCTGACAATCATTGTGTTAGTATCTACTAAATCCATGGGATAGAAGTTATTTTTGCCAACTAATAATAACATATCTACAATCGCAAATCAAGTCTATTGTGCCACATCCCCCCATGTGTGTAATGACGCAGTGAGCTTATATATTTCACTTTTCTCTGATAAATTGCATCAGTAAGGTAAATGTTATGACTCATGTACTACTACGTTATTAATGCTATTATAAAATTAAAGGACTAGTAATAGGCATTTCATTAAGTCAAGCATCAGTCTTCTTGAAGGTTTTAATTATTGATGCATTTAAATGGGAACTCTACTAGGAATGCAATAATTAATGTAAATCAAGTGAAGTGGATCAATTTATTCTAAAAATGTTCCTACTGCAAGTAAAAGAGATTGAATTATCTCTGGCAAGGTGTTCTATGAAACTGAACTAAAAATTCATTATGGCGGCAATGCAATGACAAAGCTAAGTTTTTAAAAGAACCTATGAGTTAATTATAATAAAAATAACTCCGGAATAATAATATTTTTGGGGAGCCTCAATGGTAGTTGGGATGCTAAATTCGAATGAATTCAATAACGATATTCAAAACTCTCGACGGCCAAAATACTTCTGTTAAATCATATGAGCAGTTGAATCGCTTCATCTTCAAACGAATAACGTTTTCACGATTTGGCTATCGAGGTAATAGCATTAAAGCGCAGTAAAAAAGATGACGCATTTGTACTCAAGGATCTCTGATGGAATAAAATTTGTTGATAAAAGATCTGTTGTTGACTACTGTAGTTGTGTGGGATCAACAATGCACTATTTGCGTATCTTTGTTGAAAGGGTAGCAAAGTTTAAGCTTTATGTATTCTTTAGGGAGAGTTACATGTCGTACGAATTACTTGAGGATACAATTTTGTAGTACAGGGAAATGTATGATAAAAATGAATAGAATTGTTAAAACCTCAAACACTTAGTTTACGTCAGGGGAATAGTTCAAAGGTGACCTTGCAAAGGTTCCTGCTACTTGTTTTTGTGTATAAAGGAATTGAAATGGGAAAATGCATAAGCTGCCTTTCATGTCTTCATATGTACATTGTTAGTAATACGTATTTCAAGTATTTGGTGAAAGCACACATATTGTATAGTACGGTTAAAGGTGGACATCAAAGAAACATCTGCGATGAAAATGTTAATACTTTGGGAATTGAAATCTGCGTGCATAGAGCAGGTTTACATATCGACACTATCCAATTACTACATTGAAGTTCTTTTCCTTTATTCATGACATGGATCGATACTGGAAGTGCCACTCTCCATACCATTATATAATCTCCTATAGAGAAAAACTATAAATATGATAGATATTTCTTCCCCTAAAGCTAACCTTTTAGTAGATCACGATCAGTTACACTTAGCCTGGTCATATCCGATTACCCCAAGGACTTGCATTGTTTTTCACATTATATTTTGTACACATTCAATACAGTAACTCGTGTCCACGTATCTTCGTGTATCGAATATTTCTATTCACATACACAAAGTGTATGACAACCAGTAAAAGCTTCCAACTTTCTCTATTGGATTATGTATTACATTACAAATGGATGGAATTTTTTGGATCCGGAGGAAATTACTTTATATTGACATGCACCACGTTCGCTTATGTAACCAATTCTATGAAACATATTTCCGACGGAGAATACTAATACGCAATGACCCTAACCTTGAACATCAAAGGATAATGAATTCCAATTACTAATGGAAGTGCTAATTACAAAGTAATTACGTTTTCTGCATGCCTACATTTCTATTCCCTACCATACCGGTGAAATAATTATTACCGTCTACCAGGCACTGTTAATTGGGAATAGCCCAAAATGCATAAGTAGGTGATCTTTATGTATTAGTGAGCATTTATGAAAATAAATCGAGGATACGCAATTTCATATTCGCTTTTCAGTTCACGGTATCTTTATTAGACTCGACAGTGAAATAAATTGGATGATACAATATTAATTAAGTTTAATATAAAATGTTCATTACTTTTATATGTACATGTGTCTGAATAGACAATAATCTAGTCGATGTCTCATTACTATGTCTAATACACACAATTTTTACTCTGATTTACTCATAGTAACTTATTTTCATCCTGTATATTACTTACAGTGAAATTAAAAAGTAGATTTAGGTACTTTCAGTGCTCTTAATGGTAACCCATATTTGTAAATCTCATCAAATTACTCTTAACAAGAATTATTGTCTACTAAATATTTATATTTACTTAATATACAAAAATGTCTGTACAAATGATAGGGTCTATTACTACATTAACAAAAGTACTATACCTGCGCGTATACATATATTACAAATATGACTATCACTAATATACGAAACATTATTCTACGTGTTATGAGCAAATGAATAAAACTAAAGTAGTACTTGAGGAGAGAACTGCTAATGGGCAATGATTGTATAAAAATGTTTATTCTAAACTAAACATTGTACAAATCTTAGAACCAAATCCTTTCGGAAACACCGAATTTTATTTCCCTGGTGTATCTAATTATTATTCGTGTATTTCTTATTTATAGCCACCTGGTATAAGTACTGTCATGAATTAAAAGATTCATATTGATGTAATAGTAGATAATTAATTGTTTCCTCATTTAATATTGATTGTTTTAATTACTTTAACTATTAAGGACAAGGGAGATGCTAAAGGTTTTGTCTTTTACAAATCCGCTCATACTTGCATACCGGTCTAACTCTAAAGTAGGCGGGAGGGATATACATGATAAAAATCAGACTTCCATTCATACTGGTTCTTTCGTGAATACAAACTATAATACGTAGATGATTATCTGCTTAATTGCAAAAGATGTGGTTGCTGTTGACGGAATTAGTAGCAATCCAACTCTCTACCCTCTCGGAAATAGAAGCTTTATCCATATCAGTTTCCAAACCATAGCTTTTGAGAATTCTAAGGGATTGAGATCTGACATGATTTTGGTAATTGGTACGAGACTGTTTCCTGCTGTTATGTTTGATGTGGTGACTATGTCCTGATGGAGTGACCGACTCGCGCCTATCACCAATTGAGCTGACTCTAGTGGCAGAATAACCACGTTTAACCCATTCATCTTTCAAATACTTGGAAATCTCCGTGACTCCATAACGCTTTGAAGATTTGGGTTCGAGAATTCGTTTGAAGAGTCGGAGTAACCTTGGGGTGAATGGTTTGAATTGTTCTGGCATCCGGAGAGATTTTCTCCTCAACCACTCTGTGTATTGACAATAAACATTATCTGTAATATCCGCACACTGCCAAGGTGCATAGCCCGTGAGGCAAAAGTACAAAATTATCCCAAGCTGCCAAACATCTGAAGATGGGTAGCAATAATATCTCTCTTGTAGTACAACTTGACAGATCTCGGGAGGGGAGAAAGGAATCCACGTTTGGTTCGTTTTCGTCACTAGTGAGCCTTCAGGACGCGTGTAGCCAAAATCACAAATTTTTATCAGTGACAAATTGGATTTGAAAACGAGAATGTTCTCCAGCTTCAAATCTCGATGAACAAGATGGGAGCTGTGAATAAATTCCAAAGCGGATGCCAATTGTTGGGCTACAATTTTCACCTGACTCTCAGGCAAACCTCCTTTCTTAATGAAGCGAGACAGATCTCCGCAAGGGGCGTACTCTTGAACGAAGAGGTAACAACCATTCCAAACGAATGAGACGTTGTAGGATGTCACTATATTGGGATGTGGACTGAGGAAATAATTGTAATTCAATTCCCGGTTAAAATCAGCAATGCTACTGATCTCGCTGTGAATCGCTTTCAAAACCAGCTTCTCATTGTTTTTCTTTGCAAGAATTACTTTGGCAAAGCATCCTTCAGCCAGTGTTTTCACGACATCGAACTCTTCTTCTATGTTTATTTCCTTGTAAGACAGACTTCCAATTGAGTTTTGCTCGCTGATAGGAGACGGCTCTTTCTGTAAACGCTTCATTTTCATTACAGTTCTTTCTTCACTACTGAGTCTGTTAAATAAACAAAGATAATCATTAATATTCTTATTCTCATTGTTGTACAGTTATTTTCCATCAATTTTCTGGTAGAAAAATAAAATGGAACAAGTCACTCATCAATGGATATTTATACATATAAACTTCAAAAGCTTGTAATATCTATTCATCTGTAAACTAATCTTAATTTTTTAGCCGTATTTATTATCAATACGTCGTAATAATAAAGATTTTGCCGAAAATCGCCCAAGATTTGTTTATAATTTAGCGTATAAACTTAGAGATTAGAAAATAAATATCGTGCTTACCTTGAAAATTGTGACTCTGCTGCGTCTGAAGAACTGGTATCTTTGATCTTCCGAAGGTTAACTGGGCACTGTGTTCAGTTGAACTTGAGACAGTGTTTTTGATCGTTTCGCAGCTGCAATGGGATCTGCTACGTTTTCTTTAGAAGTAATGTGCTCTTCTACGAATTTTCTATTGGCATAGGCTTTTTGTTTAGGCTTGAGAACTCTTGTTTAGAGACGACTTTAGCAGTCAAAGTTTTCAATGTTATACAACTTGAAAAGACCAATCAAGCACCAAAGAAATTCGTTCTGAACTAATAAATTGTCAATAGAGTGTTTACTGGTGGTGACACTTTAAAACCACAACCAGGTGTTGCTGATCTAGAGCTTATTGGATATTTTTGAAGATTTTGATTTTATTAGCTCATATGGCTCAAAATAAAATTGTCTCTTTCAGAAGATGGTATTGACTTGTTGACTTTGAGACACGAATGTCAGTTTCTCTCTCTTTCTCTCTGAATACTAAAGTTTATTTTCGTGATGGCGAAAACTTTGTTAGGATTTATGGTAGTTATTCGTTTTTAAGCTTCTCTTTGCATATCTCCTGTTGAAAGTATAATGAATAGAATCGGACAGGATTGCCTTCCTTGTTAACACCGAAGGAAAACCCAATCTTTCAATGTTACTTGCAAATTGGTTTCACCAAGTTATTCTTGGTCTGGTGTTAACAGATATTCTTCGTTGTAGGTAAAATTATTCCAAAGATATACACAGAAGTGTTTGTATCTCCGTTCTTGTCAGCTATAGATAGATGCGTAAGTAGTAGTCGGAATTTATAGTTTACGAACTGTGGAAAGTCTAATTTAATGAGTTTCTTTTACGAGGAACTCTGAAATTGATTTGCCCTTTGGCTTGCCTTTTCCACAGATTTTCAAATCCTCAAGCACTGCAGTGACAGCTGCTGCAAAGCATTTTTTCGTTTTGTAGTAATTGCTTACGAAGAACTGCTTTCTAATTATGTTTCTTTAAATACTTGTAATTTTAATGTTTTTCAGAGGTATGGAAATAGCTGAAAAAATACCTCGAGATTTTTGTATCAAGTTGTACCGCAATATTGTGTACGGTAAAGATTTCTTTTAGAATATGCTCAATGTGAGATGTAGTGTGTTATGGGAGTAAAATGTTTGGAGACGGACTGTCGAAGATGCAATATGCGAAAGCTAGTCAAGTTAGGAGTGAACTGAAATCTTTTCTGACACTCGCGTGGTTATATAGCATGAGATTCTGTAGCAGAAGTAGGTAACATCAAAACTAATATAGGAAATGTCATGCACTTACGCTGAGCTGAAGTCTACTGACATGTAATATTACAGAGTCTGACTGTGCCACTTGTTGAGTTAGGTAAGGAAGACTTCCACTAAATCCGAACATAAATTCGGGCATCTGCGCTTTCTTTCGTCTCACAGATTCAATTCTAGCTTACTTTTCCATGTTGGCTTTGGCTTCACTAAGTATGATGCTTGTTATTCTTAACTACACACTACACACGACTCCCAGAACGTTCTACATTGTTTTTCTTCTGTAGAAACGCTATGAATAATGTATTGTGCAAGCTACGCTTGAAGAAAGAAACTAGTACAATATAGGTTAACTACAGATATTTTAAACTGAACAATATAATATCTGCCATACACTTAACAGAGTAATGCTAGTATGGCTTTTAAGTTGCTGTCATCAACAAGCTGAATGATTGTAATATTTTCGTAATAACGAGTGTTTAGAGCAAAATATCAAGAAAAAAAATGAAAATATGACACGTCATAAGTCATACTTCCGGTTTTGCATACAGGTTAATTGACTATTACACGATGACGTGGACTTTATGTCCAAGTATGAGTAGTCGATCATATTTAATGAATCTAAAAGGCATCTGAAGTATTTCTTGCTTTTTTTTAGATTTTACATTATACAACTAAAAAGTTCCATCCCAGGGAAATTCTCAAAGTTTCCACAGTATTCAACAGTGCAATAGAAATTGAAACATTTTAGTCATGCAGATTAAATCTATCTCCAACAGATGCTTTTGCTTAATAGCAGCAGAAGAATGAAAATACTTTTGGGTACATTACTGTTTATCACTTCTGATCATCTAAGTTCTTTATTTTAACCTGAATGTAAAATATTCGTATATTTCACAACGCAATCAAATTAATGAATGACATTGTCTTCAGGTTTGTTAATGCATTTTGTTTAAGGTAAAACAGTATCTGGATCTGGATTGCATTGCTGTGATTTTACTAATAATCAAACCAAGAGCTCTTGATGCTTTATCATGAGTTGAGTGGTTCGTTCAAATAATTCTGTTGAACAAACACATTTGTGATCTGATGATAAAAGTTATTTGGGGGAATGTTTTTACAAGGAAGCACAAATGAAATCATATATACTGAGATTATTGATATAGCCACCACATTATACTTAGTTCAGTAGTTATTATCCTACTTAACTGTATGTTAGTCTTTTGATTATAGTCATGGATTGACAATGAAAAGTACAAAACCTTCTTGATAACGAAACTAATCAAGAGGAAGGAGTGGATCAATTAATTGGATAAATACTTCACATTGCACTCTTCTAACAGTAAATGAAGCAAATTATGTAACAAACCAACTGGAACATCAAATCATAAAATGAGAAGATAATAAGCGTGATAATTTCTGATAAAAGTTATATAGAACGTAGTGTCTGATATATTATTGTCACTACGACACTCGAGTCACCAAAGTCACAATGTCTCCATTTAAGTGCATTTTTGCTTTAGCTCTTTTAGGAAGTCTCGGTCTGATTGACTCTGTTTTCGGGGCTGGCGTCCAGAATTCGACCAGAGCAAGTTTTCATAACCCAATTGCTGATTTTCCATGGCCAGATCCATTTACTCATCGTCATCATGATGGTAGCATCTTATGACATTCAGAACTACTATTTGTATTTCTTTGTCATTTAACTTTACAAATTATAACTTTATTTATATACCAAACAGGATTCTATTACATGCCAAGATCAGAGGACAATGGAATAGCTCTGTACAGATCTCCAAGATTGACCAATTGGAGAAATGCTGAGAGGTCTTTTGTCTACCGGGCTCCTGGTGGTTTGGATGCTCTCTGGGCACCTGAAATTCACTGGCTTGACGGTAACTGGTACATGTACTTTGCCCTACAAACTGACGGCAATAACGCTAATCATCGTATGTACGTAATTCGAGCAAATGACCCTAATAACCCAATGTGGGGAGGATGGACTGGAGAAGTTAGGTAAATATCTAGACTGTATTTCTGAACTCCAATTATAAAAATGTTACTAATAGCAAATATTGTTAATTGTAGATTGACTGTCCCAGGGCAAGATTACTGGGCTATAGACGCGACTCCGCTGGTTTATGGAAACGGACGATTGTATTTAATTTGGTCAGGTAAATTGTGCTAGACATTTTAATAATCAAGACAAGTAGGACTGAGAGACATTTTCTCCTTTCAGGATGGCCCAATATCGACTCTGGAATGCCACAGAATTTATACATTGCTCCTATGTGCGATCCAATGAGAATTTGTGGAAATCGTGTGCTGATCAAAACCCCAGAACATAACTGGGAAATGAATGGAGCACCTCTGATTGAAGGACCTCAGATAATTCAGAACCAAGGAAGAACATTTGTAGTGTATTCTGCATCCGGCAGTTGGACTGCAGATTATTGTTTAGGATTCATGGGAATCGATGGACTTCAAGATCCTTTGAATCCAGGAAATTGGTGGAGACACAATCAGCCTGTCTTCTGGAGAAACGACCAAGCTGGAGTCTATGGAGTTGGACACGCTTCATTCACTATCTCTCCTGGTAAGGTCTAAAGAACATAAGCAAATTTTTAAATGGGCTGTCGCTAACTGTTTTAATTATGGTATTAATGAACTTGTATACAGATGGAAGGGAACCCTGGATAGTCTATCATGCTATGGCTGATCCAAACGGTGGATGGTATGATCTTTAATTCAACTTCTTTAGAAAGGTTTCCTTTTTTATGATTTTTGTTAATTTAATGATGATTAATAACAGGGAAGGAAGAACTGCCAGAGTACAGAAATACGGATGGAATCCTGACAACTCTCCAGCATTCCCCAGACCTGTTGGATTTGGAACTGCTTTGGAAGGACCTAGCGGAGAGTAACTATTCTTTTCAATAGGCATCCACAAATTACCCAACCCTTTGTACTTATTATGCGAATCTAATAATGTAAATACTATCAAATTGGTGCAAATGCTTTGAAATGGTATAAATAAACTCTATTTTAAATGGAAGAAACCTTACAGTATTTAGAATGTTCTGGGCAACTCCTCAAAAATTACTGCTATGAGTAATGCACATTATTATGGACTCTATTACAATTAGTAGGTATGGTATAGTAGGTATGGTATGACGTTAATTTAATTAACGTAATGATTTAGTTTCTTATTGTTTTGAAATATTAGATGGTAAGCTGATGCATTTAGTGTTCGTTACATTATGATAAAATTACATCATGAGCATCAGACACGGAACAACGGGAGTAGACACAATCCAGACATTAATTTCCATAAAACTTTTATAGTTTCCTTAAATAGCGAACACTTTTATTAGGTTTGTTATTGCCTACTTGGTAATTATTATAGTGCATGATTTAACTAAGAGTACGTTCGTTAGACATGAATGAACGCTTGCATTTATTCTTCGTGATGTTTAATATGATCGTAATAATGCAATTTGCACTCGCGAAGTCTGATTGAAAAAATAAGTATTCATTGTATTCCTACATTTTATTACTTTGTTAAGCCATACTTAATCGCTCAAAGTTAATAAACCAGACTTGATTTTAGATTACCTTTTGCGTTTCACAATCACAATTAATTGTCTACAAATTGGTGTTCCCAAATAGGTAAATTCAATTCCGTAAATATATTTAAAACGGATATGTATCAGTAATCTGTAGTGTTATGATTTAATGTGTGTAGAATTCGGAAACACGTATGTATATTAATATGTGCATAGTAATGCGTAGATTATGTCAATAATAGAAGGTGATTCCATTAAGAATGTAAAGGTCATTTCCATATTTACCATAATAAAGCAGGAAGGACGAAGGTTATGAGTTTTAGTATGTCATCACATCAAATACTGGTAAAAGAAACTATTAAAATATCTACATGTCTAAAAATGATTTTGAATCTACAACTGTAATATTGTAAAGGTCAAAGCTGACGGTATATTTAGCAAGTAAATAAAAGTAAAATTAATATTTGCAGTGTACCTACTCCGCATTTAGTAAATTCATTACTCATTGTCAGTCAGTACATAAATAAAGACAAACGAAAGAGTAGCATTGTAGGATGCTTCTAGAGTGTGGATCGACAAGCAGAAGAGCTGGTGAATTTTTATTGTGTTTTCGAGGTTTTTTGATTTTTTACATTACTTTTATGGACAAATCACAGACTGGTGTAACATAATGATTTTTAAATTCACAAATTCATATAGAACAGAAATGAAGGTACAAAAACATAATTAGTTCATTCACGACTCGACACATTTAGTTTTATTGCTTGACACATTTGCACACTTCTAATAGCACAATGCTTCCTGCATTCAGATTATTTTTAATTTCTCTTTTGTATTATTGTTAGTGGACAGTTCTACGGGTTGGATCCATTAAAATTCAATAATGTATTGTTATCTAAGATCCTCGTTAGTCATTTTCAGTTGTATATTTGTAAGTAAAAGTGTTGTGTCTAGTTTAAGCTTTGAATATATTGGATACAAGTTATACAGAGTAATACCTGAAAATGATACTCAATTGGAAATCCTCCTTATCTTAAGAAATTCTAATTCTGGGGTAAGTAAACACGATAACATGATTTCAGTATTTTAGTTGAAAATTCTAATAAATATTTAAAAATGCCCCTCTTCATTTTCAGTTGTTCTTTTGGAATGGTATTGACAAAATTGGGAAGGAAGTTGACATTCTGGTATCTCCTGATGTCCGTTCATTTTTCTTGGAGCATTTAATAAGCCATAACATTGTTGTAAAAGAATATTTCTCCATTGTGAAAATGTAACTATCTATAATTTTACAAAATCTTTAGAAAATACATTTTAAAGTACTAATTGTTGCGCACAATGTAGATTGATGGAGCAAAAAGAGCAGCCTCTCACATTCCCTTTAACAATTATTGATCAACCGAATCAGATTCCAACATTGGTGGAAAACAATACAACAGCACAACAGATTATCCTGGAGCAAAAGCCAAATGATGCGCAAAATAATACAAGTAGTATTGACCTATTAGAACCAGAATTAATTCCTATCCAGCCTGTTCCAGGAACGAAGTTGCTAACGGGGACCTTTTACATGCTAGGATTGTTGCGCTATCCGAAAGGATACATTACGTGGGCAGAGCAAAGTACAGAAAGGGGAAACAATTATGTACAGATTGATTTTAAATCCTCTACTCAACAGTATTATTCTCCAGGAGGCAAGTTCCACACAGATGCTCAATGGATGATTGTTCCCACTGAAAATTCTAATGCTTTCTTGCTAATTAATCGAGGTATGCCCGAAGGAATTTTTACCTGGACTAAAGAAACATCACCGAACGGACATTTTATTCAGTTGTCCAAAAAGGACGATGACGGCGCGTTTTACAAACCTGGAGGAAAATGGAGAAACGATGCAATGATTTTCATCAATGGGACAGAGATTGAAGATCACTACATTATCCAAATTTCGAATTTACCTTCTGGAATCATTACATGGACGAATAAATACGGAGGTGCGAGTAATAAATATCTACAAGTGGATACTTCGCCCGGTTCAATGACCAATTACCACCCAGGTCAAAAATGGCGCGATGATGTTCTCTTCAGATTTTCACCTACAAAGAAAATAAAATTGTCTGGGATAATCTCCAATTTTCACTATGGAGTTGACAATTCTTCTTCCGTAATCCCAACTCGAAGAGTCAACATTCTCAGTATGGACAAATTAAAAATACCTAACAATAGTGGCATTTCCCAATCCTTTGTTCTCAAACACAATAAAACACTAACCAATTATTACAGTTTTAAATTTAACCAATCTTTCAATCATTTTGCAAATATTTCCTGTAAGGCTAACTTACCTTTGAAATTCGAAACTCAAGAGAAAGACAGAAGTGTTGAATTTCTATGGACTCAGGGCATGGAATTAACCAACATGCAGAACATGGAGAAAACTGCAAACGATGATTACAGTATAGACACTGTTGTCACCATTGTTCCTCACAGAACTTTGGAAGTTTCCTGGTATGTAGATTGGGTGGATGACCTGCAAGTTAAATTCTTTGCTCAAGTAGCAATCACAGGATTCATTGAGAGAATGACTACCAACAGAAAGTTACTTCAGATCCCTGTGAGTGGCTTAGATGTATACTATTTCCTTAACAGTGAAAAAATATTAGGCAATATTGCAGGCATTCGTGGAAATGAAGTTTTAGTAAACATTCAAGGCAATTTCAGAGGTACTTTCGCAATGAAAAATAATTTTCTGACTCAAAATGTGTAAACTTTCTCCGTTTCTGTGTAACTTTACTTTCTATTGTACAGAACATTGCATTTATTGCAAATCTCATTGCAAATTGTATTTCGCACAGTCAAAAGTGTCGCTATTTAATATTTAATTAATTTACAATTTATGCCACCAAATTGCTATCTACCCGTGTTAAGATATTTATTACAATACTATTTCTATGATGCATCTTTGTATAAATGGGACCAACCTGAATAAACGGAAAAGAAATCGGTTTCTTCACTTTTCTTTATTTTCAAGTTAATGCAAGCATCAACACAATATTTACATCCAAGATCCAAGTCAGGTACACTTACATAAAAGTAGCTATTGAATAATTCAGAAAAATATTTAAGGAAAATAACGGGTAACCCATAGGAAATATGAAGTTCTATTGCACACGTTTCTATGAGTATTTTCGTATAGGTGTACTAAAATACTAGAGAATTCGAGTATAAACAAACATTTGGAAAAATGCCAACTTGTATTTTAGAACACGTTCTAAAATACTAGTAACTATAGGAATAAAAGAACTAGTTCTAATCAACTAGTTTTCACTCGTATTTTAGTACATTACGAGTTTTATTACTAAACTTTGTATCCCCTGTCTACTAGATTGGTAAAGTAGCTAGGTGGTAGGCAGTGGGGACTTTGGTGGAAGTTGGCGGGAAATCGGTTCTCCCCCCCTGGATTTTTTTTCCAAAATTGATGTTCATTTTTTGCCTTTGTTTCCTGGTGAATTAAAATTAGTTTTTACTTGTATATTAGTACTAGTACTAAAATACGACTCAACGTCCCATAAATACTAGTTCTATTATACTAGTAAATACGAGTCGTTTAGTACTCGTACTCGGCAGTAGAATTTTTCCCTATGGGAAAGCAAAAGTGTAATTCGACTATAGGTAAAAGATGTATAAAGATTACAAGTACATGCTACACATACTCGACATAATTTTCTAATTACAATAAACTAATCTAGATTTTTAGTCTTCTAAATAAATATCTAGTAATTCAACTCTGTATCATAGGCATAGGTACTTACGATTTTAGTAAATCTAATGTAAATGCCATGTATGTTAATTATTGTTCGTCTACAAATTATTAGCTTAACATAATACAGATTAGTTAAGATTAATGTTGGGTGATTGAACAGAGTTAATTGGTAAATCAGCTACAAAGTTTACATGGACAATGCTACGAGAGCAAAGCTTTGTACATTTTCTATAGTAGTTTCCATTATTATCCGTCGATTGTTGGGTATTCTGGGGCTATAGGAGATTTGTGGCAGTTGTAATGGGAGTAATCGACGCAGTGGGTGTAGTAGAAGCAACCCATTGTCCAACTCTCTCGGCCACCGAATTATAATCTAGTTCTTCTTCCTTATCGACTCGTTCGGCAAATCGAACTGATTTTCTTCTAGGCATAACGTAAGATGATCGTGATTTAGAAGTTCTGGTGGAGCTACTTCCATGTCGTTCCAGCATTCTTCTGGTAGTAAATCCTTTACGTATCCATTCGTCTTCCAAATATTTGCAGATCTCTCGAATTTCGCATCTTTTCTTAGGTTTAGGTTCTAGAAGCCTTTTCAAGAGTCTGACGAGCCTTGGAGTAAAAGGCTGAAAATTTTCGGGTACTCTCAAGGATTTTTTCTTGAGCCAATCTGTATACTGACAGTAGACAGCGTCCGTGATGTCAGCACATTGCCAAGGCTCTATACCTGTTAAACAAACAATGACGAGTATGCCAACTTGCCACACATCGGTCGACGAGTATGTGTAGTAGTTCTCAAGAATCACAGTTTGGCAAACTTCAGGTGGAGAGAATGGTGTTGATAATTGACTGGTTTTCTTCACAAGACTCCCTTCACTCCTTGTCGAGCCAAAATCGCAAATTTTAATCTGAGAAAAGTTCTGTTTGAAAACTAAAATGTTTTCTAATCGTATATCTCTATGCACCAATTTTACACTATGCATAAACTCCAGAGCGGAGCTCAGTTGTTTTACTATGAGTTTCACATGATTTTCTGCTAGTCCGCAAGAATCACTTTTAAGAAAGCGAGTCAAATTCCCATAAGGAGCGAATTCTTGAACGAAAACAAAATAGTCATTCCAAAAAAATGTTACGTTGAAGGATTTCACTACATTTGGATGGGGACTTAGAAAATAATTGTATTCAACCTCCTTGACAAAATCTTCGTATAGAGTTGAGTTTGAATGAATTGCTTTGAGAACAAGACGGTCTGTACATTTTCTGACTAGAATAACTTTCGAAAAATATCCTTCGGAAAGAGTTTTAATTATGTCGAACTCATCTTCAACTTCTAAGTGTTTCAAAGCAGCACATGCGGAACTATTTGTTTTCTGGCTGGAAGTTCGCCGTAGTAAAGGAGCCGGCACATGCTCTGCTTTTGGTATCATTTGTGGTATTAGTGTCATACTCCTTCCTTCGCAAGTATTTACTGCAAATAAAAAATTCTATTACTCAAAATTACTTTAGAATTTACGACTGGACTAAACAGCACTTTTTATTACTTATCGTCATACTTTAAAGAATTTTACGCTGACAGATTTACTTCCTCTCCCCTTTTCGGAACTGTTGAAAAGAAAATCCAATTAGTTGAGGTGAGAGTGCAACAGCAAAAATCTTCCGCTTCCCGTAAATAGAATCTGGATGGTGTGCAGGAGAATACGTAAATTATCTCGCGGATTTATTGCTACTTTTTTCAATCTTTACTCTGTAAATATGAGAGACACACTGAGCAGAAGATGAACTCCCAACTCTCCTTTTTATAACCATTAGATCTCACCAGTTTCTTTTACAATAGAGCTAATAATAGTACTTTGCCAAAAAGTCATTCAGATCATGGAGAGCGCCGGAGTTGGCCTGTCAGTTCAAAGTAGACACTTGTTGTGGGTGAGTGTCTATATTAGATTTTAGCACAAGAAAATAAACTGTTGAAAGCATTAATCTCAATTCAAATGATTGAACGAACTCAGTATACAACCAACTCCCAAATATCCTCATTCGGAATCCTTCGCTCCATCCCGAACATTTTGCCAATGCAAAAATGCACACAAATATCTTGTTTAGCCAAACACGCAGAATTCTATTTCGGATATGTCAATCATGTCTTAATATCTTCAAGTCCAGATGGGAAACAAGATACTTACACCCTTTTCAATTGCATGCCTTTCTGAATTCACAGAAAAAGAAGAATGACGAGGTTAGCACTAAGGTTATCGCACAAAACACTGCTGTGCTGAACTACTTATTGTTTCTTTCCTTAAATAGCAATCACTGATTCACAATTTCCAAAACTCTCCACCTCCACTTCAATCCTTTAGCACGGACTCATATAGTAACTTCATAAAGTATAAGCACACAAAGCTTGAAGTAATGCTAATCTCTGGATTGCAAATTGAAGTCTTTGAAATCATTAAAAATTAAATACCTTTTCCAGACACAGATGTTTTGTGAATTGTTAATTACACACTACATTGAGGCTGAGCACAAATGCTTTAAGCAAACTATGCAGGTTACATATCATACATAGCTACCATATACTAGGAGCAAATAAAATAAAAACATGCACATACTTTGTTTGTGTCTATTGTCTATAAATTAACAATTATGACCCAGCAGATTATCAGCATATGCAATATTATGAGTCCTTAATTTTCATTTTTACTTCTTCCGTAGCCAATTTTGTCATTGTCAAGATATATATAGATAAACTTTGTATAAACTGTATTGCAATGTCGTTTTATGGCAAGATGTGCGTGGCGTTTTATTAGTTGTTTTGAATGTTGCTGTGGTCCTTCTGTTCTGTATTTTTGGAATTAATATTATATTATGGCCTTACGAAATTCCGAATCGGTGAGTGATCCCGATCCTCAACTAGTAGATTTAGCACAAAGTCTATTGTGTACGCATAAAGAATCACAAAAAAATCTTAAAAATGACAACATTTAACAAAATATAATTAAAACTATATGAAAATTCTAAATTGTAAGGATTGTCTAAAAAGAAAAGGACCAAAAAGCTATGTGGCCCGTGAGGGGATCGAACCCGCGACCTTCGCGTTATTAGCACGACGCTCTAACCAACTGAGCTAACGGGCCAGGGATGAACATTGTACCAGAAAGTCTCTATTTCATTACTATGTTCTTTTTTCCTTGCTTTGTCTGTACTTTATCGTAATGCCCCAATGGGTGCAAGTAATCGCCTACAAGTACGTTACAATACATTACAAATACAAATTGCAATTACAACCAAACACTACCAAAGAGAATCCAAATCCAAGTAAAAATTATTACCATTTAGACTAATATTATCATTACATAGTTACATTCAGATACGATTCATGAAGCCAATTTAGATTCAGTTATAGTACTAAGTATTAGCATATTTCGTTGTAAAGCATTTTCTTTGGTAGGTATTAATCATATCTGAACATCATAAAAGCACAATTTCAGATTAATTGTTTTCTTGTACCTTTAAATAGATTTAGAAACTTTGCTTTATATTGTATGTAAATGCTTATACACATAATATCTGACTGACATACCATTGTATGAGTCAATAATTTTATTGCTTTTGCAATTGCATCCTTGTAATAATATATTTTAACTAGTATGTTTTTGGGTCTGGACCTGCCTGAACTAGATAGATACAGAGAATATTGTAATCTACACTTGATCCAGATACATAAATTACGTTTGTGGACAATAATGAACTGATACAATTATCAATATTATCTATTCAAGAGTTTTATCATATTAATACATATCTCGAATTATTTTCTATGCAAACACTTTCAACTGATTACCTCAAATTTACTGACCTCTAATTTTAATTACTTTTTAGATGAATTGCCCGTGATAATGTTAATACCAATATTAATGAACTTAACCTTTCAGATTTTATTATCGTGTTGTGTTCTACGTATTTAGATAGAGTAGCAGTATAGCATATGTAGTAGTGAAGCAGTACGATCTGAAAACCTCTTTCAGTATTCCAAATTATTTAAAGTCCATATTTGAGGGAAATATTCCTAGAAGACTTTACTCCAACACGTCTTTTAGGAGTGAAGTGTTTTATTGATGCCCTTATTATTCTTAGGAGTCAATCTATGTAACCGAGATGCCATATTATGATTTATATACAAATGTTACGTCCGTCAGGTTGTAAAATTAATGTTTTCTATAAAAGTTAAATTACGTAAGTTGAACTTATAAAAACTTATGCGATTTTGTCATTTATATGTGCAGTGGATTTAATTTAATACTTGTTTACTGCAATCTACAATAGAGAAGCACTAAAGGTGCCTAAATACTTTTACCTATTTTTAATTTTAACTATCGTAACAAGGTGTATAAATGCGTAATACATTTTACATGACAATGTAATGATAATAAGATGCATCAGCAGTAGTGATAAGTACCACCTGCATAAATTATTATGTTTGCAACTCAATTTTTTGACAGGAGCACTTGATTTTTCATAAGTGTAGCCTTGATCCTTGGATTAGGTGATTTTCTGTATGGATAATTAATTGGACTGGTTCCCATGAAATGGCCTTGGTCAGCATTAGCAATAAAAATGCATATCCTGTTGTTAATTGTGCTGTAAGTGTTACATTGTAACGATTTGAAATAGTAATTACCCAAAAGGGAGACAGGGACAATATTATATAGTATTTTATTATACTGTATTGGCCAATGTTTGAAAAGTAATGACGTACTTTTGGTACCAGAATATTAGTAACTTGCATTAGTAATACAAATGAAATCCAAATTATTGTCAAAAGTGTTGGTTTTGCATTTTAAAGCATTTGTTTAGGTATTATATTGTCCTTGGTGTTGTATATTGCTTATGTACCTATAGTATGTAGAGTATGTACATAGACTGCTTACAACAGCACAGGACTTTTACAAACACAACATGTGATACAATTCCCTTTCGTCGAATAGTAAAATGAATGTTTTTGTTTTCAAAGGAACTTTGGCAGTATTTATTATTATGCATTGGTTTTGTAGATTTGTGTCTTGCATTACTCAACTTTGATTTTGGATTATTGATTAGAGATGTGCTCCTTATGTCATTTTAACCTTGACTTTCGGATTAAAGATCGGCTATGTACGTTATTTAGCCTTGACTTTTAGATTAGAGATTTGCTGAGAGCTCTTACTCGTAGTGCTAGGGCCAGTTAGTGCATTCCATGTCCATCGCAGCTGGAAATCAAATAATATTTCAGGTTTGTCCACTTACCGGATGGATACCCATGCAAGATAGTCGATAGATAACAGATAACCCTAAGAATTCGCTAGTGGTTTAATATTATGTGATAAAACTACTTGCAAATTATTATACTATCATTCTCTTCACTTGTTATATCACTAGTAGACAGACATTGTGCATTACCCTACTACAACTGTATGTGTGTGTGGCATATGTCGTTTTATCTGTTCAAGTTCAAACTGCGCTTTAAAACTTGATAATTTCTATTTAGCAAAGACCCAATTTATTTAATCTACTAAAATTGTCATTAAAGTGTAGACAAACTTACATACCAATATTATTTATGGGTATTTTTACGCAACTGTAAAGTTTAATAGTTCTAAGTGTCAGTAGATAACATTTAGCCATAAATAAGGACCTGTTTGGAAATTGTAAGTTTATTTAAGCAGTGATCTACAATCACAGTTGACACATTTGGAAGAAATATCTTGACCTGTCAAGATGTCGGTTTTGTCAATATTGCTAGCCGTGGTCTCACTTGTTCTTGCCGCTATAGTGCTAAGCCTTGTGTATCTATTTCTACAAACAGTGAAAAATAAAAACTACTGGCCGAAAAAAGGTGTAACTTACGCTGGCTATGACATCATTGGCAACCCAATCAATAACATTGTATGGCCACAGTCAGTTTTGGACATTGATTTGAAATTGTTGGCATACTGTAAAAAGTTTAATGTAAAATTCATCGGAGGGAGTGAGTTTTTCACTCCATTCTTTTTCTGTCGAGATTTGGATATTATAAAACGCGTCCTGGTCAAAGATTTTGATTACTTTCTCAACAGAAGACACCTTGCCTTTGAAGATACAGACCCGTTTTTCTGTAAAATGCTCTTTAACCTTGAAGGGTCAAATTGGAAGAATTTGAGAGCAAAAATGACTGGAACATTTACAACTGGAAAAATCAAGAGAATGTTCAAAATTTTTGATAATTCAGCTAAAAGTTTCTCGCAGTTTCTCTCCGAAGAAATATCTACCTCAAAATCCAAGGAATTTGAATTTAATCAAATGTTTGGCAAATACACTATGGACGTCATTGCTTCGACAGCATTTGGCATTGATAGCAAACCATACCATGAAAATAACAAAAAAACCTCCATTTTCGAAGAAATGTGCGAGAGAATGCAAATGAAAATTTGCTTCTCCACGCTCATCAAAGCTGTTTTCATTAGCACCATACCGAAGATCATGAAAGTTTTGCAACTGACACTCATGGATACTAAAGCATACAGTTTCTTTGAAGGTGTAATGCTGTCAGTTATGCAACAAAGAAAAACTACAGGAGAGAAACATAATGACTTTATGCAAATATTACTAGAAGTTCAAAATTCTCAACAAATTGAAAAAATTGATGAAAGCGAAATGGACACTTTTGAAAAAGATGCTATTCTCAATGTAGATGAAGAAGTTGCTGCCAAAACGGTTTTAGATGACCAAACGTTAATTTCTCAAAGTATGCTTTTCCTTCTCGCCGGATTTGACAGCACTCGCTCATTTCTAATATTTGCAGCGTATCAATTAGCATTGTGCCCTGAAATCCAAGATAAATTGGCCAAAGAAGTTAAATCCTCCTGGGAGAAAGATGACCATGAATTTACATATGACTCGATACAAAATATGGAATTTCTTGAAAAATTCACTTGCGGTAATTTATTGAATTTCAAAATGCATTTATTAAAATATTGACACAGATTTATCATTTTATTTCATCTACCTACCCAGAGGTATTGAGAATGTATCCTCCCGCTCCAAGAGTAGACCGAAGAGCCGATAAAGCATATACCATTCCTGGAACGGATGTTGTAATTGAGAAAGATACTCTATTCTACATACCCATTTACGCAATCCATCATGACGAAGATAATTATCCCGACCCCGAACGATTTGATCCTGAACGATTCAGTCCCGAAAACAAAGAAAAACGCAATCCCTACGCTTACTTACCATTTGGTCATGGGCCAAGGAACTGCATAGGTAAGATAATCTAAAACCGCTTCATTAACAAATTATAATGACCCAAAAACTTTTCTACTAACATACTAACATGGCTTTACACGCAATACTAAACTTATTTGTAGTCAACTAAAAATTAGAGCTGTGAGTACTCATTTGGCATTTTAATTAAATTAACCTTTGGTTTGTTTAATTTCCATTTCATGACAGCTAAGCGGTTTGCTCTTGCTGAATCCAAAATGTGTCTGGCTCATTTCGTCCTTAACTTTGTGGTTGAACCGTGTGACAAAACTCTTATTCCGATGAGATTTGGGTTCGAAGGGACAATTAAATCAGCTGCAGGCATGTGGCTGACTTTGAAGAAGCGTGACTGGGAAGAAGAATAATAGTAATTCAACATTTCAACGCTAAGGGACGTAATTTCATCAATGTACTTGTAGGTTGTAGGCAAAACTTGCGTTTGCGTGTATAAAAGAGCTTAATGAAAGCATTGGACTCAGGTTGCTTTTATCATTGTTAATTTACTCCATAAAAATAAAAATTATAGTTTCAAAATATGTGTACCTATTACTAGCAGTTGTCAAGTGTAAAATAAATTGCATTTTTGTGTACCAGATTTGGACAATCAATTTGGAGAGAATCTTTTATTAATTATTGGTAAATCTTTGCATGGCACGTGTTTCAGTTTAATTTTCATTGAGTTTTGGCATGGTAAATCGGGCAGTGTAGCCACGCGCAATGTAATTGGGAAATCAGTTCATTCTGTAGTACTTGTTGATGTCATGTTCATATGGAATTGGAGACAAAGTCATTTGGTTTCCAACGCACTTCCTGTACACGCGAGATCCACTTTACTTTGGCTGGGGCTACTTGAATAAACACAAGTTTACTCTTTCAGAAGGCTGTGCCAGTTAAATTCGGATAAGATCTGATGCACTTGCCCTCGTTGGCTCATTGTTGCATACCTATGCACTATTCTGTAGTACTCTATTAAGTAGCATGTAACATACACCATATGTTATACTTGGGCAGTATAGCTTAAAATTATGTCAACTACTCTATATCCAACTTGATGTACTACATAATAAATAGTATCAGCATAATTTCTAGGTTCATTTATATATTTATAATTTTGTTAATTGAAGCTCAGCCTGTCTCCTTTCGATGAACTAGTTTTTATAGCCTAAATTGTAATCATAAACCAGCAATACTAGCTTTAGGACTTAATGGCAACAAAAATATGGGACTACTTATAGTTGATACACTTATGACATGCAAGCTAGTTTCATACTCTCAATTAGAAGGTAGAGTAAAAACACAAGACACGTGGAGTCTACCAAATGCGTGCCCTGCTATCACAATATCACTATGATGTGTGAGTCAGAGCTAAGTGTAATAGTGTCATCGTCTGGATGGTTTGGCATTCTGTTCCCGTCTGTCCTGGCATCACACTGTCTCCGATCTTCTTACGTCTTTTTAAAATTAGTAATATGTATCTCCGTATATCTATGTAATAGGTTACCTAATGTAATGAACTTCTTTAGATAGTACTACCTATCTATAATCTAAAGTTTCTGTTTACTTGGCAAAAACCTAAGTGGTAAGTATTACGAAACGAAGTATGCATTTCTATTCGTGTAACAATTTGTGAAAGTACTTGAGAATGGCAGATCAGAAAGAACCCCCAGTGCACATTCTTCTTATTTCTTGACATTTAAATGTTAAATGGTGAAGGTTGAGATTCTCATTTCCTAGATATTTTCTACTGTTTACATTGAAATCTTATCGGCGTGTGCGTACCATTTACACGGATATTATCCTATTATTAGGGATATTACTCTTCTGTATACTATCAGACTAATGATCAACAGCCACTAATCTATGCGTCCCACTTCATTTTACAAATAGCATCTTTTTTATTCACTACTAGATAGAACTGGCTGAACATTTTCAAAAAGAGTGCTACATAATTGTGTATAGGAATGGGCAAAGGCACGTGTACCCCAATAATCAAGACCTTGAATTCAAATGGGGATGCATCTATTAGTGACAATATGAATAGGTAGCCCCATTCACATAAGTGTATCAGATTGGAGTTACTATAAGGCTTATGCTGAGCCAAATTGTACTACAGTAACAAAGAAAGCCGTTTAAATATTCCAGATTTCATCATATGCTTCATTTAAGCTCCTGATCTGCTTACTTATCCTCAATTTCTATTTCGGGGAACATCTTCACACACTTTGAGCCTGATAAGTATCTACTAAGTGTTTAACATTGTAATTAAATGTAACGAATTTACTAGAAGAAAACCAGATAACTACAGCCTTTTGTATACTTCGCATTCAGTTTACAATTTTAAGTCGTTACTCTTTAAATATCATTACGATAGATTTAGATAGCTTAAAGATACAATGTCATAAAAAGCAAAATTAAATGTGAATGCCGTTACCTACAGGTTGGCCTATTGGCATTAACTATTATCTTGTAATGATAGATTCGTTTGTATTAAATAGCCCTTAGTTAAAAGGTTAAACGCAGCCGATGAAGGTTAAAAATGATCTATGCTAATAAAAATGCACAAAGTTTATGCTAAAAAAATGTTTACTTGAAATACATTCGTGCGTCATTATTAAGAAGACAGAAACAAATACTGCACTTTACATTTCACACTTTCACACGTATTTTAATAGAGCAAACCAGACATAAACATAACCACAGTATTAAGTAGTAACAAATTTTATAGGAGAATTAGTGCTTAATTGTTAGTAGAGTGAGGCATAATCAGCGTCATCTTTACTACTGAACTTTGTACGTCTTGGACATAAATCCTTCAATTATGGCACGATAAAAGTATTATCACTTATCAACATACTATAGCTTGAATATTTTTGACTTGTTACATCTAGCAGAGCTCTCAAAAAGTTTCCAGTATAGTAGTATTGGGTAGCATTAATTATTATCTACCAATGCACTGAAAAGGAGAAGGACGAACTGTATTGTCAGCACTCGGAATGCATCCAATTGTGGTGTGGGGTAATTATTGAAGTCCAAAGGTTAATGACCTCTTAATTTTGGACCTACAACATTTTTACTATTTACGTTTTAGGTATTTAGTTACTCTCAGAGCTACATTGACTAGACTAATGGAAAGGGGTATTCAAGAAGTATCCTAACATTGGACACTAAAGTGGCACCGTAGAGGCTTGGACAAAAGTAATATTATATACGCTCAGAGTGCTCAGGTGTAGGTGTATTGATAAATGATAAAATGACACCAATTGGTAATAAAAAGTGTCATTTATGATTACATGACCCCTCAACATACAATAAATACTTCCCGTGTAGCTGCATTAACAAGGAAAGTGGAAAGTCCGTCTCAAGGACTATCTAGTTAATATTTGACATTTTTAACTCACCAGTCACCAGCATATTGACGTCTTTCTCGCAACACCAGTCAAAATTCATTAGTTTTCATAATAAACTACTCAATGTACTTTTACACATTATTTTATAATACTCTCGGTGGATGACGTCTGTCTTTAGGTTTCACGTTTATTTCCAAAATAAACTAGTTTATGACATCAAAGGTGAGACAGTCAGACGAAAAAAAATGATGGGTTGACGTTATTAAATGCAAGTTGAAGTGACTTTTGAACAATTTACCTAATCAGTTAGAAAGAAGAAGAAATATCAAGGAAACTATTAAAATTCTTTGTATGCTACTAAATTGCATTATGCTGTGATTCAAATTAATGGTTTCTCAGCTGATATAGCCATTCTCATAATACGTTTATTAGCTTACGAGTATTCGTAAGGTACTGTGAACGGTCCTAACAGTCTGTCTGTCTGTCTGTCCGTCCGTCCGTCTGACTGTAGACAAAAATTCTAGGTATGGGGGGAGAATGTGTGCCAAATCGTCCATCCCTTCTGCTGCTTCTTCGAAGGATATTCTACGAAGAATATTCTGGTAATCTACGAAGAATATTCTTCTTTCTATGCGTCTACGAAGAATATTCTGCGTGTTTCTACGAAGAATATTCTGCGTGTTTCTACGAAGAATATTCTGCGTGTAGAATTAGTCGAGGGAAAATACCTACCCGGTAAAATATCGACAAGGACTGCTTTAATGTTCTTAACTCAATATTTTCTAATCTCCACTACTTATGTGAATTTGACGAGTGACTAATAATGAATAACAGGATCACACCCAAAACACGTAGTTTAACTAGGAACTATTTTATTAAACAAAAGAAATGCTTCAGAGAACTCCTAAATTCGTGTCTCCAGTCTCTGCAAGCAATTAATTCAACTTTTAATCAAAATTACAGCAAAATTCAATAAAATTTCGAGAGTACCAAAATCGTGCCTCCGCTCTCGACTACAGCTAGCTCTATATTGTTCTAAATCAAGATTATTCTCGATCATTCACACACAACGCTCACATTGCCACAAAACACACGACACACAGAGGGCACTTACATACACTTTTGAAACATAAAACTATGCATAAACTAAAATTACTCAATTATTTATAACACTGCGTGTTTCTACGAAGAATATTCTGCGTATACGATTGGGAAGAATATTCCTCGTTTTGGGATGAATATTCTGCGTTTTAGGAAGAATATTCTGCGTTTTAGGAAGAATCAGCAAAAAATACTCTGCGTCCTAGGAATAATAATCTGCATTCTAGGAAAAATTATGACCTACAAAAAATATTCTGCGTTCTAGGAAGAATAATCTGCATTCTAGGAAAAATTATCTGCGTTCTGCGAAGAGAATTCTGTGCACTATATTCTGAGTATGGCAAGGAATATTCTGGGTTCTAGGAAAAATTATCTGCGTTTTACGAAAAAATATTCTGTGCTGTGTATTCTGAGTTTGAAGAGGAATACTCTGCGTTCTAGATAGAAAACTCTGCCTTGCAAACAGTATTCTGTGTCCTACGTAGTGTATTCTTCATAAAGCCTGAATTAGCAGTACTTTCCTCAGTTTCATTTGTGACACAGATCTCCCCTCATACACACATATCGCAACAACGCAATACAATTGCAATGCATGCAGCTAAAGGCTGTTCTCCCAGTACTGATCTTTCACGTGCCCACGCATCCTGGGGTTTACGAAATTATTTATTATTATTACTAATGCTTTTGATATCTGAACTGAACAAGAACGAACTCGAATTGCAAATATCTTTGTGTTTGCCATCAATAATTGCCAAATTGACGACTTTCGACTTTCAAGTTCACATTGCCTGTTTAATAATTTGTCTTAAATCGATTCAATCATTCATCCCACTGGAAAAGTCAACCCCTCAATTGCAGATTTTCTATTATTTATAGCAACTAGGGACTAGTGACATACTCAATGGGTAAGATAGTGAACCAGAGCCAGACGGCTGATCTAATTGTTTTATGCAATTCTCGTAAATTCAAGGATCACATTGCTCATAAAATATGGTTGCTGATGTTAACTCATTCGTGGTTATCAATGTTGTCGAATTATTTTTGGGCATAATTTTAATATTGACAACTTCCAAAAATTTGTTGTGACTTTTAAGTCACCAGCTAAAATGAACAATACACGTGAACTACAGGAAATTATTATAGTCTACGTAGTGCAAAAAAATGTAATCAGTAATCAGAATTACGTTACTACACTAGAAACAAATAACTGTCGACGCTGAGGACAGACGAGAGGTAGTTTTAGAATGCTAACAAAACAACCCATTCTGCTCAACTGACGCTAATAATATTTACCGATAATACAGTTCGAACAAAACGCAACGCATGTACCAAGCTATAGTACAGTGGTACATGATTGTACTACATGTACCAAGGTACTTTAAATACGACGTAACAAGGTATGCTGATAGTGGGGATTGAAATTCACTCAAAACCACTTACGGGGCAAATGTACAGGCGGCCCCATGCCATTGAGTAATGCTCTATGGCTCCTTCTCCTTTGATCCCCATTAGTGGTTCTCAGAGATTTTTTAAAAAACTATAAGCGTACCTTGTTAGGTCGCCATGGTATTTAAGCTACCTTGACATGTACAGTACCACATAGTATTTTGGACAAACTCTATAGTAATGCTTGTATCCTTGTATTCCCTTGTGATTCCATTATAATGTTTCGTATTATTAAACAGTTTCTCGTAAGCTTAGTATTCCATTACAATGGTTTATTTAATTAGAAATTACTTTGTTAAGTAGTAATTGTTAGCCTTCAGCTTGAGTTTTGTGTAGAGAATTGTTTATTTTGTATTTTCTTTTGATAAGACTACAAAGAAACAAAGCAAGTAGAAAACTCAACGTGTGAAAACTTCTGTAATTAATTAGTCATTGGCATAATAGACTTAATTAATTAGAAATTAACTTGTTAAGTAGTATTTTTAGCTAACAGCTTGAGTGTAAGGAGTAATAATTGTTTATGTTGTATTTTCTTCTGAGAAAACTACAAAGAAACAAAGTATTATTTTTAACTAGGTATTTATTTGACTTTGCAAGTAGTTAACAACATGTCAAGGTAAAAGCATAGAATTATATTAGGGTAAAAGTGTATCCAATAGTATAAACAGATGGAACAGCACTCTACAATATTTCTATTATCCCATTGATATTACAGACTTTAGATATTTATTATTGTTATGCTATTTTGCACGTGCATTTGTACAATATACAAATGCTTAGTACAAATTGAATTTGAGCTTTGTTATGATCATGAATCAATTCATGACTCTACTGCGTGCTATTGTGCAAATGTGTTAGTGAACTAAAAGCAATGAAACATACGTTGTTTTCCCCAAAAATACTTTCCAATCCAATCTAAACATAACAATATGTTTTTATCAGTTACAACCAACGACAGAAATGTACAATAGTTAACATTCAGTATTTAACATATCTAAGCATTGTATTCAAAGGGCAATAGCAAATATTGGTTAATAGTCAAATAAAGCAATAGAGATTGTTTATTTTTTGATGAATAACGGTTGAATGTTAACATTTTACTATACTAACATCCTTTAAATTGCACGAAATAGACAAACCAATATTTAGCATTCTCCAAATTGAACGAATTAAATTAATTTCGCATCTTCTACCAAAAAACCTAGAGTAGTAAATGAATATTAAACATGATTTTACTTGATTAAAAATTAAAGTCGAATAAATGTGTCATGAAAAGTTGCATCTTTTATGTCAAATGGAAACATTTTAGTACAAAACCACCGAAATGTTGACAAATCCTTAGTTCATTATTCATTAAAGCAATAATTCAATGACAACATTGACACATAACATTATAATACCATCACAGATAGTTGTACAGATTGATATTTGAAACTTGAACTGGAAAATCGATTTAGCTTTTATCAACGAACAAGAGGGGAAAGACGTCATTGCATTTGCAGATTTGGTTTCTGTTGATTCAGAGTGAAAGAACATGGTTGTAGCATTTTGGCTCTGCACATTAGTACATGTACAGATAATGTAACTTCATGCAATTACAAGACAAGGCGCCCGTTGTGAATCGTGAACCTGACAGATATTAAGTTATTTCTAGATTTCTCCAGTTCAGAATCCACGGTTAGGGGTTCCAGTTTAGTTTTGCTAGTGAAATGGAAATACATGTTGCTGTAATCAATCTAAATCCCTTGACATTAACAAAATCCATTTTTACTCGTACTCTCGTATCTAGTTTATTACTGTCTGTCTCAGCAAGAAGCAAGTTCAACAATTTATCTAAATCACCACTTTTCCCAATTTACCCATTTACAGTAACTCCACACGCATGTTACTTTTAGCACTCTCTACTATGCTAACAGTACTTCATATCTAAACTTAACATTTAATGACTGTCTGAGTCTGGCGTGAGTAAATAGGGCTTCTACATTATTCTACCACCAAATGTATTACTTAGTATTGTAACACAAAATGTGTTTTTCCCGGGTTCCCTCGGCACGGCAACTAAAACTACTGATGAAGTTAGCAGGGCACTGAATGCAGTGCAAGATTATGCAATTCCAAAGTATGCAGTGATGGTAGTATGCCAAATAAATAGGCTGATGCTATTTAGGCAGAGAACTACGAGAGTCTCAATAAGAGAGAGAGCCTGTCTCCGGAACGGGAGCAGGAGGAGAAGATCTTCTGAGAGAAGAAATGCTTCTGAGGGAAAATGGCCCTCGGACAACTCTATTTATATAAAGATGCTCCTCCTCTCCCAAAATTACTTTGTTGCCATTGGCTAGGCCAAATGGAACATTCCAAGTTGTTTCCAAACAACTGGAAACCTAGGAAACGAATCGGTATTCGTGACACAGCTCCCCCTCCAAACTGAGTTTCTCTGGGAGGTTTTATTGACTTTACAATTTTTCATCATCAAACAACATCAATTTACCAAATTCAAGATTTACAACATTCACGTAACAATAATTACGAGACAAATAGATACTTATCATTAAAGTCAAATTTACATTTTACATGAAAATACAAGAAAATAAATATAGAAACACTTTCACTTCCTATGGATGTAATCTCCTCCAGTAAAAAGACTTGGTCCGGTGTCGATACTCCTCGATATACTCTCCCCTCCTCCAAAAATTAGTGTTGCAGTACTTGAAATCCATTGAATCCACCAGTAGGTGGTAGTAGTCCTTAGAATCCTTTCTCGTGCGACAATTATCCTTCTCGTTCGACAGTAATCCACTTTCTCGTACGACAATAATCCATCTCGAATTTTCTTCGTCTTTTCGTTGTAGCATTTAATTATTTTACTTCGACAATCTCCTGGTTAAAATCTTTAAAAGTTTCTCTGGTTTCCTTCCAAAATTCTTTAAAATCTTTGTTCATACTATAGCGAGTAATGATTTCAACTCCAAGTGTAGTGATCAATTACAACATAAGAGGGGTACCAAAATCCAGATTTGGTATGGATGTTTGATTAATTTCATGAAAAACGCTGTTTGTTGGCATATAAATTAAAATAAAAGACGTCTTCAGATGCCAAAGTTACATGAACGTTTCCGTGATTGTGTCCAGGATAATGGTAAACAAAATCATACTTGCTGCGATTCGTGAGCCATGGTCTGACGAATCCACTTAACTTTTGTAAAATCTTAACAATATTCTTTCATGGTAAATAGTTAGTTGAATCTTCGTCATCGGGGAGTTTATCGACCCTCAGATATTTCAATTTTTCAGTCTAAGTAGGTATCCATTGCCAGTTTATTGAGCAAATTAGTACGGGCAAACCCAGGTATCCGCATAACTCATACCCGGTTAAAACGGAATTCAATATACCTCGGATGGCGATCCTCCCTGAATCCCAGACATACTTCCAAGACATCATCGCAAACCTGTCCAGATTCTTGTTTTCAATCCAGGGGAAGAAAAGAGACAAGGTATATTTCCCCAGTAGTTACCAATTAAATGGAACTCTCAATTTCCCGCAGGTTCACCTTCTCCAGGGCCGAACTGTTTGCCCGTCAAATTCAAGAGTGGGATCTCTTGATAAAGTGTCCTCTGGTTTTTGACTTATGGCGTGATAAAAGGCACTTTCTGTGTTGAAATGATTTTCTTCAGAGATCACGGCTATTAAACTAAACGGGTGAAGGCTTATCCTCAACGAACAGCAATGCTTCTCTCAAAGAGAAGTTAATGTCACGTAAAGTTAAAAAACTTTTTTGAATTGCACGCCCTATCGTCAATATAGAATAATTTACGAGTGACAGATTCAACGGTTTTCTGGCAATATTTTACTGGATAGAGTATCTTCATTATTTAGTGTCTCACTAGGTGGCAGTTTGATTACTGGTTTTTCTCATTCCTTTTCAATGGTGCCTTGATTAGTGACATGTGAGTGTTTTGTATTATAGCTGGTAGCAGAATTTCAATAAGACAATTTTTGCGGTAAAGTTAGAATTTTTCCGATGACAGAATAGCAGGAACATTACTGGTAAATTTTTCGGTTTTTACAATCCAATCAATTATTTAACTTCTTCTCCTGGCTCAAATCGGTCGTAAAAATTTGAAGACAATTTTCCATAGCAGTTGGTTTTCTTCCCCCTCCGACGGCAGTTTCTCCTCTCCATAGCATACATGATGTGAATTTCATCAAAAACGTTTACTTTAAATTGTTTACCGGGAATTACAATACTGGTAAAAGTTGGCAAAGCAAAATCAAAACTGGTAGATAGTTCAAATTACTGAATAATTTTCAGTTCACAATATTATGGTCTTCCATCATTTTCAATAGTTTCAATTTTCCAGTAGATTGAGCAGATTTAATAGTAAATGCGTATATTTTCAGATCCGAATTTTCCAGCAGCAGCAATAGACGGCGTAAAGTTGTTGACAAAAGAGTAGGCATATAGTTTTTCAGTTACTTTAGCCACTGATAAAATACTGCTAAAATTATTCCAGCGTACTACTCAGTATAACGGAACGGCTATACCTACCGAGTACGAAGAATAAGCAAAATATTTTTAACAGTGGATATGTAGATTAGTGCTCGTGAACCAAGTTGGACCGGCCCCCAATTGTAACACAAAATGTGTTTTTCCCGGGTTCCCTCGGCACGGCAACTAAAACTACTGATGAAGTTAGCAGGGCACTGAATGCAGTGCAAGATTATGCAATTCCAAAGTATGCAGTGATGGTAGTATGCCAAATAAATAGGCTGATGCTATTTAGGCAGAGAACTACGAGAGTCTCAATAAGAGAGAGAGCCTGTCTCCGGAACGGGAGCAGGAGGAGAAGATCTTCTGAGAGAAGAAATGCTTCTGAGGGAAAATGGCCCTCGGACAACTCTATTTATATAAAGATGCTCCTCCTCTCCCAAAATTACTTTGTTGCCATTGGCTAGGCCAAATGGAACATTCCAAGTTGTTTCCAAACAACTGGAAACCTAGGAAACGAATCGGTATTCGTGACAGTATATAGATAGAACATTATATTAAGTATAATACGTACAGCTCTATTTGAAGTTGAGGCAACAATAAGTTCATGTAAGTACGTCTTACCAATTTGATGCCAAAATCTGCGTTTTACATCAGCCACTTAACTTTAGACAGAGTACTTTGCAAGAGGCCAACAGTATAGTGGCATAATTGTGTTTTGTCTATAGAAAAATAAACAAGTTTGCAAAAAGTCTTAATATGTTCATACACTGAGCGAGTTGTCGTATTTTAGGAAACCCCATAGCCATGAAAATCTAATAAATTTCCTCTCTTGGCACTACAATGCTATTAACAGAAACTTAAATACCATACCTATACATATGTTATAATATCTTCTTACGTAAGTTTAATACCTAATTGCCCAAACTGTCTCAACCTCAAATAGACCACTTAATTGAAACAAATATTTACTAAATAGCTTAAGTGATATAATTAAAACCCGCTTTCCCTCTCCAAATCTCATAATATATCAAAATTGATGTACCAAAATTAATTTACCAATACTTTATTTTTATCTTGTTTTAGAAATTACACACCCTTAACCACCCCAAAACTTGTCTTTGGTCCTTCTATCTAACAGCGTAATTACCCAGTGTTATTATACCACTGAATACACACAAATAAATCACAAGCTTGTCATTACCTTCAGTCCCTCTTAGTAGTTGAAATAATAGGGTATTAGGTATAAGAGTGCTGGGGTTGACAGTGATCGAATATAGTCGAATGTGAGTCATTTATTGATGTATCTTAATTCCTGAAAGTAATTCTTTACACCATTTATTTAAAAGTATAACTTATTTGTAGATTATGATAGTTTTTATATATTTCGATCCCAATGGTTGGTAATACAGATAAATAATTGTAATTAAAGTAAACATCGACTCTTTTAAAAGTACATTGACATTTACGTTATCTGGAAAATCTGTGATTTGATGTTGTAGTAATGAATAATGAGTTATGAAGAATCGATAAATAATGCATTTCAGCGCTGAAATGTAATTCTAGGAACATTTTGCAAGTTTTCAGCTGCATCAAACCATAATTCATATCAAGACCTTCACCCTTATGATCTTGTAATCAATATTATTCAGAAATCGAAGGAAAACAATGTACTAAGTGTATGTATTGGGTGAATGTATGCAACGATATTTACTAAACATGAAGGATAAGTGTGCTTTTGTTGGGGTTGAGGAAAATAAAGTCGAAAAGTGTGTTGCAGATTCTGCTATAAAATGCAAATACAACAAGATGCTACCACTCGAAGACAAGAAAATGTCAAAATATTTACTCAGGATAATCTTGCTTTGCGTAGTTTCTTTCCACCTTGCGTAAATCACTTCTCAGTTTATATTTCTTACAGCTAGGCTATGAAATGTGATGTTGCTTTCTTTTCTATTTATCTGTTCATCGGGCAGCAATTCCAAGTAGGTACCTTGTAATGTCACTGTGACACGATATCTCCACTCTTGATTACACATACCTCCCCTGAATCATATACACCATGCTCGTGCAATTGCACATGATACTAAGACAGGTATCTATGTATTAATGTCTTGTAACATCTGTCTAGTACATACTAATCCAACTCTTATATGCTAATGTCTCCCAAATGAATGTAGCTCTGTGAACTGATAATCTCACATCAGTCAGTGTCAATGCTAAAACAGACCAAGGTCGAACAATGAGATTTAGGTGAAATTTTACGTTTAAAATTGCTTATTTATTTTCCTGTTAAATACACCATATGCATTGTCACCACATTATTAATCCCAACTTCTGTAACAAATACACACTTACTTTTTACATACAGAAATATCGTATCTTCAATATTCTAGCATTATCTTATATCGGGTTTAGTATAATTTAGATGTCTAATGGTTAGTACACAACCATACAAATATCCAATAGTAGATGTAAATCTGTGAATGCAATAGTCTTGTTTAAGAGAGCCAGTTATATTTTGGTATTTTAGACATATGAAAATACAAGATTTAAAGACGATCTATTTATCTGTTCGAAGTAATAATAATAATATTGACAATAATTGATTTAGATTTTTGTTTTCTCCCGTGTAAGCAAATGAAAAGTTATAGTAAAATTGCCAGCAATTTATTAGTTAGCCTGTTTGGCAGTACAATGAAAGTAAGTAACAACATTGAGAAAGGAAATATTTCGCCATTACATTAAATACATTTATCGAAACAATGAAAACCATACTCACCCACATATTATACATGCATACTATTCTTATCCTATTTTAAATATACATTTACTTACATACACATTGACAATACCATCTGTATTTACACATGAACATATTTCAATTATGGAGGACACATGAATAAGTTTTGAAATAGTAATTTAAGCCTTTCCAGATTTGTCATCCGATTGTTGATCTTCAGAACTAATTTTAATTTCTGGAGAAGCGGGTGGTTTAGCAGACCTGGTGGTTGATCTGCGTTTAGAATATTGTGAGGGGGAAGGAGAAGGAAGTGCAGAGTTAGATTGGGGTCTGACACTCCTTCGTCTTTGACTGCATCGAGTGGAAGAGTTATTCTGAGCATTATTGTAGAATGACTCTTTTCTATCAAGAGAAGTTTTGCTAGGGGAGTTAACAGTACCTTTGGTCATCCAATCGTCAGTCAAGTATTTTCTAATCTCTTGCACTTTGCACCTTTTAGTGGGTTTCGGCTCCAGCAGTCTTTTTAGAAGTCTGACGAGTCTGATACTAAAGTAAACGAAGCACTCTGGTACTTTGATGCATTTTCTCTTTCGCCAGTCGCAGTAATGGCCGAACTCTGGATCTGTGAGAATATCTGCAGATCTCCAAGGTACATTCCCAGTTAAACAGACCATGAGGATGATGCCAACTTGCCAGACGTCATACGAAGGATAACAATAATATTTTTCTTGCTGTAATATAGTGCAGATCTCCGGAGGAAGAAATGGAATCCAGTCTTGCTTCGTTTTTGTCACGAGCGTTCGCTCCGGCCGAGTAGATGCGAAATCACATAGCTTTATTAAAGATAAATCCTTCTGAAATACGAGAATATTCTCCAGAATCAAGTCACGATGAACAAGATTCAATCCATGGATGAATTCCAATGCAGAGCATAACTGCTGGGCGATTGACTTCACTTGCGATTCAGTTAGCAGTCCATTTCGTCTAATAAATCTGGACAAATCCCCCAAGGGTGCATATTCTTGCACATACACGAAATTGTTATCCCAGATGAATGAAACGTTGTAGGATGTCACAACATTCGGATGTGGACTTAGGAAGTAATTGTAGTTCATCTCTCGATTAAAGTCTTCTGCACTCGTCGTCTCGTAGTTGATTGCTTTCAAAACCATTTTGTCTCCTTTCCCTGTTGCTGCTTTCTCTTTACCCAACAGTATTTTCGAAAATGTTCCTTCTGAAATCGTTTTCAAAATCGTAAATTCTTCTTCCAGATTGATATTTAATTGGTTCATTGTCACAAGATTGCTTTGTTCTGCATCCTTTTGTGAACTGACGCTGTCACACCTATTTCGTGGATCCGCTGCAAAATCGACTTCCAAATGAGACTTGGATTTCTTTTTGGTACTCATCTCAATTTCTGAAAACAAAAGACTTGTGCTACATTTTCCTCTGATTTATTTAATAGAAATAACTCCACCAACTGAATTGTTAGCGGAAACTTAAAATTTTTCCCTATCTTAATTAATAGATCCCTCTAGTGTCTGGTTCGGTTTGATTGGGTTGTGTAATGCAAAATACGATTCGTGTTTTTCATATACCGACATTTCAATAACAAGAACTAAATTTTACAACTTATAAGCAGAGCATGTATTTAGTACTTTTTGTGAGATTCTTAAATGATCAGAAAGCAATTACCTTTTTATTAGCTGATGAAAACGAAATCCAGTATAAATCGTTACCATTGAATGATTGCAAAAATGCTGCGGAGTTTTCCTATGAAAAACGTAAATGGTGAAGATGCAAATTTCCAGATGATTCTCAAATTTGTTGATGTTATTTTTTAATTGATATTTTTAATGTGAAAGTAATGATCTTTGAAACAAGTTAAAATCTGATATGCCTGTAGAGGAAGAGTAAAAGTGAATTGGTCAGACTACCTGGTTTTAGAGTGTACTTATAGTTTTGAAGAGAGTCCTGGAAGAACTGGCGTGGCACTCGTCTCGGTAACTTACTTTAGATTGGCTTAGGTTAAAATGCAAAGTAAACTATCTGTTTGCGAAAAATTGTTGGACTGGTTCAGACAGTGCGGTTGTGTCCGATCAGTGAGTATAGAGAACAGATCATGCGGGAGTTCTAGGATTGCATTCGGGTTGGCTTCATTATCTATGTATTAGAACCTACTAAATAGTTCAATGCAGAGAGGAGTAATATGCAAACGAGCACTAACATAACATATGGCTGTCATATCTTCTGCCATGAAAATCTATTCTAGTCATCTCCAGTCTGCTTTTGCTAGTATGTCCCGAATGATAGCCATGCTATCTTTACTTTCCGTTTTATATTACTTCATTTACTCGCACCAAAGCAAATATACAGACCAGAACTGTCTTCCACTTCCATGCACAATACAAATCATTTCTTCCTACCACTACCACACTATTACCCTACAACATGTTTATAATAACTGTCTATTACTTACCGACACTAGTCTAACTCACAATTGGTCTACCAATACTATTATTATATGAATTCCCTATGCATATTCCAATCTCAGTTTACGTTAAACTTTTTCCTATCTTTTCTCACTCTCCTCCGTAAAATATTTACAATGTTTATTCTGCCTTTGACGTAGGTTGTGTATTGGATTTAAATGTTCTACATATTTGTGTTAGTTACACTATAGCTTATTTTCTCTTCCATACTACAACTCACTATTTTATGTGTAAAAAATCATGACTGTGACTAGTTACCTCGAAATTTTTTTCTTTCTAATCTCTAGTTTGCAAGCATTACTATTTTTATTGTCTGTATTTTGAATTGTGCTTTCTGTTAACGAAAAAAATAGTGACTCAGATTTCCAGGAGCAGATTGGGGTAAAGCGAGTTTGCCAAATTTTATTGTTTGCTAATATAAACAATGATATCCATTTATTAACCTCATGGATAAATTGCCAAATACAAGATGAAAACAAGCAGTAATTATTTTAACTCGGAAGTCCGTATCTTCCGAGTATGATTTTGGTAATATCATTGCCAACTTGAAATTATAATAGGTAAATTTATAATGTCATCTAATTGTATACAGGTTTTTACTATGTGAACATAGCTTCTATAAAGATAGCGAAACTTCTTGCGTTTTCCAATGTTATTGTTAGGTTTTTCACATGTTTGAGAACCAAAAATCTAAGAATTGTAAATAAAGCTAATAGCTATGTATCTAAAATGCATTCGGGCTCGGAAAATCCAGTCAAAATTAGAATAACCCATTTTCTAGTACCCAACTATTTAGTAACTGCTTTGTCTTTATTCGCTCTGCTGCTTCATCGACATCGTGAATGCATCAGCATTTAGTATTTGTGGTTACTAATGAATTTCTTTGGACTTGGGTGTTTGTACAACAACGGTAATTTATGTTGCTTTTCTTTCGGTTGCCGTTGTGTTTTATGGTTGCAGTTCTGGCGAAGGAAGTCATGTCTTACAACTTTTAACTACTAGGTCGAAAATGTAAACCCGAGTGTATGTAAACCTATCATTACCTACTAAGAAGTTAGGCTTCTGTTTACACTTGAATCTAACAATTTTACATATTCCACAATGTAATACTCTGTACATTGCGAATACACATTTGATGGATACAGAAAACCCATCAGACAGTGTTATGAGCTTTGACTGGAAAGCACTATAAAAAGGTCGATACTATAAAACCCTAAAGATTCAGAAATTGCCAATTATTTTTAATCTTGTGGTCTACCGCCATTAAACACTGCATTATCCTCGTCTAGTCGAATTATCTTTTGACTGCATATCTGCGGTTTTCTGTTGGCAGGCTGAAAGATAGCACCGCAAGTTAATTGCATAGCAGGCTCTCATTGAAAATCAATGAGATTAGAAAGTAAAATGTCAAGTTCACGCCTTCAACGCGTGTGAATTTGACTTCCATAAGGAAAGGACAAAGTGAACGCATTTTAATGAGATGTCGGCGGTCGATAGCCATCAATGCGCTCTGCGTTTTGCAGAGATGTTTAATTTGGGCATCAGCAATACAAACCAGATGGGGATTTCCATGAAATTATTTAAATCCTGAGCTAAAGAATTAAAAGCAGCGCAATACAAATTGAAATATTACATTTTGTGACAAATTACTGTTATTTCGTTATCATCATCGAAAATTATTCTAAAGTAGTTTATCCTAATTTCTGTTAATCAGTTGAGGATAATTCATTTTCGAGTAATAAATTAGAATTGCATCAAATTTATTAACAGCAAAGTCAGTAAAATTATTATATCCATAAGTGCATTTTTGTTTTATACATAATAGGTAGATGTTCTATAGCCGTTGCTTCTTTCACTTAAAAATTGAAAAGTATGCAGGATAATAACAAAATGTTATTTACGAAACTGTTGTTCATTCATCCATCATTAGCATTTATTATTGACCTTTTTCTCATCTCAATATACAAAACATCTTACAATACTTGTGCTAAATACATTCAATGAGTATTATATTTACATACCCATTAATACTAGTATCTAATATGTATTTACATATTAACATATAGGATTATGGTACAGATCAATAGATTTGAGCATCCGAAAATACAAAATTATTTCAGTAATATTTTATTTCTAGTTATGTCGATATGCATATGGATCTATTTGTCTAAACTAAAGCAGTACTTTGAAATTTCTACGTTGGCACTTGGAGTACACTTGTGTCAATCCATTTTCCGACTCTCTCAGCAACAGTCTGGGACTCTGATTCGATTTCATTATCTAAGGCCAAAGACCTAGTAGATCTCTTCTTGGTGTAGTATCGTTGTCTGTGTCCGGATTTTGATGTTGCATTGGATTCATGTCTTTCTACCGAGGTTCTTCTAAGGGCAATAGCCACAGCACCTTTGAGAAGCCAGTCATCGTTGATATATTTTGAAATCTCTTGAATCTTGTATCTCTTAGTTGGTTTAGGCTCCAAAATTCTTTTGAGGAGTCTCAAGAATCTGGAAGTGAACAGTTGGAATTGTTCGGGAATTCTTAAAGTTTTTCTCTTGAGCCATTCGGTGTATTGACAGTAGACAGGATCCGTGATATCCGCACATCCCCAAGGGGCTCCTCCTGTGAGACAGCTGATGAGAATCATCCCAACTTGCCATACATCTGCCGAGGGGTAGCAATAATATTTCTCTTGAATAAGAATCTCAGCTATTTCTGGTGGTGAGAAACTGGCCCATGATTGATTATGAGTTGATTTGGTAAGAAGTGTTCCTTGGGATTGGGTGTAGCCGAAATCACAGAGCTTGATCAGAGATAAATCTTTGCGGAATACGAGAATGTTTTCTGGTCTTAGGTCTCGATGAACCAGATGAAAGCTGTGAATGAATTCGACTGCTGAGCAAAGCTGAGTTGCAATTGATTTCACTTGACTCTCAGGAAGTCCTCCCTTCTTAATAAAACGGGACAAATCTCCGTAGGGTGCGTATTCTTGCACGTAGATGAAACAGTTGTCCCACATGAATGCCACATTGTATGATGTCACGATATTTGGGTGAGGACTCAGGAAATAATTGTAATTCAGTTCACGGCTGAAATCTTCAGAGGATGTTGCTTCACAGTGAATTGCTTTCAAAACCATTCTGTCTCCGTTTTGTCTAGCCAGAAGAACTTTGGAGAAACATCCTTCAGAAAGTGTCTTCACAATATCAAATTCCTTCTCTATGTTGACTTCTTGCAGAGAAAGTACTTTTGTGTTGTCGAGTAAACTCTTTGGTGTTTCTTTTCGAAGCAGCAGTTGAGTGCTTTCATACTGCCGGGGAATTTCACGGAGACCCATTTTCTTTGTCGTTGTCAGTTCTAATTTGTTTTACAGGTCCTAAAACGAAACAAATTATGTTAAAATTTTGCAATTTCAAAAATCTACCAGAATTCATTTGTATTCTAACGAGTTTAAGAAAATTCTAGAAAGTTAGTCAAAACATTTACTTTCTCCTAAAGGAAAACAAACTCTAATATGAGTTAATGAATAATGAGGCTTGTGAAAACAAAAATCTAACAATCTAACCATATCTTAATTAAGATAGCAAATGTAAAAGTAAATCTTACCAGGTTATTATCCAAATTTCACTGAGAACGTAGTTGAAATCACTCTCACTCTGTATAGTAGTTAACAGCAGCAGTTCCTTTAGATTTACTAATCTTTATAACTGTTTTTCTTGCTTTTATGGTTTTAGTCACAGTCTCGAATACAATATTATGCAATCACGTTTATTTTTGTCTCCACACTTTGTGTTAGTAAACTTTGATTTATCTGTCTTGAATCTGTATGTTTGGTACTATAGCTTTCGTTAGATTGGGATACTGTGTTTTCTCAGTTATGTTGTCACTCTGAAAGTTGGAGCTGAACTAAGCAGTCTGTGATCGGGGAGTTAGTTTTATACAGTTTGCTCACACGAACGACGAACCTAAAGCCAAGAAATTATTGGCAAGATTTACTAAGGTTACGCACAGTTGAGATGAGGAGGAGAAGAAGCGATGAAGTCATTATGCTTCTCTCTCTCACCAACGACATACGGATACATATTGTGATGGTAGTATAACTTGAGTGAATCGTTAACAAGAGGTATACTACTATAAAATAGAGTTATTGTAAGTAGTCGTGGAAAGAGTAGGACACGAATCTCTTTCATGATTCTGTAAACACAGCAACGTTCGCTTGTATATGCAACAGGAAAGGAAAGTCATGACATAGGAAAAAGTCCCGAAGTTCGGACGTCAGAGCTGTTCTTGTGTTTAGAGTTCTAGGAAACGGAAAATTGCAAGGCGAGAGAAAGAAACGGAGTGTGTATGATATATTCACTGACTATGGCGTAATTCACGATGTGATAGAAAGCTTATTAATCACAGTCAATCCAACAATACAAACAGATTCGCACATCTGTCAAAACTGTTGATACTTTCTTCACGTTCTATAAACTGTGTATTCCAATCGAAGCACAATGTAAACACAAAATGAGTTTCTTACCCTAATATCTCATAATCTATGCATGTAATTACATGTCTGGCTAGCATCTTTATTATTACAGACCTGTTATCTTCGACGGTCGCTTAGAATTCATTTGAAAACTACTATCTCCATAAAATATTAGAATGCCGTTGCATACTTTTACATCAAAATCAATTTAGAAGTCATATATAATTTTTATGCAGATAGAAACTGGATACAAAGGTATATTATAGTAAAAGTTACCTAAAAGACTTTAGATAGAAGTAGACTGGAAGTTTCGTTTGTTTACTTTTACTGGCAGAAATACCCGCGAACATTATTATATATATAAATTCTACAATCTATAGGTATATCTACATCCTTTCGCGGGGATTTCTACCACAAAAGTTATAACACAGAGTGAATGTAAACTTCCACTCTATCCTTACTTATGACTCTACTAGTTACCTTTGTTGTAATTATTGCAAGTTATCAAGGTATTTCCAGGAATTTTTCATCAAGCTTCTGATTAAGGAGAAAAGCGTACCTATATTTCCGATATTCTTAAATAATTATTTCATCATAAAAAATTGTCATCTAGATACACCTCTGCCTGTAGACATGCGACCGAAGTCTGTTCTCACATTAACGCTTACAACGTAATGAGGCGATGAAACGAAGAATCATTTCTGAGCAAGAGAAAAAAAAATTGGCAAGTTGTTACTTCCTTGGTAGAGCCCACTCGAGTTCTCAGAATTTACTCGAACTGAACCCAAAAGATAAAGAGATATAAAAATAAAGATTTTCTCACAAGACTTATGTGTTATGTAAACTACTCCGACGATAAGAGCCGACTTCTGTCCTGTCCTGATCCTGTCTTTCTCAATTTTTTAACTGCTGTTCAATATTATTTACAACAGCTACTACTTGATGACGTCAATGGTTTCTTGGCACCTTTAACTAAACACGACTCTAACCACTGGTTTTTACACTTCTCCGTTTAACTGTTACATATTACTCTCAATTCTAATCACACATTATGTAATGTCGTATGCATATTGCATATCCATGCGGCATTATTAATTTCATCGGGAAGATATTCTCCAGCTTGCACTTAACCATGAAAATTCCCTTATAGTATATTGAACTATTCGATTTTACTCCAATCAATTCTGTCTACAGCTAATTAAACGAGTAGGTAATCAAGTTTCTTGCTATTACTACTTAATCAGTTGAAATCATAGGAACTGATGTTCTCGTTATTGCAGAATGATTGGTGTGATTCGAATCATTTGTAATTAATTATATGATTCATGGAAGTCAAGTGCTTTAGCAAGCAATTGCCAAGTTTGTAATTGAATTACATCAGATTTCACAGAATCATATTTGCTTACAGTGGACATTATAAGTAACTGCTGTGTCACTTTAGTGTAATGAAGAGAAAAAATGTCATTGCACCATTGAAAGAAGACCCTGAAGTCCAATAATTAGATTGACTGATTTAATTAGGCAGTATAAACCAACGAAATCCAAATCTTTAGAACATTTCTGGTGAAATGAACAGAATAATAAATCAATAGTGGTAATGGGAGTTGCTTTCCGGACCGGATATTTACCTACTCTATTCCAAGTAGGAAAAGTAATCTATTGTAAATAGAGTACGCGTAGGTGGAATAATCTCTGGTGCGTTTTCGTGTGTAAGAATAGACAACAGTCGATATAGTGGCATATTGTGGTGTGTGCTGCGTCATTGTTATTTTAGACTCAAAGCAAAGGACGACAATTACTTTCACGGAACGTTTAGTTTAGTATCTAACAAAATAGTTAGACAGATCGTTTCAAGGAAACAACCTGTTTATTTAAAGACAACAATTTACACATGGATCGTTGCTCTCCTATTACCTGCTACTTCTGCTCCGTCCTTTTAATGAAAACCCGAGTGAGTAGTAGACACTAATGGTAGAGAAGGGATCTACTATTTCTCAGAAGAGGAGTACCAGTAAGATCTGAATGAAACTAAAATGTAACGAAAGTTCCAAATGCGTATGCGGAGGTTACTGCAAATGAGTACTATTTGTTGAGACGAATACATTATTATGTGTTTTTGTGTATCTACAATAACAAAATAATAATGTATTATCTTATCTACATATGCAACAGATTCCTTGCATTGGCATCTCTCCAAATTGCACATGTAACACTCTCGATACTAGAAGCACCTAACTAGTCTCATGTCAAGACATAATAAATCTTTCGGGGAGATCCTAGAAATTTTCCCTTACAATACAGTTGACAATATTTTCAGCCAACGCAACAGGGCCACCAACCACCACTGGGGAGAGATGAAACCGAACGGCTCTTACAGATAGACACGAAGATAAGCAGTAGTGCATGTCCCGGTGACTCATTTCTGGTGATTGTGTCATGATCTCATTCGGGTTTCCCTTTCATTCTGTCCTCAGAAAACTTTCATCATTATTTCTGCTTTACCATGTAATTGAATGGATTCTCTAGTTACAATCATTTGTCACAAAATTCTCAACTACACGATACTATCTCACGTTTTGTACCTAAATGGAGCAAATGATGTGGAGAAAACCTTTTATACCACTATCTTGGCTATGTGGGTGCACATTTTAATTATAAGCCACATCCTGATATATTCACAATAGCGTAGGAAGACTCAGATTTAAGGCATTGATGTTTTGTGGGTGGATAAAATGATAACCTTTTCCAATCTACAAGTGTCGAATTCGACACGTTTTACTACGGGAAATCATCCAATCGTTATTTTAGGTCTTAATATCATAGTATAAGAAATAGATTGAATAAATCCTAGAGGATAGCAGATTGTATCGCTTTAAGCATCAAAGTGCATTAGATTATCCTGTGAGGACTCATTTTATCGTAGACAAATGAAGATGAAAGTCTGTAGTGAATTGAGTAGCATCGTTATTATATTGAAGAAGGCGGATTTACGACTCCCTCGACCCACTCACTTCGTCCGCTATCAGTTTCTCTTCTGAAGAACTCTAATTAAAACTGACACTTGATGCATCATTCACTGCAGCCTTACAATAGACTTTTCATGACTCTGTCTCATCTCGTGTCATATGACAGACAGACGAAAGGCTTTTGGGCGTTTTCTACCTCCTATCTGCCACAACACAGTGATACGCTTGGATTTAACCCAATGACTCATATCTAGTGACTACTTACTTAAAAATATACTTTTATTTTATAATGATCATGATCTGGTGTCTTTGATGATGAGTAATTAACGCCCCAAAATGCATCCTTCGGATTGTCAATATTTCAGCTTAATTACAAGTATAATGTGTCATTGGAATTGAGTGTATGGTATTTATAAACAACACGCTTTAGGAATAGCTGCATTAATTAAACACACTTCCATCTAAATGAGTTGCAATTATGGGTACTAAAAATAGTCGAAAGCTCTTGTGAAATCAACAACATATTTTGCATTAGTGCTAAAAGGCTATTACGTTTAATTATCTCTTAAGAAAAGGATAGCACACTGCAAGTCTGAATAAGTCAGCCATTTCTTACCGTGTGCATGTGGTTTTCAAGATAAAAGGATTATGTGGTAAAACATGTTTTATGTAAAAGTGTCAAGGTTGTTTTGCATGTGTGGAATAATACTATTATGTCCTAGCTGCAAGATAGTCCTTCAATTTATTAATATGCAGGCTTCACTTGAATCTTCTTTTAGAACCATCAATGTAGACTATCCTAGTATTTCTTCCCTGGCTCTGGGAAATAGTATTGAAGAGATAACAAAGTTATTACAGAGACTAATAAGGAGATAGTCTGCATTATTGGAAACTTGTGCATGAAAAATGATTACATATTCCTGCATATTATTGACCTCAAATACCTAATGCATAATCAAGGTGATGTTTTTATGCGAATGCAACCGAAGAAAAGTTAGTGGATAATAAAACTAAAATGCTTTATCTTTATTACGTTCTTACTTATGTGTTTATGAGTTCCCCCTGTCACATTAACATGCCCTTCCTCAACGATTATCGTAAAGAAAACAAACATTTGACACAAGTTCGCTTGAGATTTCATTTCATTGACATAAAGATCTTATTTATGGAGAAATCTCCACCCAGATGTTCTTAACGGTTTTATGAACTTTGATGCTATTTTAATGCCCAGCATTAGTAATGAGACAGGACAGGAGACGACGAGGGATAAGGCGATTGTGTCAACGTTTCTTTAATATTACATTCACGGGAGTTGCGAGTGATATCATCTACGATTTCGTTATTACTAACTCAAACCACTCACTCGATTCGATTAAAGCTACAGAGATAAGATTGGATTAGTCAGATTTTGTTAGTCATTCGTCATTCGGAAAAATGAATTACGATTAAGATAGTAAAACGTATGCTGTACTTGGAATCTAGAGTAATTGCCATTTTAATATCCGAATTGATATTTTCAAACAGGTTATTGTGCTAATTTCTTAGAAATATTAGTTCATATCATATCATTCGACAAAATCAGACTGTTGCTCTTCCTAATCAAGGCTTTAAAGCAAAATCGTCATAAAAGAGTAACAAAATATATTCGTTACGCCAAAATCGAATGAACATGAAAACATGGGCTTCAATAATCTTGTGCCGGTTTCTTCTCCAAAGTGGAAAATTGACTCCGACACGAAAACTAACTTCAGCATTCTGACGCTAGCGCTGAAACCCCACCTCCTTTGATATCCCTCATTTTTAGAAAGGTTTCTGCACCTGAATGATAGAAAATCTTAACTAATTTTCATCTATAGCATTTCTACTACTTGACTACATTGAATTCACTATCCTTTTAATTGTACTAGACAATTCATTTAAACTTGGATCAATTTTGGTTAATTTAGCTCAATTTGGATTAATTTAACCCAATTGGCTCAATTTAGCTCAATTTGGGCAACACAAATGTAAATTATCGTTAATATCGATACAGAAATCACGGCCATGTATTTTGCCCGCACTTGGTCCTACACTAACCCTAGTAAAATGTATCTGCCTTGGCATTTGTCCTATATGGTAGTACTTACAAGTCGGATGAATTCCAATAGTCATATTCAAATCTTGTTTTGCAGCCTTCATCTTCATTGCGGCAGAAAACCCTTGTATAACTTCTCCTGCATTAGGGCCTACGTAATGCATCCCCAGTATTCTTTGTCTTCCTTGTTTCAAAGCGACGATTTTGTATTGGCATGATGTTTTATTCCTGAATAAATTAAATACTACTCTTTAATAGGCGAAGACATTCAACCAATGTACAATACAACTCGAACTATGTACCTTCCGGGTATTACGAATTCTAATGGCTGGGCAATAGTCAAGTAAATTTCAACTTTGTCTTTCCCATATCTCTCGATTGCTTGCTCCTCAGATAAACCAACAAATCCATACTCCATAGGTCCGTAGATAACAGAAGCAATATTTTCATAATTTACCACTGTAGAGCTTTTACCGAAAATTCTACGAGCTAGAAGTGAACCCGCTTTTATTGCTGGTGGAGTCAATTCTGGACGACCTTCCGCACAGTCTCCAACGGCATAAATATTACTTGCTGAAGATCTTTCTGCTTTATCCACAATGATTTTTTTAGTTTCGCTATTTACTTTGACATCTGTATTAAAGACAATTGATCGATCAAGTATTAGTTTTAAGCTATTCCTAAAAAATACTACTGATTAGGTTATTGTACCCGCATTGTGCAAATCTAAATGGGAAGTACAGGCTTCTCTGCCAATGGCAAGTATTATGGTATTGAAAGTTTGTACAATTTTTTCTCCTGAATTTTTATTCGTGGCAGTAACTTTTAATCCATCACTGACTTTTTCTATCAAGTCAGGAACGCAAGGAGCTAGAATTTTTATTCCGTGTTCCAGAAGACTTTCTTCGACTTTCTGAGCCATGTCCTCATCAAAACCACGTAGAAGGGAGGAGCGAACCATCATAGTTGTGTCTATTCCCATTCCAGCAAGAAATCCAGAACATTCTGCAGTATAACATACATATATTTACTTCAGAACTTTGAGACTAAACCAACTTTCGAACGGGTGATATTTATATTGGATAAATACATACCCACAGCGATATAAGAAGCTCCTACACAAAGAACTTTCCCCGGATGTTGTGGAAGAGTAAAGAGATCATCACTCGTTATGCACAAAGCATCTTCTTTTCGTCCACCTGGAATATCCAAATATTTTGGTCTTGCCCCGACCGCAATGAGAATTTGACTAGCTGTGACTGTCTGGACGGAATTCTTTTTGTCCGTAAGACGCACCGTATTTCTATTGGTCAGCTGAGCGAATGCATTATGGTAGGTGATATTTTTGAGATTTAGATTCGTCCTAATGCCGAAGTTGAGAGATCGAATGTAAAACTCGATATTGTCTCTTAATGTCATCCAGTCATGTTTCGGAGCACCACTGCTCCAACCGTAGGATATTGAATCGCTAACAGCATGTTGAAGAAGAGCCGCTTGATGCATCAGCTTTTTAGGAATGCAACCTACCTACGATAAGATACGACCTAATAATTATCTCTATATAATAAACACAGAAGGAAAAAACCTTACCAATCTATCTATGTAACTATGTATGTCTGGTAGGACAGCCTAGGGAACCTGCATATATTGCGTAACGCAAAACCCACTCCCCCATGTGTAACGCAAACGTGCTGACTGCAACATTTTTGAGTACCTCCTCCTTCCATCAACTGCACACGTAATATATGCACGTACCTTAGAAGCAAAAAAGCAAAATGCGCAAGCCCAATTCCTCTAAACAACCGAAATGAGTCGTTTCATATTATTATGACATCAAAACAATAATAGAATTAACATAAGAAGGTTGAATGGTGTGGTGAGTCGTGATTGGATGGAAATGATTAGCGAAAGAGGACATTTCGTAATTATCGTAATGTGGCTTATTAAATAGCATTTGAAAACTTCTAATACAAATTGGTTATCAGGGCCGCAGCCAGGGGGGGCTCGGGGGCCGAAGAAAAGAAAGGAATTTTTGTCTTAAAACCCAAAAATTTTTCGCGCGAAAATAGTATATATTTCCTAATATTATTTGTCGGCCCCCCCAAAATTTTATTTCTGGCTGCGGCCCTGTTGGTTATGCTATATCAACATCAACAAACTTAGTATTTTTTAGTAGAGCTGGGTTTACTTTTTTACTACCTTCTTGACTCTTGATTCTTTTGGCAGTTGGCTCACCTTTTTGTAGAATTAAATAACAGTGCTGGGTAACTAATTTTTCTTAAAAAATATTTATTCGTAAGTTGTACCAATACAATTTGCACGTTTTTCCAAAATCCCAGGGGGAATCTTATTTTTCTGATTTAAAAGGGAGCTTTTTGGTAACTTTGTGGGATTTTGTTTCAAAAATGGAGTCTTTCATTTTTCCCTGCATTTTTCGCTGCAGCTAATTTATCCACCACTATAGACGTTAAAGTATTTTAATTTAAATATACTTTGTATTTACAAAGTTAGCATAATATTGGGATGTTTAGAAATTGTTTTTATAACTCTGAAGGGTGGCCTCAAGGAACAAGAGGAAGACCAGCTTAGGCTTCTATACGTCTCCCAAGTATATCTATAATCAGAGCTCCCAGAGCTCCTTGCTGTGTGCTACAAGTTCGCAGGCGTTTTGCTATTGGTCGGTCGCAGCCGCTCTCTCATTGGCTCTCGTATGTACCTACGTGTATTCTAAGTGTGGACCATTTCTCTTATGGCAGCTGGCCTTCTATAGTGAAGCGCCAGCTTCACAGCCACCATCGGTATTCTATGGGTGGCCTGCTGAATTTCCCTTGAGTGCTAGATTTGCCCTTTAGCTGGGTTCACTAGTATATATTAATCACAGAACATTAATCTAGCATAGATAATAGTAGCAATCATGAAATTACATTGACACAAGTTCCTCCGATTCCCCATTGTGTCCCCAGTGGCGATGGTACCACGAAATCGCATACACAGACCTTCCTCCCAAGTTCAGCTGCTTCTTTTGCTGCTGCTATACCTCCGGAACCCCCGCCAATCACGAAAAAGTCAAAGTCGAAATCGTGCTTTTCTTTAAAAGTTGATTTAGAAATACATTTCCCCATTGCACGAATGAGTTTAAATCAAGCTGCGTTTCCGAACACGACTTTTGTGCATCTAATTGTACCTATTTTCAGAATTTTTGATCATTATTTTTGTTTTCGCAATCAGGGATTGCCCAAGACTTTTACTTTTCTCTATGTTAACATTGTTGTCGGGACGATTTGAAATAAATGATGTGCAAATGCATTTTATATGGACCACCCACTTGATTCCAGTCATCCGACACGGCAAATAGCGTCACTAAAATTCCAGGGAGAAAATAATACAATCCCAAAAGCCTAACGCATGCTGCGGTACACCTGAATATTGCATAGGATTATCATGGTTCTTTACCCATAAGTACATAATAATTTGACTATTTGGTAGAGATAGATGAAAGGTTTCTGATATGATGAAAATGAGGCTAGCTTTATTTACATGAACTCTTGTTATAGCGAAAAGGTTGGTTAGTATGTAAATAGTTCTAGTGTGACAGTCTTTCTTGTAATTTCCTGCACGCGTTTCATCTTCCTGAAGTGTAACAAGAGCAACTTAAAAGATGCATATAAATGTCAGTTCGTAACTTCCTACTTATGTACCTATATGTGTGACTCTAAGGCAATTTCTGTGTAGCAGTTTCACAAGTTGTGTTGCAATGACGTCAATGTCTGTTCTTGGCACAGAGCAAACCAAAAAAAAACTCCGTAATGCATGATTTCCACAAAATTAACTTTCAATGCAAAAAGAATATCCATCAGTCCTAGTTGGTTATGGTAATTAAGAAAACACTTGGCTTTCCTAACTATTTTAAGTTGTTTATTTAGAGTACTACGTACATACACATGTTTATGTTTTACTCGACAAAGTAAATATTGACTTGTCAATTAATGAAATTTATTATAAAATGAAACCAGAAGATATTGCTTATTAGGTTATTATTAATTATCTTCCTTGTAAATTTGCTTATTCTAGTAAATCAAGAATTAAGTTATGCATAGCTTTTGAATTGGGGTTTTGTGTTACAAATTGTTGTTATTGTCTACTCTTATGTATCGCTGTAAGTAATGCACGGAAAAAGTTTCCTCCAGAATTCCCAATTTCCTTGAAATCCTTTTCTATCACTTCCTGCTGTACAGCTATGGACTAACAGCAATTATTCATGATTATTATTGTATCGACATGTATTCCCGATCGGGTTGACTGATTTTTACAGAGTTTAGATAAATTACTGCAAAAATGCGTGCGTATTTATTGTTATTTTCATTAATTGTACTGTGTCATGGTCAGCAAATAGACACCGGACCTGGAAGTTGCTCTGAAGGTAATGGACGACCAAAGATAATCGACAGAGATACGATTTACACTTACTCAACAAACGTAAACCGACTTCAACTAGAATGCCTGGCTCCATATCCAATAGAATGGGATGTCTACGGAAGAGAAGTAATTTGGGGTTTCATGCAATTGTGTTACATAAAATAATTTCAGTCTATTGCAGTAGATTTTTTGTAGTATAAATTATCCTTAAGAATAATTATTAAAAGCTGAAATGTAATTGTGGGATCGAATGGATAAAATTTCAGATGTACAGTGTGGTGAGACAAAGGGTAACTACAAAAGGAGACATATTTAAAGATCCTGTGAAATGCTACAACTCAACATTGATTGTATATCAATCTGAATCCGAACATGTGATTTACAGCAGAACTGGAAAATATACATGTCAAAGCATAAAAGACAAGTCTATTTCAAGCACAATATATAAATTCGTTCATGGTAATCATAAAGTTTGTACCTAAAGCATTATAAAAGTTACTTTTAACATGTTAGTAATTTCGGTTTGACTTCTAATATGCAGATCATAGTTTATTTGCATATCCCGCATCTGAATCAGATTATTACAGCGAGCGTATTGAAGCCAAAGAATACCTATTTATTGAAAAGGACGAATTCACTATTCCATGCAGATCTAATGTTGAGACGATTAATGCTTCACTCACGAAAATTGAAAATGTAATTATCTCAATACAAGCTTTGAAAAACCAAACCAACTAATTGTTTATTACTGGTATAATAATTTCTTGTTGATTTTTAGCCAAAGCTATTTAAATTGGATATTATGAATGATTATATCCGTTACGACCCGAAAAAAGGTTTTCTTATCAATGCTACAAAATTCCCTTTCAATCCAGTTGGAGATTACGAATGTGAGCTTGCTTATGGAACTGAGAAAAGAAATGCTCTCATTCATTTACTGCCATATCATGGTAAAAGATACAGATAATTTTAATGCATCATAAATGGATGAATTCTTAGATTCTTACATGACATCATGGAATGTTTATTTGAATAGAACTCACATTGCCTTCCTATGAAGCAATTCCAGCGATTGAAAATGTACCATTTAACAACATGGATCGCACTATTACTCTAACATGTAGATCAAACGAAGAAATATATCTAGTTGCTTCAAATCCTGAAACATTTCAAACATTTAAAAAAGAAAGTCGGAATGGGCCATTCATTGCTAAGGAATTCAATCCTGCATTAAATGTACAAAGGAAACAGACATTTAACTATCAAGTAAGTGCGGAAGTAACTCCTAAGCCTATGTCAAGTGGACAGGTATATTGTAAAACTATAGCAAACAATACCATACTTCATACTTGGAACTACAATCTATGGTTTGCTTGCGATTGTGCTTGGAATTCTTCCACTTTCAAAAGAAATCTGGAAGACTCAGCATGGGAATCTAGTAAGTCATTCCTACTACTTTTAAATTGGAAAATATTGAGGTAATTTAGTGTCTTTACTCAACCCTTGACTTTTCCTGTTCACTATCTGTAGAAACATCTGTCTCACCACCGTCTTCCTCAAAGCCCACTGACACTTCGAGTTTTCGATTTACCTGTAAAATATTTGTTCCTCAATTTCCAATCAAAATATCTTTTATGCATCAATTGTAATTTGGTTTGTATTAACATCACAAATGATTACGTACTATAGTTTGGCAGAGTATCGTACCTGACTTGAAAGGAGCTATTGAGTGTAAAACTAAACAACATAGCGGCTTGATTCTTTCTTTTCATCCTTGCCAAAATCCAACAGAATGCAAAAACAGCGTTTTTTGTGATTATGGAGTAAGTGCCCAAAGTGCTTAAACAAAAGAAACTCGTTTTTAGAACAATGAATTGATTAATGATTTAAAATTCTAATTTCTGTGTGGAGGAGCAGAAATATTGTAGAAGCTTTAATTCTCATCATGATACAAACACCCTTGAACTTCATGATACAGTTTACCTAAAAGAATTACTCTCGGGTGTGCTGGAATGTTCAGTTTCTGGTTATGGTCATCGCTTTCAAGCACATGCAGATCTGAATAACATTGGTTTGTATTTTCACAGCTGCTATTTTTGCATTTTTTATGATGCATTATTGACAGGTGTGTTTTGCATAGCTTTGGGAAACCTTGAGCCAGAAACTTATATCAATATCACTGACTCGGAACAATACATTTTGAAAAGAGACCCTCAAATATTCAAATGTGAAGTAGCTACGTACTTTTTATCCGGAGATGTTAAATGGGCATTTAAGTTTAAAAATAACACGTTGACATTCATTCAAAGAGGTAAATACATTACATTCAAGACTCTTTTTATCGTTCTTACATTACTCAACATACCTAAAAGTATTTCCTAAATTGGTATCTACATAAAATTGTGTTCACACAGGACGAAACCAGAAAATTGTAGAATCGACAGTAGGAAACAAAATGATTTCCACAATTACATTGGAAATTAATGATCCAGACGTGAATTTTCTTTACTGCTTTGCGCCTGTCTGGAATTCAACTAGCAATGAATGGAAAAACTCATCTGTTCCAATATCAGTGGAAGGTAGTTTCAATCAGCGTTTATATTTTTTTATATTATATCCACATTTTAATATTATAATAGTCTAATAATTGCAGATAACTAAAAATATCACTTAATTTGAGTATGAAATTAAATTTTTACTTTAATGATTTTATTTATTAAATTACTATTACTAATTGTAGATCAAAACTCTGAAGAATATGCTGACAATCTTTCTACTAGGTAAACATTTCGAATGTTGATATTAGTAGTAGTAGCTGTATTTCATTGACAAATCTGTATTTTTCAGACAAGTATGTTTGGAAGAGGTGAAAACTGCAAATAATGTGCCTTCGATCATAATGGAACGTTTTACAGAAACTACAGGTGCATCAAATATCACCACGTTTTGGAAAGCTTCTGACAAGGAATTTGTTTTGAGAAAGCGAAAACTGAAAAAGTCGATATCTTTAATTTGTCATGCCAAGTATCCTGTAGAATGGAGTTTTGAAGGAAGGAAGGTTTGATTTTACATTTCGTACGATTACATGAAATTTCGTAAGTTTATTTTGGTGTATATAATTTCATTAACTTGGCAGATAAACACTGGATTTAAACTAATTGAAAGTACAATGGAAACCGGAGGAGTAGATAAAACTATGTGCTTTGAATCCAAGATTGTAATTTATGACACAACTAATGAGCGGAATGGGAGAAGTATGGGTCCACAAGAAACTACAGGAAAATATGTTTGTCAGAGCAATCATGATAAAAATCTCAAGTCTACAACTTATATTTACAGACATTGTAATGGCAGAAAACAATATACCAGCATTCCATAAATATTAAATGCAGAACTAAGTAACTAACTAATAACATCTTATGCTACATTTAATACAGATAATGCAAGTTTTCCCCTCATTAACCATGGACAGCATATTAAATTAGAAATCGACCAGACGAAAAGACATAGCGATGCATGGACAGTTTTCCCATGCCGGGTGACACATCCAAGTGTTGATGTTAAGTTGTACATGTACACATACAGTCATGTAAGTTATCTTTTGTTGTAGTACAGTTTATCTCAATTGGGAACTTATAATGTTGTTATTTGAAACTAGAGTATATATACTGAATTGGAAAGAGGGGATGATGTCAAATACAGTCCTAGTAAAGGATTCTCTGTTAAGAATTCCAAAATAGACTTTTCTGGACATTACATTTGCTCTACTCAAGTAAATAAGGATGACTCTCACAGTATTTCTTTCTCAATCGTAGAGAAATTGCCAACTGTTACACGTAATGAAACCATAATAACTTTATTGATTTGAATTGTTGAAATGAATTTCATAAGACAATATTTTATAGCGAACAGCATTATCGTGGACAATTCTAATAAAACTGCAAAGAACAAAAGCAGATGTAAAGCCAATCGAAAATCTTCCAAATTCCTTATCGTAACAATTACAGCAGCAGTATTAATTGTCGCTCTAGTGGTCGTCATATGTATATTGTTTCGGGAAATTATCAATCAAAAGGTACAATGTTTCTTCAATCAGTTCCATATCGCATGTATGACAATATAACGATTTATTTATAATGTAGAAAAGAATCCGAGACTTAACTACAGGATTGTCTGTGAGCTATTCTCAAAGGCTAAGGGAGTCAAATCCAGCTTTTTTGGAAGATATTCACATTCCTGACAATAGTCATCTAGTAAGACCAAATTCTAACTACGAAAGGTTTTAACCGGTCTTTCTATATCGAATTGTTTCTAATCATAAAAATATTTTCTGTATAACTACCTTGGATTGTAAGTTATTATTGAGAATTGTAACAATTTTAGATTTACACCGAAATGTAGACTAACGGATAACCTAACATGTCACACATCGTGAAGATGCATGATTCATTGTTATGAAATAAATTTTCAAGATTGTCCTAGGAAATAAATAATATACGTTTCTTTGTAATGTTGTTGTTTACTGAGAAATCATGTTGCATAATAATGGTAATTACCGGCAGAATTGAAGGTTGTTAATTATATAAGTCGAAACCAAAAGGGGCAATATGAAATCTTAATTAGAATTAAGAAAACTAAGACCAAAATATTAATATAATATACTATAATTGTAGTAGTGACTAATTTGCAGTCGTGACTCGTGAGTTTATTTTGATAAAGACTATATAGAACTGTGTCAACGTTAATTAATTTGGGTCATAGAGATACAGACATAAACAACTTGGTTTAAGTGGATACTCCATAAAGCTAACTGTAATTTCCAATTGTGCAATCTTCTGTCGTTTTCTTACATGTTATTGAACGGATTAGTTCATTATGGTAGTCTAAAAGACAATTGCGAGATAATACGTAAAGACACCGTTAGATTACAAGGTTAATTATGCAAGATGTTATGCAAAAATTTGTAAACCAATACTACTATAAAAAGAAGACATCATTATTTCCATTTTATTTGATTTATATTAAGAGTGTAACAAAGTTGTCTATGTCCTCAGTACTGTCCTGGCTCAGGATAGTGTTCGAAAATACCTGTGACAATGACTTCTAACAAATTATCATTGTTTCTGGTCTATTGTTCTTTAATTTCTTTGAGTAAGTCCGAAGGAGGAATAGAAATCAACGCTGATTCTGGATCTTTGTTCATTGGAGACAAAGCAAAGTTTATCTGCTCAGTTCCTGAATCGGATTTCGAAAATAATTTACAATGGGCATTTGAAAACAAAGACGGGAGTACCATAACTCCTGTTACAAGTAAGACGATCAAAATATTCAAAATGATACCGACACATCTTCGGCAGTTACCGAAATTACAACCGATATTTATTTTCAAAGGTTCAGAAGATGACGTTATCGAAAAACGTGATGGAAAAATCTATCGTGAAAGTTTCTTAACGATAACAAATGCAAGTTCTGTAAGTTGTACAGGAACCTTAAAATCTGGCGACACTAAAAGCTCATCTCGGATGATAACCGTCAATAGTAAGACTCCTGATATTCAAAAGCTATCTGATTGCATTGAATTGTAATAACTTTTTTAAAATGTATTTCACCTTTCAGATGTATCACCGTTGTCGCCTTTTGACGAGAGGTAATGTTACCTGTATTATATAAATGGTCGTTAATTTTGTGTGTAAATTCCTTATTTGAATTATTGCAGTCAAAAATGTTGGGATAACGAAGGGAATCCTAAGATCATTTTGTGGAGATACGATAACACTGGCTTTGAAAGTCGTTTCTGGGTCCCTCATGTAGTTACTAATGCAAAAGTCTATTTAAATGACAAAGTTTCCAACTTTCGCTTGATTTGCCAGTATAATTCTTCGATTAAGTGGACATTGAACAAGTTTAACGTATGTATTAACAGCGGCTTCTTCATACAGTTAAAAAATTGAGTATTATTGATTGTAAACTGAAATAATTTCATTTGAAATTTTTAGTTCCGCCCATATCTTTTACGGTCACATTGTGCTGAAGAAATATTGGAAGTAAATCCGATAAGTGCTGCAAGTTCTAGAGATTACATTTGCAGTGCCGTCAGTAATATTGATGCCAAAATTTCCTTGGTTTCTCTCATTTTTCCATCAAGTAATACCACAAATAAATTAAGTCATCTAAAGTTTTTGCTCTCCCAGTTTACCAATTAGTGTATTCTTTTCAGGTTTACCAGCACCATCATTAGTTAAACGGGTTTACGACAACGAAACTATGGATGCGATAGGTAATAAGTCCATACTTGTGTGTCCATACATACTTGTGTGCATGTATCTTTTGTTGTAAAAATTAGAAAAATTAATGTAAAACTATTTTTTGTGTACCAGAATCAATTGTGGAAACTTTCGACTCTGGGAAAGCTGTTGGACTTGGATTTGGTACTTCAGCTGGCAGTATCTTATTAATGATTGGGCTTTTATTTTTGAAGAAAACGTTACGCCGTAATCGGGTAATGCTTTACTTTAGACAATTTACTTACAAAACATTTTTGTGTACAAGAAAATAATATTTCTCTAATATAGAGGTACAATACAGAAAAGCCATTCAAGTACTAATATCACTACATATTTTTAGGGTGCCCAAAATGGATCTCCTGGAATGGAAATGTCATAAAGCAGAAAAATACATTTGCAAATAAGAAAACATAAGCAAAATTTGACTTTGCTGCCATTAAATGAAATTTGTATATTCCATTTTATGTCTACAAATATTTATTTAGATGACTCAAGTGGAAAAAAATAGTGTGTGTTTTATGGTTTTGATTTTATCTTACCTTTCTCATTAATAAAGTATGGAAATAATTATATCGCAAAGTAATTTAATCTCAATTTTAGTTTCTACCACAGTAAATATGAATCATGAAACATGGTAGCTCAACAATATTGTGCTAAAATACTGTAGAGTTTTGAACATCATATTTTCGTTCGTGCATCTAAGCAAACGTGTACGTTATGATACAATAAGTGTAATTTTTTCATCATGTTCATATATACATGTGCGCAAAAGAAGTCATTAGTGAAAATACGTATTTGATTTATTCAGGTCATTAACACATTTCATCTCACTCTAATGTACCGTTATCGCATCCTTTTCCCAACGTCTATTACGTATGTGCTAACTTAACAAAGGAGGAAAATTTATTGTTTAAAAACAAAGATAATACTTTGCTTACAAATGCAGAATAATATACTTTGACGTGTATTTCTTAGTCTATAGTCTCCCATAGCTAATATTGTAACTTATGCACTTGAGAGGAACTAATAATTAGCTATCGCAATAATATGAAGAGGCGATTTAGAAACTGGAGCAGGCACGAGGAAAACTTTTGTGTTTATATAAAACACAATTAGTCATGTCAACAATAGGCTGGAATCTATGCATTAAGAGCTACATGTTTCTATTTTAGACAATGTTTGCACTTCGTACAAATAAATTTAGTCAGCATGGCATAACCGCGGCTAGGAAAATACTTTACCTCTAACCTCCACCTCTGTACTTTACGCTATTCCTTTGAAATCTCTAAAACGTTGGTGCTACATTGCTAATGCCTAATCGAGACATAATGGATGCTAATGACATTATATTTAAGGAAGTCTACATGAAACGAGGTTATTACAGTTTGTATATGAAACGGAGCAACTCTAATCTAAGCAAAAACTACTTATTTCATAATAAAACATTCAGAACAAAGAAATAACTTTGGACACACGAATTATTATCAATCTATACCGATTTAAAGATGGTACTGTGTCACATTTTCTATTTTTTAGTTGCTTTCTTACAAATTAGGTGTTCAGTGGGACAAACACAAAGTGTAACTGTAGATGGACCAAAGTATAATGTTTTCATAGGAGATGTAGAGAATTTTACGTGCACGGTGGAAAACGGACTTCCGGAAAACTATACAATAACGTGGTACTTCATATACAAGGATGGTGTTCACGATCCGATACCTTCTTCAGGTATGTTCTCTTTTATATTACTAAATTTTTAATTACATCTGCGTCTTATCATTTTACTGACGATTATCATGTTCTTCAGACATATTTGATGACTACTTGCTTCGTGATTCGCATCAGAGACTAAGCTACATCAAAATAATTAGTGCTGAAATAAAAAACATTGCTTGCATTGTCTCCAGTCCTAGCAGTAGGGGAACTGTGAAAGAAGAATTTCAAATCAACATCAGAGGTGGGTACTAATCGTTTGTTAAAATGAAAATACTCATGATTTATAACGATTAAATTTTTTGGATGAATTTACAATTTATTTGTGTAAATAAATTAGATTCTCAACTCCTTGTCAAGTTCCCTACTGTGTAAGTAAATTTTTAACAAACAATATTTTCATTGTTATTAATCATAATACAGATCTGTTCGCGGAAAGTTTGTGATAATAATAGAAATATCCAATTTTAGCTGTGAAGACACAGATGATAAGCCGGCATTAGTCCTGCAACGATTCAGTGCTGAACCAAGTAGCAATTATTACTGGGCTTCACATTTCGTCACCGATAAAAATGTGATAATTACGGATCCAGTAACAAGCTTTGCTCTGAGATGTTTTTCTAAAACAGAGCCAGTAGAATGGGTTGTGAAAAAGAAGCCATCAGTAAGAACTCATTTGATTTTACATGACTTTACTAAACAATGAGCGAAATAGCTACAGAATTTTTAGATTAAATTTTATTGTACTAACAAGTTGTTACAAGTACAGAGTTCACATTACAGATTCTTATCGGCCATTCTTACGTATATAGTGAGCATGAATTATGAATACCCTTTGTTAATTACACATAATTCTTAAATTGTTACACATAAACACGCTCAGTATGTCAACATTGTGTACAAAAGTTTTGTTGACAAATATATTTATTGCTATCCATACTGAATACACATGTACAGTTATACACAATGCGAGTATCTAAACGATTTTATCCATTTTGTTGATGTTTGTTATTGTTGTAAACACAGTTAGCTTAATATATTTTGTGCGTTTGATTTACAATTCGATGTCTGATTTTCGATTAGGGATTTCGCTACAAGACGGGTAAATACATCAATTCTTTAACAAGGAGCGAGTGCTACGAAGCAATACTGGAAGTAGGACAAGTTAATGTTAACAGTTCGCAACAATATGTATGCAGATCACCAAACAACACTAATTATCAGTCTTTCATAGACATGGATGCTAGTAAGATCAACTAATAACTTATTATTGTTAAGATTGTGGCGAGGAATACAAACTACAATTACACGACTTAATTTATTGACATTATTACGAACGAAAATCTTACCTAACATGTCTCTTTAACTCTCAGGTTCAGTAACACCCACAAAACATGGCAATGGAAATTTCTCCCAAATCGAGCAATGTCTCCTACTTCTTCTTACAGGAGAGAGCAATGGGACAGCGACAGGCTTAAACATTACATCGAGTGCCTTTGCATTCATTTTTCTTTTCATTATCATTTACATCAAGAGACAGCTCAACTTTCACAAGGTAACAATTCTTATAAAAATAGTGGATCAATGCGAAATCCGAGCTGTGCATTTTAAGTAACCATCTAATTGCATTTTTCTAACTAAATACTATAGCATTACTTGTACACAGCTTGATACTGTAATAAGAGACCAATCCATATTGAACTTACTCATTTAATTACGCATTTCAGGACAAACTTAAGGAAATGGTCGAAAAACAAGCTGACGAAATGATTAGTAGTTTATAATGTAAAATGACACATTTTCATGTCATGCTTAAGTAACGATTTGACTCCCATGAGCTTTGAAATATTCAAAGATTCCAATTTTTTTGTATTGAAGTTCATCATTTAAGGATCTATCAATGAAAACCTGAGACTGGTGGATACGCTAATAAATTGGTACCTTTTGCTAGTAAATAAAATCAATAAACTCATTCATTCGGTCATTCGAAATTGCTCTCATCTCTATATAATAAACATAAATAACATAAAAGCACAGAGCATTTAAAAACAGTCTGTAATACCAAATGACAACTAAATTATAGTATTAGGTTTTTCTACACACTTCATGAAATGTTTACCTATTTACTGTACTTACATTTATATTTATTATTCAGAAATGCTGTTAATATCTACGTTTTTGTTTGGGTACACTGTTCTGGATGCGAATATACGCAATGAGGATCAATACCCATAGCGAAACGGTAAAGGCAAAGTTTTATACTGAGCTAAAAGTTATAAAACAGTTTTCCTGAATACGATCTTTTAAGGACACTAATTGTTATCATTTAAGGTATAGCTACATAATAAGTACTTCTACATAGGCACGTACAATTGATCTAGTTAGTCTAATTAGTAAGAAGTATATAGGCTTAATTAAGTACAATTGAATTTGCAATGTTTACAAACCCATCTACTTAATTATTAGGCGCTTGCAGTAAAATGGGTATTATTGTACCGAATGGTATTTGTAAGCACGATTATTGCAAATTGAGATGTTCCATTGAGGCCGCACAATTTTTAACTCTGGCCCTGGGACCTCCTCGGGGTCCTACTGTTGGAAGAGCATTCCTTGAATGAGGACTTGCATTTAATCTCTCTCGATCGCTTCCATTGTACATATTGAAAGTGGATGGAATGTTTGGCAAGGGACGATGTTTCTGTAGGTCATTTGAAAATTGTTATACCTCAGATGATTAATTTGACTAGCTAAAATAGGTTAACTTAGCTTATATAATAGTTTTTTTTAAATTTATCTGTACCTTTGCCACTGAATATGTCAAGTTCCATTGGGATTGAATTGTATTAGCATCCAGCATATGAAAATATGCAAAAGGCCCAAAAGATTCTTTAGTTGCAAGCAGGCATTTTCCAGAAGTCAGCACAGCCTCTGGATTTGTTCTGAACGAGTGAGTGGGTCCAGTCCAGGTGATTTCGTATCCTTGAGACTACAAAATCCACAGAAGGAATTCAAAAACATTATTGTTTTTTTAAACATTTTTAGCACTGCAATTTAAATCTTGTATGTTTATATGAATTATTTACTCTGTTCTGAATGCTAATTTTGCAAATGTATTCCTTAGCCAAGTCCTCAGAACCTATGATATACAACCACCAAAAGATTTTGCCTGGAATAACAGCTGTTCCAGTTAAGAACTTTTGATTGCATGCGTCCATATATTGTACTGGCCAAATATTCCACGACATTTCTGTGGAATTATTAAATAAAATAAAATACTAAGTAAGTTCTGTAGGTATGTATGTATCTTTAAATGGATAATAATTGTTAAAATTAATTACCATGATTTAAACAGGATTGTTCAAAGCTGGCGTATTGAATGAGGTTAAGTACAGTTCCCTGTATCCCTTGTATCTTATGTACTTTGGTTAAATGATTGAAATAATTAGAGTAATTGATTTTTACACTTTGGCATTTCTTTTCTTGATCTAAATTGCACTCGACCGACCTAGAAAAATACAAACAATGTTACAATTCAGCCCCACAAGTTTATGTTAATCAAGAGAAGATTCTGTTTGTGCAAACCTGAATTCACAAGATTTAGCATGATCCTCCCAATCTTTTACATTAACTTGAATGGTGCATCCTTCTTTGACATACTGGCATTTTGAATTGAGTTTCTCAAGCAGCTGTTCGGCAAGGAAGTTTCTTGCACTCGTAAACTCACTTTGACATATCGGACAAACCATTAATTTCTGACGACAGGTCTGACATACATTGTGTCCTCTTGAACACATTAGAATCGGCGGACATGGCACAACAATGCATACTGGACACTCTAGCAGTTTTATTAACGAATCTTTGTCTAAATCTGGGATACTTGAAATCTTGCTACTGTTGATGCTAATGTCATGGCCTTTTAGACTGTTAACACTTTTAACCGAAGATGTTTTATAACCCACACTAGAATCTGGTCCTCCTGACATCTTAACTCAAAAGGATTGTAAAATTATGTAGATTAGAATGTAAACGTCAATGGAAAATTGATATGTAATTAACGGCCAGTATTTTCTGCCTACCTAATCCTTGAGTTTTGAATCTTTTATGTATATCCTAATTATATTATCCACATTATCCAGTGCACTTTGATATCTACCTAATGGACGTAACAAAAACAAGACTTCACTAAACTATCTGTCTACCTGCCTAAGATGATTAATGTATTTTGCACATGCAAATAGATTTTCTACGAAGTGGAACCGAAATATGTAATACTTATAGTTAGTATATTATGTAGATACACAATATACATTTACCTACAAAAATTTGTGGTACGTTATTATCTGCAGTTTTAAGCAACTGGGATTTGTAAATGTACAGTTTTGTTAAACGAAACGGAGTAAAAGAAGTAACGTAACGTAACGTAATCCATTGATGAAGAGTTATTCTATACTGTGTATAATTTGGTTTCAAAGTCAAGGAGGTAAAGTGAAACTCGATAATGTACTATAGTATACCATAAAGTAGTTCAACTGACTATGCACAGACGTAGATACATGCATAAAATAGCTATTTCTATACTTCAGCGAAATGCGTCCTACTATAGTGTTTATTGATATGATGAGAATGAGTCACTGTATCCAGTTTCAAATTGTTCTCAAACACAGTACCAAAGGGTAACACATAAATAGTATAATATTTACTACCATTTATGTAGTACTGAATAAGTCTTGGACTTCGTTCAGCTCGTTCAAGATTTCGTAAAATATAACAATTAACTAAGTTAACAATTCAAATGAAAAAATCACTGCCGAAAAAATGAATTAAATGATACAAGTGAAAAATCTAAATAAATGTAATGCAAAAATCTAATATTTGACAGGTATTAATTACTAAACAACATTTATTCCTATACAGTCATTTATAAATGTCATAATAATGTACATTTGATGGACCCATAGGCATAATGAAATGATAGTTCTCATAATAATATGAATTTATCCCTGGAGAGCTTGAGCGAGGTATTTACAGATAGTGGTATAGCATATAGGTAACCGTGAGTGAGTGATATCTAATTAGCAAATGCATAATTGTTGTGCAAAACCAACCTTTTATGTACATCTGCGTAGCAAACCCACGCCTATTATGACCTTTGTAATCTGTTGAGATTTTTATTTACAGCAAATTCTGTCAGAATCAACGAGCTTGCTCATTAATTACAATATTGATTAGGATTCTCGCACAATGTTTTATCTGACAACCGGTAAATAGCAGAGCATTGTTAACACTTGATGACTTTTGCTTCGCACTGCGCAAAAAGCTGTTTGGAAACGTTCTCAATTTGTGAGAATTCCTCAGTGGCAATTACGATTAGCTACCACATTTTCCAAAGATCATTAATCTCTTAAAATTTCTCAGCATTTGTAAAATGTTTACAAGTAAAGGTCTTACGATTACCGCTTTATTTGCATGTATTATCTGTATACATGGAAATACTATTATATCATCCCCAGTTGTAACTAATTGGGGAGTTTGGGGTTCATTTTCAAAATGTCCTAGTGGAACCTTAGCAAGAGTTGTTCAACTAAAGACGCATGCTTATGCAGGGGCCTTGATAGATGATACAGCTCTCAATGGTATCAAATTTTACTGCGGAGACCATTGGGACATTCAGACTCCCCAAATCACCAGCACGGAAGGAACCAAAGGAAGTTGGGGAAATCACTTCCCTTGCGGGGGTGATGGTTACATCACCGGATTTCAACTTCGCGTTGAGAAATCTAATCCTCTAACTGACAACACTGCAACAAATAACGCAAAGTTTTTCTGCTCCAATCACAACTCGGGAAATTATATTATTGGAGATGGAGAAAGATTCGGTGAATGGGGAGAAACAGTATCTTGTCCAGAAGGGTCCGGTGTGTGTGGCATTCAGACTCAAGTACAGCAATACTCGTCATTAAGTAAGTTCTTACAAACGGTATTAATATCAAAAATGTAACAAGTTAATTAATGTGTGCATAGGGTAGACAAATATTTCCAGCTTCGAGAAATATTCTTAAACAGGGCAAGGTACGCCCTGAGAGATGTATAATAAGCTCAAATTATCAAATAACTTTTGAATAGATGCTTTAATCGAGATATAGATGTCTAATTATTCTAAAGAGAGGGAACTATCGGACTTCATTGTGTAATTTTACTATAATTGAGGAGGAAGTTTGCATCTGTAAAATGATAGTAATATTAAAAAAGAGAAATCACATAATCTACAGATAGACGTCATAAGTGCAGATTATACGATCATATTTTGTCTTTACTCCACAAAAAATCTGTTGGATGAGACGCCTCGACCTTTATTGTGGATGGGTGAATAGGGAAAAATATGGAACGCTCTCCTCGTTTTGACCTTAGACACGGACATTAGTATGCAAGAAATTCTGATAGTTCATTCGAATAATCTCGTAGAAATTAAACTGTACTTGGACAAAAGCTATTTCAGCTTCTTAAACACTTATTATACCTCGCTTACCTTTACCTATACTGCACCTTCACGTGGTGCAAATTACAGAAGGAAGAGTCATTTGTCATGAATCTTTTGTTTTTTCTATTCTCAGTTGACAGCACTGGACTGAACAATATTAATCTGGACTGCTGCCCTGTTGACTCATAATCACATCACATCTCATTGTCACCAGTTATCCGAATCATCTCATTCACGAACCTTGTCAACTTTTGGATAACGATGTACACAAGTACACCAAGAAAAACACTAATCATGGCATGGAATCTGTAATAACCAGCGAAGAATGAATATGCTTACTATTGCAAATGTAAACCTAATAATAATATAATATGCATATTGGTATAAATATTGGGAATGTACAAATTAATCCAATGGCTATTGTAGAGCACTAATAAATTCGAAAGTATTCAAAACTCAAAATATGATTTTACATTTCATTGTTGAACTAGTCAATCATTAATACTAAAATGGAACTGGTCTCATTCGATTTCTTTTGGAAATTAAGTTCGACACATATCGATGTACCTTGACTGTTTGCAAAAAATTTGCATTTGTGAACATTCTTTCGTGTAATAAATATTTGGTACAATTGCACAGGGGCCAAAGTTGAGATTGTAATATAGGAATGACTATGAGAGAATTTCTTTTTTCTAATATGCGTAATTTCGGGAGCTCGAATTGTTACATTTACTTTAGTATAACAATGATCACATGGACCATTGACAGAGTACAGGTTAACTAATTACAGTTTTGAGATAACCCTTCAAAACTTTAAGAGGTCACGTATGCATTGGTTTATTTGTTTATACATTGATAATGCGTTCCAAATAAACCAATATCCAAAATCCAATTACCATTGAACAATTATTAATTTTTATCTGGTCTAGGTCTATGTTATTGTTACAAGTACACGTAAATTTCAAAGGTCAAGTTTTCCAATACCCTTAGCAAAGTTAATCACATGGTTTACTCTCGAATTCAATGTGAACAAACGTGCAGATAGTAAAACCCCTAACTAACTACTAACGCTAAAAGGAAGAGTGGTACACATGTAAATGCCAATCAAATTCAGAGGAAATTGACGTAGTACTTGTTTATCTATATAAATTATGCAGCCATAGCCATACAAAATTCCCAGTCCAATTTGGCATAGGTGAGTTGTGTGCTTAGCGTAGCCATGTAATGTCCAAGAGTTCAACATTAAAAAACTAATCAGATGATAATAAATTTTAATAACTTTGAATGCTACATACTCTACTACGTCAACTAAACTGTTTTATTATATAATAAAGGCCTTATTATTACTTTCTGCAGAGTTTTTGAGCTCTTTTCCTCGTTATACTTAGTACAGTTGCGTTTTCTGTAATCCTGCAAAAAGATCTAACATGAATAATAAAGTTTTTTATAGTTTATTTTTTCTACTTGCTGCTTCCTACGCAGATCAAGTATTGTACTCTCCCCATATCACAAATTGGGGTTCGCTTGGTACATTTGAAAGATGTCCAAATGGCACGTATGTAAAGGCTTTCCAACTGAAAACCGAACCTTTCAAAGGACCATTAATTGACGATACTTGTGCAAACGGGATTCGGTTCTTCTGTGGAGACCCTTTGAATTCTACAACAAGAGTTATTACCAGTGCTGAAGGAAGTTGGGGTATTTGGGGAAATAAGTACAGCTGCGGCGAAGGGATTGTTATCGGATTCCAATTACGGGTCGAAAGACCTCATGTAGTCTCTGATGAAACAGCCACAAACAACTTGAGAGTTTTCTGTTCTAATTATGTTGGATATTATATCGAAGGAGATGGAAATAATTTCGGTGTTTGGAGTACCGCTCAAGTTTGCGCTGAAAATGAAGCTGTGTGTGGTTTACAAACGCAAATTCAACCGGACCAGGGTGTTCTCAGTACGTAAAAAAATTCTGAATTTAATAATTCTCAAAATCCTAAATAATGATTTTATTTGCATTTGTTCATTTACAGTTGATGACACTGCTCTGAACAATGTCAACGTACAATGCTGCAATAAAACCACTAATGCCACTAATATTTCCGGATTACATCAGTTACCATTAGCCTAATTTTTTAACATCCTAGCGTTGACATTATAAGCCTCAACTGTTTTTTGGAGAAAAAGGACAATAAAATGCTTATTTTCATTAACATAGTATTCCATGTTCAAACTCGACTTATTTGTTCTAAGAAAAGGCCCACCTGTAGTCATACACTTCAAAAACCGTCATGACGTGTGATGTGTAAGCTTTAGTTAATTTGGCCCTATCTAGCCAAAGTACTGCCGCTGAGATTTCTATAAATAAACAGTGAAAGGAATATCCGTATGCATTGTTAATATTGAAATTTAAAATTTTATACGTTATAAACTGACAAAAGTAAAACGAATCTCATACCAAGTTGCTGTGAACTGTAAATGTAATTTACGTGTTAATTGGTAAATGGGTATATTTAACAATAGTAAAGTATTTATCATTAGATTGTTTATGTCATTTTATTTGCAAAACTATTTTATCGATAAAAAAACTAATACTAGGCTTAGACCACCCTGCCTTGTACTATAAACAACACTCTGCTTCATTCATCGAATCTGCTATCAGTGGCTTATCACTAATTAACGCATCATAATATTTCCCATGACCGAATAATATGTTCCCAGGATCAGAAATAATTAACAATTAATCTGGAATTTTGACAAGAGATAAAACCCACATACTTGCTTACCTATATGATTTCTATGTCATACACTATTTTAAATCCATAACTGTTGGTTAAGTTAATCAAGAGACCTTGGTTGGCTAAATGCAATTGCATCTTTATTCATTTACTTTCTACTGCTACTACACCTAATTGGAATTAGTAACATTTCTATACTGAAAATATTCTGACAAAATGGGCAATAAATTTTTGCATGGTTTGTTGTTCCTAATTGCTGCGGTCAGCATTTCCTACGCAGATCAGACCTTGTACTCTCCCCATATTACAAATTGGGGAACTTTCGGTACATTCGAAAGATGTCCAAATGGTACTTTCGTTAAAGGTTTCCAATTGAAAACGGAACCATTCAAAGGACCAACAATCGATGACACTTGTGCAAATGCGATTCGACTTTTCTGTGGGGACCCTTTGAATGCCACAACGAGAGTTATTACGAGTGCTGAAGGAGATTGGGGACTTTGGGGAAATAAATTCAGCTGTGGAGAAGGCTTTGTTGTCGGGTTTCAAATACGTGTCGAAAGACCACAAACTGTCTCCGATGAAACGGCCACCAACAATATGAGAATCTATTGTTCCAATTCCGTCGGCTACTACATAGAGGGAGATGGAAATAATTTCGGTATTTGGAGTACTACCCAAGTGTGTAATCAAAATGAAGCTATTTGCGGACTACAGACACAAATCGAACCGGACCGTGGCATTCTTGGTGTGTAACTACAAAATTACTATTTCTTAATAATTATATCATTTGCTAACTGTGTTACGCATTTAATTGTAAATGTATTATTTTTAACAGTTGATGACACCGCGTTGAATAACGTCAACATGCAATGCTGCAATATTACAACAAATGCTACCACGATTTCATGAATTGTACAAAGTACTACCAATTTCTACTAAACTGCTATTTCCAAAGGACTCAATACTATATTATAAGCGGTGCTTTGTATAAATGTTCAAAACTTTCCTTCGAAGGTAGTTACAATTGTTCCCCAATCTTAATTTAATGAATTAATAACCAATTAATAACCTATTAATTGGTTTACGAGAATAATGGCATTTGAAAAGATCCAATAAAACACATGCAAAATTAACTGTTTTTGGTCATTGAATTTCCACTAATACACTTTTGGTATTTGGTGAAACATTTTTGTGTACTACATGATATTCAGTGCGTCCCACAAATCTATATAAATTAGCAAATAGTGAAAATACACAAAAGCTGTATCTTGGTGAAGGGACTCAAAATAACTCAATAAATAAATTGCAATAGCACTGAATATCATGTTTATTTAGCTGTCATGATATGAACGAAGAAAATAAACTTCTACATAGGTATATTACAAGCGTTGACCATTACCGATAAAAAATAACCACAATAGTCCATTCAGCTACTTTGTAAAAAATTGTATCAATTTCTTTTGATATTGTTGCGGTATGCTACAATTCTGATCGATATTAAGAACGAGATCACTTGTAGCAGTCATTATAGCAATTTCCAAAATAGAAAGGAATTCCTTCACCAGTGTCAATCAATTAGTCTCAGGTAACAAGATATGATTATGTAAATGGGTTATTATATATCTAATGTGTGGGACCTTGTATTTGTACCAGGTAAAACATTCCATTAATATTCAAACATAAAAATAAGTGAATACTCAGAACTGGTTTATTGCGAAGGAGCATAATATCTTGTCTATTAGGATTAGTTCTACTTTCCTATTTGTAAAAGTCATTTGAAGGACCCAACTGATTGTTACATTACGAAGAAATGGAGTTAGTAATCTCATGTAGAGAGATACTACATAGTTGGTACTTCCAGACACGACAAAAGATACGTAACTTGCTCATACGACATAACCTACGACTAACGTGAAACCCAAGATATCTGGAGTGAACCGGACTGTACTTAAAAACAATGAAAATAGTCTGGGATAAAGGAATGACAGGTAAAGGTGCACGTTTTTCTACATAACTGCGTACATCCACATAATATGTACTTATGAATGCATATGTATCACTCACTGCCTGTTGAAAAACAGTTTTTTGTGAGTGTCGGTTATCGCATAGTGAATCTATGGCAGAGTACTTGAATGTGTATCGTATGAATAGAAATGTATGAGAAGTATTCTACCTTCGACTCTCCCATCGAGTACTTTAATACAGATATTGTGTGAGCACGTAGAATATTAGTCCACTATAATCTTTTTATTTAATGTAACTATTTAACTCTACGAGTTTTTAAAGACAGGAGTTGCTTAAAAAGAATCCATGCAATGCAATGCAATGTCAGTCCAATGTCCAACGTAAAAGAAATTGCATCCCATCCAATTGCATCCTCAAGTATAGTAAACCCCATAGAAATCTAATTATCCTAGCAAATAGCTGTATCTATACATGCAAATGAGTTTTACGGGATGACAGGTGGACGGGTAAACAATGCAGTTTCAACAATTGCACGTAGATGTATATGAAACATATTTTTTAAGCTGTGCAAGTTCAAAGATACAAATCTTATACAGCTCGCTTGGTTTTATAGGTACATATTCAATTTACGAGTAGAGTATTTATTTATACTGCCCTCAACCTCTTCTTCCCTCGTGTATGAAGGAACATTAAAAATCCCCATTAACTTATGAATAGGTTCCGTATATAAATTAGCTAATAGTAAGAATCTCATAATAAGAACTAATGATAAGCAATGAAAACAGAAATAAGTACCTGATGTTATTACAGTATAGAAGATTGACTTAATATTAAAATTCGCAAAGGATAAATTACAGTATTACGGTAGGTGCAAGGAGGAAGAAGATACCTGGCGTGTCTATGTAATAAGGCTTTGTTTTGTTTTCAGAGAGAGAGAATGATTTGCTCGCGGCTCTTGATTGTCTGTCTTTGAATGTGAAGAAGAGTCGTATGTAATAGTATGTAATGAAATGAGCATTGAATTGAATGTGTAAATATTCCATAGCTGGAAGGAATTAACTGCAGAGACTTTTGCTTTAGTGTTGGGGTCATGCTTCGCTTCGGCCTCTTCAGAACTTATTCACATAGAGTGAAACGACTGAGATTTATAAGTAAATGAGTAAATAAAGGCTAAACTTGAGCTCAGTCATTGAGTCAAGAAATAGTAGGAGTCACTATACTATACAGACATAATATAATGACAGACTAAGGTAGACATTAGCTTCAGTTTTGGCTTAGCAGTTCATCGGAAGTGTAAATAAACCTGTTTTTGCATTTGACAGGAGAGAGCTATGCCAAAACCAAGAAAATAGCTAACTACTACTATTCCTCTGACAATCAGCAACACTTTAGAAACTCTCTGACAATAAAAAGAGTGAAGGGAAGAGAACAGGTAGTCATAAGTGAGTTAAGTACTCGTATATAGCGCAGGATAAGTTACCAGTTCAGTATTATACCAAGTATTAGATATCAAGAAAATGTAGCTAAACTTATTCGTTCGTTAGCCTTAGTCATTCTATGGGATTATTGCAGTTTGTACCAGTAGGCTGGCTATAAGATGAATTTCATTGCATTAGTTTTCGCTCGCTAATATTTATTGGTAAAGTGAAGTCTTTAACTTTATCATCATCTCGTTATTATGATAGTATTATAGTTTTATCTTCCTACCAGTCTGCACTCTCAAACTATGTAACTTTATTATGAATAGGAAACATTTTTTATCATTCAACCCGTCCAAGTACTACTACGTAATGTAGCTATGCACACAATGATTGTTGTCAGAGATAGCTACAAAAATCACATGTAACAAATCCTGATCCAAAGAGGTTTTTCTGTTTATATGATACAGATTCATAGCCGAGAGAGAGAGATTACAATAAGAATACAAAAGAACGCTCGTTACAAGAAGGGATATTAGTAGGAGAGTATGAATTAGCACTTTGATTTCTATGAGTTGCTGTGCACTATAGACTTAAGTTGTTCTTCTAATAGTAGTAGGAGCTTGTATGTGAATGGGATATTTTGCATTGGCAATATATTGAGAGTTGTGTACAGGTAGGCAGAGTACCTACCTGAACTGGGCTGAGTTGTTCTGTTGTGTCTGTGGTTTCCTTTGGGTTTAGTTTGATGTGAGACGTTTTCTAGATCAGACGTCTTCGAGAGAAACGTAGAATTTTCCCATTGCATTTAGTTTTTATAATGTAACTGGTGCTCCTGGTGTGTTTGTGAATTATCTATGTGAATATTCAAGGAGAGTTTATTTACTCGAGTAAAGTGTAACAGTATAAAGTGCATTAGGTTACATGTTGTTGTGCACAAGAGAAAGAAATTCTCCTCCTGGTCGTGGTACACATTACACGCTTTAGTTTTTGATTGTCCTCTTATCTGTCTCACGTTCTTTTCTATGTAGTGGTTACACACACACATACCAAATTACAATATCTTTTCAGCAAAACCAATCATTTCAGTTGAGAGATATCCTTCTAAAATTCTCATTAGCGTAAGTGAAAATGGGCAACACGAGGCGAAGGGTGTTTAGCGGCTTAGCAATCAGTATTAGTTTTGTTTACTCCTTTTGCTTAGTGTCATTGACATTCGCGAGTAAACAAGCCAGTGACCCATTTTACTGTCCATCGCCCTCGGACAATCCAAATATTACTATCATTTCCGATGGCAAAGAATATCCTTCCAATTATCTCAATGTTACTTGGCCAAGTTTTAAAGAGATGAAACTACAGTGCAAAGCTCCATATCCTATTGAATGGGATTTCGCTGGAAATCGAGTAAATACACATTTTCAATCGTTTTCAATCAAATATATGAAACCCTCATACAATAAACATATTTTTTATTTAGCAAACTGACATCCGATTTTATGCTGAACTCAAAGTTGATAATCCTTTGGCTATCAATAAGAAATGCTACACCATCACATTAACCACACATGGCTATGGCATGGAAGAGACCAGAACGGGCAATTACAGTTGTAGAGGATTACTATTTAATGATCGAAACAAATTTAGCTCTATTTATAAATATATTCAAGGTTCGTTTTTTACCTGAACAATATTACGAACGTGAAAAATTTTCATGTTCCCGGTAATTATTATTTTCACATTATTAAGTAGATTAACTATAAAAGTAATATGGATATTTTTTTGCAGATAGGAATGACATAATTTTCAGTGCTGTTAAGAATCTAAATGCGACAGTCTACTCAGATAAATATGCTCGCGTGTGGATACCATGCGCTTCAAATGTAGTTAATCTCACAGCTACGCTTATGTCTGTAGATGAAGTAAGTGTTTGCTTTAAATATGTTGATCTATGTTCTTAAGGATTATTGCATGAACTAATTTTATGACTTTGTTTTCTTTAGAATGGCAATATCACCGCACTCCGTAATGACATTTGGCGTGCCTATTTTCCTCGGCATGGATTTTCAATATCTTCTAATAACTCCTTAGTAGGAAAATATGTATGCTCGGCAACTTACAATAACTTCACAGACATCGTCGAGTCCACTGTGACTCTCACACCTGGTAATTTGCATAAATTATACAATTTTCCAGATCAATGCTCTATTTATTGATATTTTTTACAATTATCAATATGAAAATTAAATGTTAGTTGCATCCACACTTTCTTATACTGTTTTAATTACCTTACAGATATCTTAGCGTCTCCTTCGCTCAAATACGTCTCATTTTATAAAGACGAGACCCTTTCAGTGTCTTGTCAAGCAAACGAGCCTGTTCAGATACAATTTGCTAATCCAGTCCCAGGAGTTATGATGTACAATATGAAAGAATATTCTGCTAATGTGAATTCGTATAAATTCGGAGCTTCTGCTGATTTGACCAAATCTAACAATACGATTGCTAAAGGAGAGATTTCTTGCTTTGGGAAGAAGACAAGAAAAGTTTTATACACTTGGACTTTCGATACTTCTTATGCTTGTGCTTGTAGTTGGACAGCTGACACTGGTATTAGATACAGAGAGTTTGAAGGCTTGATCCTCCACGAACGCTCCGTTCGTTCTGTAGCAAAAAAGATACGCATCAAAGACAGAGACTTGTTATACCCTGATGAGATTAGAGGACAGATCTTATGCAATAGCCCAGCTACTCCTAATGTCAACATCAGTTTACTTGCATGTGGTAACCCGACCGAGTGCAGAATTCAATCAACTTGCCATCGTTATGTAAGATTCTGGTTTATTCCGAATTATACTAGTATTTGAAACTGTTAATCTACATGCAATAATTATATCAGGGTAACTGTCCTCTGGCGAACGAATATTCTTACAAAGACGACAGTTTTCAAGAAGATGAATATTCTGGAGTTCCTGGAACCAAAGTTAATCTTCGTCTCCGCTCTGGTTTTCTCCAATGTTCTGCTGGAGACTATGTAGATACCAAAATGGCTATTGCAAGTTTAGACTCTTTATGTAAGAATTAAAATGCTTTTATCGATTTAGCACATTCAATAACTAAATATCGTATGATATTACAATCACATTAAATACGACAATACTTCGAACTTGTTGTTTTGTTTCCATTACAGATTATGATGTCGTTCCCACCGACAATTTATTACGTATTATTGCTCCGGAAAAGCATAGTTTTCCAGGCGATACTTTAATATTCGCATGCCATGGTGCAGCATTCAAAATAAACAAGGAACTACGATGGGCATTTAGATACAGAAATGGAAGCATTTCTTTCATCCATATAGGTAAAGATTGTAACTTTATGGCTATAGCTTCAAAAATAATGCGAATTTTGTAACAAATATAGTCTTAGAATGTTTAAACTTAAAATAAATTAAGTTTTGTTATTTTACAGATACTAAAGATGACAAAACAGGATACGATATTCAGAAAATTTATCGTACCAGTTATATAACAATCACCAGTAAAGAAATTACAGATATTATGTGTTTTGCTCCGATTTGGAATTCAACCGTTTGGAAAAATGTTTCGGTACCTTTAGAAATATCAGGTATTAAAATTAACAGATACACGATACACACGTTGGTCAATAATTCCATACTATGTAAATCATGCATTGATTTCCATACATGTACAATAACTGATTTTGTAACATTTTCTTGTTTAATCAGATGCCATACCCGTGGAGTCAAATGTACCTGCAAGGTACAGATTTAAATTAGTCCTTATAACATTGGTTTAATTTTTTCAAATTATAATGTGCTAATATGAAATTTCGACTTTGTTTCAGCTGCGAAGTAAGCCAGTCTCCCCTGATCATTCTGCAAAGAAATTCTACCATATCTCCCCGAAGAATTAGAGCAACGCATATTGTTTCAAACTCAACTATGATTGTTTATGAACCAATTGACAAACTGAAATTGATTTGCAGAGCCAATTACCCAATCGAGTGGGTTTACGATGGAGTTAAAGTAATTGAAATAAATTTTCACTCTACAATGCTACCAATGTTAACGAAATGCTAATGTAACACTTGCCCTGTCTACCTATAGCAAAATTCTACAAAAATTAACAAAGTCTCTTGCGACAATGGAAATTCTACGAAGAAAGTTTACGAAGCGGTAGTGTTCATTAATCGTTCCCTGAAGGAAAGCACAGGAAATTACACATGCAGGAAAACATTACAAAATCACCCACAAGCGTGGATTTATCTTTACATTGTCGGTAAGTAATTATCATTATCTAAAAGCATTCTCTTCTATGAACTAAACGTTCTTAATATTGAACACAATGTTGCTGTACAATTAGATGACGGAGAAACGACATTTGTCAACGAAGGTAGACATGTAGAAATTGTGAAAGATACAGATGAATCCAATCCGTGGGTCACAATTCCCTGTAGAGTCTCCAATCCGGAATCTAAACCATTCCTCTTCTTAGACAGTGAAAATTCGGTAATTTATTTTAATAAGCATGTAGAAACAAACTACAATTCTGCATATGAATGTAAAATACAATTAATTATGGGGAAAATATTTACTTTTGATAGGAAACTCCTCAACGACTGGAGCTGAGTGATAAATTGAAGTATAATCCAACATTAGGCTTCCTGTTGGATGTTTCCCTGATGCCTGAGGCAGTGTCGACTTTCTTCTGCTCAATGGACAAGAATGCAACGGATTTTGGAATGTTGGTTACAGTGCATAAAAAACCAGGTTAGTAAGTGTAATCCTACCTAACTCAACATTTTTGCTTTTTACAGTTGTGTAGCAGAACAAACTTGTTTGAGTATTTTATAAAAATGAAGTCTTCAAAGATTGGTGCATTTATGCACTCCATTTTATTATGTTCAATGTAGTGTAACAATAAGGTTTATATATTAGCTCGTTTAAAAATATAATCTAACTGTTTATTAACAGCAAACAAAGTGTGTGCTAATTAATATTTTTGCTCATTATGAATTATGTAGTAAATGTATGCTCTGATTTCAATACTGCAGGGTCTCTACTATATGGTGAATCTCGCGAGGGGCATAGCTACATACCATTCATAATAGTAACTATATTCATGGTTATTCTAGTCATTGGACTAACTGCTGGATTAGTTGTCTTGTATAGAAAGCTTCAGCAGGTGTGTTAATTTTTTGATTGATACTAGTATATCTTATGATTATGATCTACTCCTGTACTAATTAACCTTTTCTCACCTTATTAGGGTGTGTCTAAAAATGATGTTGTTGAAAACGGCCATAAAATGGAGAGCACGGATGTGTTTGCCGCTTATGATGATGACATTTCGGTTCGACATGAAGATACGGAAAATATTGTGGAAGGATACCATAGATTTTAATAGTGTTCGATTAGGTTTAGTATAAATCGAAAAGCAAGTGTAAGTTATAGGAAGGATGGAAATGCAATTACAATCTATCTCCAATTTTACATCGATATGTCTATGCTACAAAATGCGGGGGGATGAAATTCTCCGCTTTATGATGATCTGTACACAAAAGTTTTATATGCCAAAATATTTGCTGATATTTTGACTTGACTATCAACTTCATATGAATTATTATGTAATAATCTATTATTATGTTAAAGAATACAATTATTGTGATATGAAAGTGAGTGAGTGAATAAAGAGTACATTTTAAGAATATATTATGGATGGAACCCTTTTTCTTCCTTTATAGTATGTAGTTCCTAATCCCGAAAACAATAAGGTTAACATCAAGGTGAGATATAATTATGATTTTTGTTGATGATAGATTCGTTAGTGCATATCCTACGTGTCTGAATTGTAAAAGCCTGTGAAGTAAATAGCACCTGCTCCCACTTTTATAACTGTAGTTCTATCGTGTATAGTAATTATAGTGGCATCTACCTAAACGTGTTATAAGAACTTTAATCACCTACGAAATTCACGTGCTTATTAAAACAACAGAGTTAATATATCCTTCCTTATAGCATAATAGTCATTGCACACCTGTATAACTTGCATCTGTGGGGTGAACGGCTACTTGTGCAATGAAAATGACGATGATGGCAAAATAAAGTCGCAGATCAAGTTCTGCTAGTATGATTCTCAATCTTCGAGTACTTGTACTATGTTATGCATACACAACATACACGAGTGTTGTTTAGATAACAATAATTCTTTTCTCTCTAGTCAGATCGTGCAGAATGGAGATCCTACTTTTCGCAGAATGGCTCTAGGGAATCTCTTGTAGCTATCGTGTCAGTACTGTACGTAGAAATCCCATTCTGTTCAGAGGAACAGTACAAAGAAATATTTCTTGAAAGTACATAGTTACTTGCTGTACATGTACATTGCTTATGTCAGTATCATTATTCATTTGCTTTTATATACCTGTATAGACTTAAAGATGTTCCATCTCAATATTCATATTGATGTACAAGTAAATGTTCGTGGTCCACTTATGATTTTATAGTTGCTTTCAATCTGACGCTTGAATACAGAACATAAATAGGTCTCTACATACTACTAGAAACTTTAGATTGTTTTGTGGTAACCGGTTCACTACTGTTGTGCTATTCAGTCTTTAAGATGTGACGATGTGAGACGTAAATACATTTACTACAGATTTTTGGTTATATCATGTGTACAGGTTAAGACACAAAGACTTCATTCCTTTTCTAACAAATACTTACAAAATATTCGAAATTCCAATCACAATGGTGAAGTAGTTACTACATTGGGTGCAAAAAGTAGTCAAGAAAGAAATTCTTATAGCTCTCATTCTTGTGGCAATTACCAGTGTGTAGAAGAAAATGATTTTCAGAAGAAACTCATATAGTAATAGCAGATATACGTTGAAAAGTGCTTTAAGTTTACTAATATTGGCAGGAAATTTGTTTGGCAATGTGAATTCTGTCGGAAATAATAGTACTAGTGACAAGTCACTTTTAGAGGAATGCCCTGGGGAAAATGAAAATCCGAAATTGGTTTTCCTATCGGATTTAGCCAAATACAGTCATGCAGGGGTCAAGTATGAATACCTCAAGATGCAGTGTCTTGCTCCTTACCCTATCAAATGGAATTTCAAAGGAAATAAGGTATGAACAACTTTGTTTTAAGATTTTACATGTAATTACATGAAATAAATTCCGAAGAAAAAAAATTTGATAACATGAAATTACAGCCAAATGATATCTACTTCAACTTGGGAATCGTAGCAGACAACTTATTCAATACGACAAAGCGTTGCTACATGTCTACCTTATCATCTTACAAATGGTCACCGCAACAGCTTGGCCGTACAGGAAATTATTCTTGTGAAAGTCTCCTAGATTCAAGAAAGATATCATCAGTTTACAAATTCATGGATGGTACGTGTAGCGCAAAAATTTAAGATCTAATTATTATTATTATATTCGCGATTCGCGTGTGTACCAAAGATATTTTTTTAGATAAGTGACTTAAATTGTAAAATAGCTGAAGAACATCTACTGAATTTTATAAATAAATTAATTGATGATGGACAATATTTTACAACAGGAGCTGATTCCTCGGACCCTGTTGCTCAAAATATAATTTTCAGTTCGCCAAGAAAAGTAAAGGTGCTAGCAAATCCAAATAAAGAGGAGTGGTTAGTACTTCCTTGTGCTTCTAATACTGAAAAAATCAAAGCAACACTATGGACAGTGGCAGGGGTACGTTGATAAATTGAATAAAACGAATATGAACTTCGTGGAGTCTCATTAGTAGAAAATTAATCATCAGAGAAGAGGAATTTAGGATTAACTTTGTCGATGTCATTGCAGAATGGGAGCGTGAACAAATTACCAGAATCAATTTCTCAGCATTACGATCCGAAGATAGGCTTCCTGTTACGGAATTCTCCGGATAGCAGAAATACTAGCGCTAATACATCTCTGGGAGGAAATTACCTCTGCCATACTACAATAAATCCAAGACTTACCGATGTTGTCGAAATTAACGTTCTCGAAGCTCCAGGTATACAGGAAATTTGCAAGAATTAATATCTTTTTCGAGGATTTAATGCTACGAAATACGGTTTATATATTCCAGAATATCTAGCGAGACCGGAAACTGAGACTGTAACTCCCATAAATGGGCATGTTTTTGTTGCTTGTGAAGCAAATGAGCCTGTTGATATTGAGATATCAAATCTGGAAGGAGGAAATCTTCGGAAAATCGCTTCTACTGGAGATAATGTAGCTTCTAATTATAATTACAGTTCCAGCATGAATATTTACGCTATCAACGAAGAGGGAAATATATCTTTTATTATAAGTGGGATCGCTGTGTGCAAAACTAAATCAAACAAGGTTCTCCACACTTGGAAATTTGACACAGATCATACCTGCCATTGTTCTTGGGAATTTCTTAAATTTGAAGAAGAATTGGGTAGGTTTTCTCTTTTGCCATTTATCACTGCGAATAAATGTACAAATTAATTTCATTTTTGATTGAGTAGATGAATCTGTTGAATACTACGAAGATGAAATGTTTGAAGATGGGGACGAGGGGTATGTTACTGTTCCCAGCAAACTTCTATCTCCGCCTGTCGATAAGGGTGACTTACCCGACAAAATGTACTTGAACCCTCCTGAATTAAAAGGAAGATTAACTTGTTCAAATCCTAAATATTCAAATGTCAATTTTTCCCTCTTGCATTGCGGTAACGAAAACGAATGTGACGTCAAGTCTTCTTGCTTGTCCTTGGTAAACGAATATTAATATCATTATATGTACATAATGCAATTTATGAGAAGTTCTCCATGCAATTTTTTAATTTTCTACATACTATAGTGTTTTTCAATGTCAGTTTTAATTTTAATGCTAATGATCTTGCATTATGCAGGATGAATGCCCTTTTGTAGGACAAAGTAAGAAATCAAACCAAACTATCAACGGGGTATCGAAAACTGTTAGCGTTATGGATATCACATTACAATCCGGAATATTAAAATGTCATATAGACGGTTATACAAGTACTCAAAATGTGATCGCCACCCTGGATAATATTTGTAAGACTGAATATTTCTAATTAATTCTTATTAGGTTTTTCTTCCATGTGCTATAGCGCACATAAGTAAAAAATTAAAGTATAAATTGTAAAGCTACTGAAATTTTAACTGTGCAGATTTCCATAAAACGCCTGAAAATTCCACAGTCATTAAGATAGTGGCCCCTGAAAACAAATTCGTGGTTGGAGACAAATTGATATTTTCATGTGAAGTAGAAAAGTATCAATTGGCAGAGCATTTGATGTGGTTCTTCCAATTCAAAAATCAGTCGATCAAAGTAATAGATGATATTGGTAAGAGCCTTTTATTTTAGAAGTTCTTTTATACCCGCCCACATGCACCTAACTCTCTACTGTCAACCATTTCTATTTTAGCACGGTCTGTGTAAATCTGCGTAGGCGAAATTGTACAAGGAGAATGTATGTAGATAACATAATCTCTTTAATCTTGCAATTTCCTAAAGTATGAATAATGCATCGGTAAGGACATGGCACAAATCTTATGGACCATGTGTTTCGAGGGAATAAATCCGTTTTAATATGATTTGTGGCCACTAATATGGAGGTAAAAAGTGAAAGAGGAAACGCTCTGAATGTTGACCGTTCACGAGATATTCCGTGTCAAAGGTCAACATGTCATTCCCTTATGACCCCCATCGAGCAATACATCAATCGAAAGGACTTACTCTCCTGAATCCAAAAATACCATACACTTGACCTCTGTGACCTACAGGTCAAATAATATATGCAAAAGTTTTGACTCATTTCAATATTTATGTATTCCTAGTAATGTTACCCGTCCTACGGACGTGGCATTAGGTACGTAGGTCGGTAGGTGGATAACAATGTGGTTAGGTTAGGTTAGGTTAGGTTAGGTTAGGTTAGTACAATGTGGTTACTGTACATAAAATGCCCGCTCGGCTCAGAAGGGTAACATAGCAGTAAGTAATGCTACACAATTGCATTAAAAGTGGACGCTGGTGATTCTAAATAACAACATAACTGATATATGGTTGGAAAAAGTACTAACTTATCTTCATGTTACTCACAGTAACTACATTGTTATATACCTACCTACGTACCTAATGCCACGTCCGTAGGACGGGTAACATTACTAGTAATACATAAATATTTAAATGAGTCAACACTTTTGCATATATTATTTGACATGTAGGTCACAGAGGTCAAGTGTATGGTATTTTTGGATTCAGGAGAGTAAGTCCTTTCGATTGATGTATTGCTCGATGGGGGTCATAAGGGAATGACATGTTGACCTTTGACACGGAATATCTCGTGAACGGTCAGAGCGTTTCCTCTTTCACTTTTTACCTCCATATTAGTGGCCACAAATCATATTAAAACGGATTTATTCCCTCGAAACACATGGTCCATAAGATTTGTGCCATGTCCTTTATGTAATGAATAGCTTAAAATTTGCATTGTAGGATACAATATTAGAAAGAACTTTATTACGATGGTTCGACTTTGATCATTGTTAGTTATAGGAAGGATGGAGCATTGACGTAAAAGTATTATGCTTAAGAATTTAATGCAGGATATGTTAGAAATTTTGTTTGATACTTGTACGTAGTAGATTTGTGTCTTTTAACTGATAAAATCTGTTTCCATAATTAGACCCTTTGGAAGAGAAAACGATGAGAAACAAATATAAGATATTCAGAACGAGCTACATAAAGATGTCAAGTGCAGATATTTCAGCCGTAATTTGTTCTGCTCCAGTGTGGCCTACGCAAGAATATAAAAACTACTCTTTCCCTGTATTCAACGAAGGTAAGATTGCAATAAGTATAAAACACAATGCTTAAATACTCTCTCTAAGTTTAGTCATCTGTAAAATGATCATAGTGATAATATGATTGAATTATTTATTTAGACGTTGGACCTTCTGTTGAACCTAGGTAATCAGATAATGAAACTACTCTTAAAAACGCTTGATAATCATTTGGAAATGTACTCATAATATTATTACTTAAGTCCTTGTGTGTTTGAGTGAGAACATCTTGTGGTATTTTTCAGCTTCTGTGAGAAAAATAACCAATTCCCCAGCATTATCATGCTCCGAAACTCTTCAATCAGTCTAAACAGAACGAGAGCGACTACAGTCGTGAATAACTATACCGTACAAATACAAAATCCAATAGATCAAGTCAAATTGGTCTGCAGAGCTCCTTATCCAGTGCAATGGATGAAAGATGATGAATTGGTAATTCTTATGCATAACTTGTTAAATTATAAGTATTTGGTAATAGTTTATTAAATTAGAGAAGTAGTTTGCGAAAGCAAATTGAACTCTCAATTCAATTATTTTGTGTTTTAAATTAGCAACCGAAACTCAGTAGAATCTATGTATTGAGGATTAACAAACAAAATATTCACATGATAAATAATTTTAAATGGAATCACTAATCTAAAATTGTAATAATTTTAACTGAAATATTTTGTTCAAAGTTGACTACAACAAGGAATCAATGGAGCAATTGTGAAATCAAGGGCATATCTCAACGTAAAGGAAAATGGTACGATTCAATCTTAGAGTTCCCTTTGCTTACGGCGAAATCCACAGGAAATTACACTTGCCGAAAGGTTTCAAACCATGCCGTCCGATCGTATGTTTACTTATTTGCATCCGGTAATTAAACATTTTAAGACCTTTAAAATCGTTATGAAAACTATAAGTATTGAGAAGTCGATGTTCCCATAACCAACAGGAAACAGTTCCAAAACGATTTTAGAAGAAGGGAAACACATAACAGTGGTGAAACCATTGGATGATCCAGATCCATGGGCAGTTTTTCCATGCAGGACATCGAATCCGATGGTGACACCTTATTTCTTCATGGACAACGCTGTAAGCTTACTCAATGCACTTCTGCTAATTATTATTATTAATTAATGTATAACCTAATATTTTATTTACTACAGGAAAGGCCTAAACTGATGAAACTAGATGAACATTTAAAATATGATGCAACAAAAGGATTTTCCCTTGATATTTCTTCCCTTTCTATCCTAGAGTCTAGTTACTTCTACTGTTCTATTGATGAAGAATCTACAAACTATAACGTTTTATTTTCATTACATAGACCAGGTAAAGGAATTGAAAGAAATATCACAAAAAGCTATTGTATATGAAATAAAACAATTTGACTGTATTATTTTGACAGATGGACCGATCGTTTTCGACAGATCAAGACTCTATAATGATGACAATGCAAAAGGAACTTTTCTTGTAGCGATTGCTTTCTTACTTGTAATAATTGCAATTTTAACATGGGCTATGGTACTTCTGTTCCGAAAACACAGAGAGGTTTGTCGTTTCCTTGAGTTGTTTATTTTCTTAATGGTTTATATGTGTAGGGCAGTACTGTATTTAGAAATCGATTTCGGTGGGGGCTATGATATCATAGGACAATATCTATTAGGCATAATCGCGCGAAGCGCGAAAATTTTTGGCTTATTTTGTCTAAAATGAGTCAAAAATAGCCTAAAAATCACATAAAATCGCGCGAAGCGCGAAATTTTTTGGTATTTTGAAAAAAATTTTCCTTTTTTCTTGGATTTCGGGGGGGGGCTTTAGCCCCCAAAGCCCACCCCCTCAATACAGCCTTGGTGTAGGGCTTCAAAATGTCATTACTGAACCTTGTCTAATTTGATTTAGAATATCGACAAAGTACTCAATGGGAACAATCATCAGATGAGCAGCACTTACACAGCTTCTACAGAGAATGCGGTCATTGACAACGATATCGAAATTGGGAATGGCAACTACCGGCGATTTTCTTGAAGTCCTGATTTGACATGCAATAAAATACTAGGAAATACAGTGAAACTACGATTGTGATATTAAGATTAAGTATAGATCAATTCTTAGAGTACTGATTAAGACAACAATTGAAAAATAAAAGTCAAGGATGAATGTGTAACAATGTCATTAACATAAAATGATTTTATTTCGTTCTTTTATTAAAACAACAATTACACCTATTTGTTACGACATAAAAGACTGAGTAACAATAACCAAATTAACAATTATTATGTACTAAATAATGTAGGTACTTAGTAATCGATTTGTCTCATTAGAATTTCTTAATAAGGAGTCGCTTAGTACTTGTATCTAAAACTGTTTGGATTGTACTGATTAACTTTATACAGTAAAAGTAAAATAGACTTCGTAGGTATTTGGAGAGAAATTGCAACTATATAACAACGTTTTCGTCGGAAGTATAATATTTGAGACCTTATAATAGAAATAACATAGCAGTAAATGTATAATAACTAATTTCTGAACAAAAACAGGCGTAGACAACTCTGAGATCTCTATATGATTGTGTAAAGTAATGTTGCAATGGGAAGAAATGGAACAGAAGTCGAAAAATGCGAATATTCGACATACTGAAAAGGTTGTACAATAGTATTTTATGAGTAGAAGCACTAGAATGTGCTAGAATTTATATTTAGAAAAATATTGAGTACGCAGTTGTGAAAGGAAAAAATCAAACTGCTACCTTAGTGAATAAAAGATTCCTCAAAGTATTGATATTGTTATTGACATTCACAAAAGAGTCACATCTACTCAGGTTCTCAGAACTCGGAGCTAGTGCGGATCTCTTTGTAATTTCTATTCCCCCTCAGAATTCAGTCAGTCAAATTATAAGATATTAGTTTTGTATCTGTAGATATCGCGTACTTTGAAATAACAACACTATTCTAACAGATTTGCTAAGTTATTATGGCTTTCTCTTTGTCTTTTTCATTTTCGTCGCTGCTATCGTGTCCGTTGCTGTTGATAATGAGCTCATTTCGACTGGAGCTTTTCCGACAACAAGAGTATGGAATCGTAGTGGACACCATCCATAAGAATAGAACTTTAAAGATGATATTTGTCACGACGTAGGTATACATTTCATGAATGGAGGTCCTCAAGTTCAACCATCCTATGGCTTCTTCTGTTTCTTTGTTTCCCACTCCACATCTCATTACTGGCACCCCGTTTTTATCACGGGCATATTCCTCATACACTCCAATGCAGAATCCCATCGGCGCGATAAAAATGAATAGCAATACCGCCAGTTGGAATGGACTGAGAAATAGCCAAATTCGAGGCACAATCCCTGGATCTCTTCTCCCATCACTGTTTCGAGCCTAGATTATCATAATTCATATCAAGAATCCTCAAAATTATAGCAAGCTATATTAAAAAGTACTTGGATTACAAATTACTTTCTCAAATTACTAAAACTTTTAGAATTTAAATACGGACTTCATTTTTATTAAAAGAAAACTGGCTATTTTTAATCTTGAAGCAGAGGCAAGTAAGTATAAACTATTTGTAGCTACTAAATAATAACATCCCTATTCAAAATGATTACTAAGGATGAATGAATATTTTGTCTATGTCCATCAATCTATCATTTCATCCTTAGAATATTCTAAGGATGAATCATTTCTGTACCAAATGAGACAGAATCAATTCGGCGAAGATCAGACAAACAACGCAATAGAGTCTGCTTCTTTTGAGACCATGCCTACATCCTATATATTATCATTTATGAATAAACAAGTTCATGATGAACTCTATAGGATAATGTTCACTTCCTGTCACAGGGCACATGTAACTTGAGTCGTAGTTACAAAATAGAAGCATATAGTAGATAGTAGATACGCAACAAAATGACATTCTATTGCAAAGTAGGACATTGCTGTACAAATCCCCGAATAATACAGCGTCAGCATAAAAAATGTCATTCATATCTTTCCATTTATGTAACAATTACGTTCGTATCCATCGAGTGACATCAGTAGGCACACACAGGTATCTAGTTTCTATTTTTCCCAAGGAATCATGCAAATCTACAATCCGGCTCATTTCTTTGTACCAGAGCATATTGTACATCATTTAATTTTTGTCAATAGTCTACCTTTCCATCCATCTTTTCTATCATATCACAATCCCTAGCTTTTCAAAAAATGTTGTCATTTGAGCAAGGAATTACGTAAATACAAAATGGAAGGCGAAATCAATACATACTGTGATTCACATAACAGAGTTTAGGTACTTTATATAGAAACTTTTGTTAACTATTTACTATATAGAATATTCTAATATGTTTGTACATTATGCACATGTTATTTTTATATTATGATTGCGCGATGCACCATTAGGGATGTTTTGTACATATGTTAAATAGTATATAGTGAATATATACTCCCCACTGGGAACTAATTAATCTAATTAGGTAATCTAATTTCCATTACTGACTGGGGTCTATTGGTGCGTGACTCTGACTACTTACTCGGTGAATCGGAATTTAACACTGAGGATTTTTGTATATTATGTGGAGGTGTATATTTGTAGGTTGTGACCACATTATTGCATGAACTGTCTTTAGTTAATGTTGTTATCTATATAGAGCCATAAATATACGTAATAGCTGTCAGCCACAGTTCCAGATCAAACTGACTCTGACTGAGTTTCTTTTAAACACATATGGATGTAAACAGGAACATTATGTCATGAACTCATATCTATTGTTAGAATGCAGATAGCTTCTCGTTTATGGCTACTAATCATATGCATATGAACAATAGTAATGGCATTAGAACTAATTTGCTTCTTCTCCGACGCTCTCCCTACTAGCATTTTACAAATTATGCTTTGATGTTGCAACTTTCTTACTCAAAGGTACCTAAACTACTTAAAGATTGGTTATGACAATAATATATTATGAAGATGCAGATTTTCCTCGGTTAACCACAATCCTGTGTGCCCACACTTACTTATGTAAATGTAGACATATTATAAAACTTACCTTTGTTTTGCTTTTGGCTACAAGAAGAACAGACAAAATGACTTGTATTGTGCTGTGAATTATTGCTGCTATCGCCGAGTCTGAAAATCCAAAGGGTCATTATTAATTCATTGGACTCATAACTTAAATTTTAACTACATTTCATTAACTACCAGATTGTAGAATGTACAATCGGAGTATTTGTCACTAATAATGAGTAATGGGTAGGTACTTACAAAAAATAAAATCCCTCCCATTCCGAAAAGAGTCATCTTGACCCAGGAACACAAATAATGTCTTGATCCCAAAGGCAAAAGTCACCACAGAAAATAGCTACAGAAAAACATTAAATGTGAATTTATGCGTATAATACAGATTCACTATGCTGCAATTAAAATTTGGTTTATGATGACAAATACCTAGTTTTATAGACATAATAAATATGTAGGAACTTATGGGACATAATAATTATTGTTAGAACCTATAAATTGACTGTAGGAGTGGTTTTTGGCTGGATAGAATTCTTTCTATTTTATGGAGATACGAGAGACATTTGCACGGATTCCATATTATATCCTATGTGTATAAAGATAGTGGGAGTAGGTATAACCTTGCATGGCTTGCCCTTGTAGTATCTGTCTATAGTAAACTCGCACGGCAGAGAGTGGGAATCTACTTAGTCAGTTTTACATGTATAAGTCTAACTCGTATAACACTCAAATAAAACTTGGGCATCTGCATACTATTTTTCCATTAGTACTTGTACTTAATTTCATTTCGAATGTGTGTATGTATTTATAAACTTGAAATTGCATCAGATCACACAAGGCATTTTGTTTCTACTTGAGTTAACATGTTTAGTTTTTCTAGCTCTAAGCACTACGATGGACAAATGTATGCATAGCCTCTCCTTTGTATAAATGACTCCAGCAAGTCCAGTTACTGCACTACATTTTTTGCCTCTTTGTTCTAAAAGTCTATAACATGGCGGTATGTTCATGCCTGTCTGCCTGAGAATGCCCAAATGCCTAGGCTATAAGTAACATTGCATACCTGTGTACAAGAAATGACTAGACAAAGTACCTACAAGTATTATCATTAGAGTAGTCACATCCTCTCATCTGCATGCTAAATAGTTTATGCTCCCCAAGTAATCATAATGAAATAATACTGTGGCAGCATCAGACTTAATTATATCACTCAAATGATTCGCATGAGTAAATAAATTACTTGATCAACTGCAGCACTGGTGCAAAATGCATAAGTAATCATGCAGTGTCTCTCTATAGTATCTCTACAATTGTAATTATATGTATAGCCTATTTTAATACTTATTTGTATGCATGCCATAATTTAGCACAACAAAAATTATTGCATCACTTTATTAGATTTTAGATAATATAGTTTATGCACTGCATTACCGTCTCTAGAACCGCGACAACTTGGTAAATTGTACTGGAAGAAAATACGGAGCCCATTGTGAAACGATGATGGTTCGGATATGTTTATGAAGATAGTAATAAACTCGGATTCTATGGTTTAAGTACTGGTAGTTTGCCTGTAGTGGTAATTAAAATGTTTCAGTAGTAAAAATCTGACGCAAACGAAAGCATAGCGATAAATAACTGATTAAATGTTGACAGGGTGTGTGTGTGGGGACTCGCAGTCGTGAATGCACATACATGCACTTGTCGTATATTGTCAACCGAAAATAATAAAACGAGGAAACTAGTCACAAGGAAAACTTTACACTAATGCTGACTATAGCTTATAAGACTATAGCATCACTATTTATGTGTTAATAGCGAGTAATGCAAACAATATCGGTTCTTTTGATTTGATGGCACTAGCACAATGTTCTGAGCTGTGGTTTGATACGATTTAACTCACGATCTAGTCGATTCACAGCGGATTGCTGAATAATTCTTATGTTTTCATTCGGAGGAGTTCTCTGAAAGGACTGCCAATAATAATAGGCTGGCTGTTATAGACAGTAGCAACCACAAAATAATACAGATATCACGATAATCACGAATATCAATAATATGATGATGAATACCTGTCCAGTTTCCCTATATTTTTATATAGCTTGACAAATGTAGATGGATATATGTAGATATAATTGGTATATTAATATTGTACACTGTGGCGAGTGCATCAAGAACTGTGTAAATAGTAACTATCAGGTGCTCTCCTCATTAGCATGAATTATTTTGGCAATTTGTAGGTAATTGGATTTTAGTCTGGTGAAAATAGAACGTTTGATTTCCCTCCTGACTTGTTTTTACAGAGTTTAAATAGAGAAATGACTGTGTTTGAGAAAATGTGTTCCAGTTCAATACACTCGGTTGTAAAAGCACATCACACACAGAACAGACTCGTCCTAATCAACTGAGACTGAATTGTTGAAACGCACTTTGAACTAATCACAAGGCAAATAAATTGTGAAAATGTTTTTTTTGTGATTTGCTGTGACGCATCCACTTGGAGTTACTAGTGAAGTTACTTAAGGAGGAGATTAGGGATGTTGACTGTTGGTGACTGTGTCCATTTGTGTAATGAGAGAAATTTGGAATGACGTAATGGATTTTAGTTTTGTTGGACTGGTTGTGTCGGCTAATTGCTGGCGAAGCTCAGAGATTGACTGACAGAGAAAAGGAAGCAAAGCAGTTAGCGAGACACTCACGGAGAGGAGAGTGAGAGGAACAAAACAACGAAACGCAAGAAAACCAAAGGAAAACGGAGAGTTGAGCTCGAGTCAGTCGTGATGCTATTCAACTCACAGTCAAAGTCAATCCAGCAACTACGACGACTACAAGTCCGTCTCAGGCAGAGAATTTTATATTTTATTATCAATGTAGCAAGGAATAAACCTACCTAACTCCCAACAGCCAACTACTACCAACAGAACGTAGCCAGCTAATGTGCAATGAATAAGGACTTACATACACAGTAAGTCAACTAAATTCAACTCCTGCTGCTGGAGTATGTACGAGTGCTCTGCCTTCCTTAGTTCTTTCAATCACCCAACAAACATAGTTCTTCTCGTAATGGGAAACTCATGGATTGAGCTGAGCAAACCAAAAGCCAACTAAAGTACGAATCTCAGCACAAGTAAAATACGTAGTCTGTCCATGTATTTCCCCATCCCATACCGTATGAGTTTGATAACAATAATATTATGTGATGTAAGTTAGTCCTTTACTATATACTTCTGTACAAAGGAGAGGAAACCCCTTTAGTTACTTAACTCACATTACGCATACTTACATATATTATTATGAAATCTATATAACTAATACTGATCTCTTGCTGGACCATTACTAATAAGTATAACTCATATCCGATACAATACTCTATCAATTTGCTCTACACAAAATACTCATTCTGCAACATGACAACATCACGGCACAGCCCAGTTGGGTTTTCCTTTCAGGTTATTCATACTTATTGTTAAGATCCAGAGGTGGAGGAAAGGAAAATGCACTCTGGCTCAGTTGAATGGCTTTCTATCTGTTTGTCGATGCGATAATTGAGACTCACTCCCACTATATACACTAGCCATAATATTCTTCAGACCCTGTCTACACTCATTTCAGTTTCATCCTCAATATACTAAAATCACAGCCTAATAAGATTGCCAGAAGCAACAGGAAATTTTTTTCTATCCTCATATACCAATATTTTCCTATTAAACATTTAGCATACTTTTTCCAGTAGTTTACAAGATCCTGTTGTAGCAAGATGCTATAGGTATCCACGAGATTTTTTCACATGCATTACGCACTAGTCAATTTTCAACACACCATTCTCCTAAATGTAAACATTAACCCACATGTGCACAATTTATATTTTTCTTGACACAAGTCGACTGAATCCCTTCTTTCCATTATTTGCTTAGTAATTAGAAAAGAGCCTCTTACTCCTAAACAACTACGATAATAAATATTCCTAATAAATTCTTGATGGTACAAAAAAAGTGTCAAAAAATGCAGAATTTTTCTGTCCTTGTTCGTTCAATTATTCCAGATTATGCAAAGCACCTGTAATACTTTTGCGCTTATAATAAATACGATACGGTCTATGAAAGTTTATGGGGAGAGTCAGGTAATCAAATCTTTTAGCAGGAATACTCTTAACAGCTAATAACATTTTGCAATTTGAGATCATTTGCATATGTCCTCCTCTTTTGTCCATGCTTATGTTGCCATAAGTCTGTATTTACAATGAACTTTTTCAGAGTAGCTGGTAACTAAATATTATATTGTGCTGGCTGTAACTACGAGTGTGCTGTAGACGTAGACTCTTCTTCAGGAAAGGACATGTTACACACGTGTGAGTATACTACTAGTATGTAAGTATGTGTAAAGTGGACTGTGAAGGTAAATGATACAATAGTATCCAGGAAATATTAATCGATGAACGTGTTCCGAGAAGTGAATTAAAGAAAGTGAATTAGGGACTAGAGAGCAAATTGCAAAGCCAAACCAAGTCAAGGAAAACTCAAATGCTTCTATTCATTAAAATAAAATTACATCTGGCTACAGTCATTTTGCTACTCTTTTGTAATATTTATTTTCTCGTTTCGATTCATGCTTCGCACACTCATACTTGCCTTGGATTTGAAATTCCGAATCCTGGAAACACTTTGACATAGGCATGGAACTATTATTATCAATTACTTACTAGTACAAAAAGAACTATTCACACATGGACCAATATCCCCAACCGAAGAACTAGCAAATGTATAACTTTTATAACTTCATGTTTTGTATTTCTGAAAATTCAATTTCACTGCCCTCTTTTTCTATCCACTACTCTGTACTCTACATAAATAGTATCTAATTATTTTTGTCCATGCCTCTTCTAATGGAAATGAATTAACATGGTTTCAGATTTTCCTTAGCAAACTCCAATTAAAATTGCCTTTGTTGTGTACCCGATTCTGCTTATGCTCTACTTTACACAATAACCTTGCGATATTCCACAATTTATTTATTCCTCTGATGCAATACTTTACTCACACTCAATTTTTAACACTTCCATTTGTAAATGCATTAAAGCCCACTCTCTGTGTAAAATTCTCTTCAACTTATATTACACTAATCAATTAACGTTGGAAGAACATTCTGTAAATATTATAACATCGAATATCTGTATAGGTCAGTATGTAATTCAAGTTCATAGCTGCATACACCAAGTTTTATTGAAACGATATTGACTAGATTTCTGATTGAAAAGGAAGCTGAAACTCCACGTTAAATATTTTATTAGTTCTCTGGCCTTTGCCCTTTACTTTCTTAGAATTTACAAATCAAATGATATTGAAAGGGTATCTGCTACAAAGTAAGTATAATGCCTACTCATTGTACATAACCAAAATTCAAGTATGTCAGTAATGATTTTTACGTATACTACTAAATGGCTATGTTGGTTCTTTATTATACAAATTGCTTATTTGCATTAATGAGTAGTGCTCGTGTTTAAAAATAACTCGAAAACTTGCTAATGGATTTGTTGGCTTATTTGAGAGTTTATAGTATTGAATGATGATTTGTATTACATGATTCATTATGGGCGAGTTAGTAGTATTGGTTGTGGTATTTGAATATTTAACCAACAATATACATGCATTTATACATAAGTACCTTTAGATAATAAATACCCAGGAAATGGAACGCGGAAAACTGCAATCCAGTAGTATACTTTACTAGGGCAGTATAATATCTAGATATAATATTTGTATATACGGAGCAGTACAGTAAATATACGAGCTCTATACGATGTTTTCATGTTGTCGACCGTGTAAAAAATCCTGAGTAAATAATTACGCTGCAGATAATGCTGGGATAAGTAGTACTGGCTACGTAGCTTGGGTAGTAAATTATGTATATGGTTTTGTCTTGTACTATACTGTGCTACACATAGACTGATATTTTTATTTTTCCAAGGTAGCGAGAGATTTTGTGTCTTTGTTGCGAGTATAGGGAAGAGTTTTTTGTTAAACTGAAGACTCTTATTTGGCCCTCTCTTACCTGCTCGTATTTTGAAGTGGTTTTGGTATGGCACTCTTTTGGGTTGGGTTACCTTACCAGATATTTACTCATTTGAAAAAGTGACAGTCATTTCCAATATGCTGAAGAGTGAATACGTGGAAATCTAGAAATAAAGCGAAGCACTATGAAATAAAAATACTGTAAGAAGCTGTATTTACTGTTTGGCTGTCTATTCTCTAGAGGAAAAATGAATGCCATGTGTGGTTTAGAAAAACATCAAGGCAAAAGACGACAGAATGAGACGTGTGTCTGTCTACTATTTACAAAATAGTCAAATATGACAACTATTATATATTCTATTATGCACTTTGGTTAGGGCGTAGTGGCTTTTTGTACACAACAGTATGTATACAGACAGCGGATCTCAATTTCTTTTTGTCCATGGCTGAATATATGGAAAGAGAATCTGTGCTAAGTTTTTTAAGTGAGTATTTCAGTTCAGTTTCGTTGACATTTTGTGAAACTCGAAGGAGATTTGGCCATAGGGCTTTTTCTGCCATTCCCAGTTCATTACTGCCATTACTACAGAATAACTTTACATGTTCCTTCTGTTTTCAATGCTAACATCCAATATCACTGACGATCTCAACAAATGCTCCGCTGACTTGATGTATTTCCTAAATAATACGACCAAATGATTACATGATACATATTACTCTGCACAAACAGTATATTTAACTCTAACCCATTGATAAACTAATGGTTAAGGCTGATTTTAATTAAGTACTTCATACATATTTATACACGAAATGCTTCTGTTTGGATAATCATCAGGCTCCTGCCTGTTTACATTGTTGTGAGTGCAAAATGTTTGCTAACACCTACTTAAAAATCATTTATTCCTTAAAATGTACATAGAGATTCAAATATTGGCAATGAGTGTTCAATAAAAATCAGTAAAAAAACAACTTTGCATACACTTTTGGTAGCATAAATAATTATTACAAAATACCTTGTACTATTCAACCTTTGACAATTTTACATGTAAGTGAGAGGTTGCAAAATTCCAATGAGTAAAAGAAGAGATAGGTTCTAGTCGTACCTAATAATAGAAGGTAGTAGAAATACATCCAATACATTAAGTTCCCTGTCATCTCTTTTTCCCAAAAAGGACGAAAATATGAGGTGTATTATTGAGAGGTTGGGAAGACATGGCCAGATTTGTCTCAAAGCAACTAAACAAGCATGACAAATATTCAAATGTTATGTAAAGGAGAACCATAACTTTAATAACCTAATTGCATCGTGTATAATAGGGAGTCGCGGAGGAAGTATGCATTATTTTGGAGTAAATTGAGTTGTGAATCTCAACAGTTAGTATTCCTCGAGGAAACCGCAAAGCTAAGGTACATCTTCCTCAAATATTATGTGTACAAATCATGGAAGAGCAAGGAATATACTAGTTAAGGTGGTCTATCCAAAGGAATTACCCGCTTTCGTAGCTCTCGGCTCTGAAGGTAGGAAACTTGGCTTTGTATATTGAACAAATTCAGATATATTTCTCCATGCAGTTCTACCTATAATAATATATCTAATGGTATCAGTTTGAATTTGTTGTACATTCCTTTATTCGTTTACAGAGCTGAGTGAGTAGAAGAGTTGTCTTCTTGTGTCGCAGAAGAGTTGACTCGGTTGACTGGGAGTGAGACAGGAGAATTTCAAGTAAATGGATTAAAACATACAAGAAGGGAGGCAGAAGCATCCTGCCTCCTTTCATTTTCACGCTAGAAATAGAGGAAGCAAGAAGGAAAAGGAAACAGAGTCATCACGGCTTTTGACTATAACTTTAATGAGGACGTCTAGTTGCTAATTTAATTAGTAATTAATTGCAAAGGTACTTGGAAAGGTAATGAAATAACGGAGAATACGAATCAACGATTAATAATCGTATTAAGTCACTCATCATGGATGAACGCTCTTCCACTAAAATGACAGATAGAGCATAAGTATACAAATTATGCAATAAATACTTCATTATCTGATAATGTCAACCTGTACAAAATATCTGCTTCAAATAAATCCGAAATGTGTTCATATTCGATGACAACTCTGTTAACAGGTCATTTACTAATTATTTTTAGGCTGATAACGCCAAACACTTGAGAAATCCAATTACAGATATTCTACCAAAAAATAATTTTCAACATAGATATATACTTTGCTAATATCATCACATAGATAGTCTATCTAATGACTACGCAGAATTTATTTGCCCAATTCAATAAAAATCTCATCTCACTCTCATCTCGTTTTGAAATACAACTATGTATAAATTACAACATCTCCCTAGAACTGATTAAACGAAATGTATCTGTAAATGAGAGAGATCGCAAATACAGACAAACGAATAGATATAGAAAGATATCTTTATAATGCGTGGGTGTCTTTCTACTTCTATGGACAAAAGGGATACGAAAATAAAGCAATCAGCTCATGCAATGTAAAAATGTTTTTAATGTGTCAGTTTAAGTTACATAATATTTAAGTGAAGTATTTAATTAGTTGTAGCAGCCTCTTTCATCGCCATCACCGCCAAGTCCGAAAGCACTGCGAACAGTTTTGTACATATCATAACGCTTTCTAGCAATACTCTGGTAAGCTCCGTCACATTCAAGAGCTCCGTTAATAGCACGAGTGGTAGCTCCAAATCGTCCGTCTTGAACGCCAGGAGCCCAATGTACCTAGATACAAAGAAATTTTTATCGTACACGCCCACAAATGATTTTTAAAATCTGCTACCCTTTTAATGATACTTAAAATCAAATTCTCAAAATTTTACGATGGAAAACTAATTTTAGATGCATTAGTTTCAGAAATAACTTACATTAACACGCCAGAACCAGAAAGCAGTGTCCCAAGCGATGTATTCGTCTCTGGCGACGGCATCAGCGTCGTAGACCATCCAATCGTTTCCGTAAAGCTCAATGGAGGCTTGTCTGTAGTTGTAGCACCAGGTCAATTGGATGTAACCTCTACCGTAGTAAAATTGACCGCCAGCATCGCATCCTGGAGTTCTGTATTCATTAGGACATCCGTCGTTTTGGCAGCGATATTCTCGCTTGGCACGAAGACCATCTGATTCGTGTAAGTATTGTGTTAAAGCCATGGCTGCCTCTTGCTTTGTCGAGATAAGTGCCTTTTGTTCGATTGACACGATAAACGCGTTATATTGATCCCAGGATGGTTGTGGGTACCCGGTCCATGTTGTTGCACGAATAAATTCATCCCAACTGACCACTAATAACAATGAACACACATTAGATTACAATTTGTATTTAATAGCGTAGTGTACCAAAGCATCTGCTTCTATTGGAAGATTAACTTTAAATTTAGGTTTTCATATTTGAGAATAGGCTTTAAGGTAATTAAAACTTGACTACTGAAATATAGATTTTGTTACTGTTTTAGGAAATGAAATATTATTTGCTTTGGACTTCCAATATAATACCTTTTTATGATATTAAAATTCTCATATGAATTTATTAACTTACATTGCCCTTGGGAAAGTTGGGCCACCGTAGCCAGAACTGCTAAAATGATTAAAGACTTCATTTTTCTCTGGTTTGTCTTGACAAATCAACGGGAAATGGTAACTACTGCAGGCGAGCATGTTAATTTATAGACTTTTTACAGTGTTCGCCACTTCAATCCTTATAGCTAGTAAATATAATGCATAATTCAAGAACGTTTGTTTGTAGCGACATCATTTTGACATGACAAGTGTGTACTTCAGAATATAAAAATTATTAATTAATTACCATTAAATTATCAAGATTTTAATTCACAAACATGTAGTACATTTTGATGTAGATATGAATAACACATCAACGAGTATCAAAGTACAATGAAGTGCATGGTTTTGACCAATCAACCACTTGACAGGGATTTACAATAAATTAATTTTCATGAAAAGTCAGATATATCCCTGGCATTAACATTGATGTGTTACCATTATGACAATGAATTAAATGAACGATTTCAGCAAGGTTTGCAATAATAAACAACACTATTCCAAGTAGAGTGTTGTAATCAGCTTCAAATGACTACAGATTACAGTCTCATTTCAGATAATAGAGGTTCAATTTTCCAAACAAAAAACTGCACTCCTCTGTGTTGATCTAATCATGACAAGATATCCTTAATACATTTTTTAGTATAACAAGTACTTATTAAAGACCGTAATTGTTTTTCTTTTGAGACATTATTCGTGTCTTGTATTTCGATGATTTGATTTCTTGAACACTGTTGGTGGACATTATTGGAAACGGAAACAAACAAGTTGCATTGCATAGATAACCAGCACATAATGTAATAATAGGTACTGAGGTACAAAAATTTTGGTAAATAGTTTGGCTGGGCAGAAATTACTTGTCACACCGGAGTGCTTCATGGTGCACTATTGAAGAAATTAGCATAGGTAGCAATCAAATGAAGATTTGGCAATTTGTAATTGAGCCCATAATTTATTTTTAAATACAGAAAATTTGTTTACATGTTATCTGTGTAAGTATAGTACTCGGTATAGTATAGTATCTTGTATGTCGCACAAAGGGCGTTATGATAATAATTATTAAAGTTTATATAAATAATGTACATGTTTAGGTGAAATGGACTTGTTTCAATGCTTAAAAATGATGCTTCTTTAAACTGTACCCGTCACTTTGTTAATTAATCGGTTGTAAACTGCAATGTAGTAGGCATTCGTTATTGTTCGTTTGTGTAGGTTGAATCATCCGTCATGATAACGAGTACAAATTATCTCACTCACCAGATATAATGTAAGATGACCCTTGTATGGTTTAGTATGACTCGGGAAATGTAATACAAGGTTGAATTGTTGTTGCTGTTGTTTTTCTTATTGAATGATCTTCAGGATCATGGTTATTAAGGTAATTGGGATATATTACTTTACTATGAAGTTTAACGTTAGACATTTTAGCATTACGTGACCCATTGACCCATGTAATGTTCATTACCTTTATGGACCGAGTATTCAGACAGTTGAGTCGTTGTTCAACAATTTCTTCTTCTATAATTGTAGTACAGTTTCCATGATATTGGAAGAAATGAACCCTGATGCTAACTACATCCAACGTAAAATAAATTGGAGATAAGGATAAGCCAGAGACATTTAGTTGCGCAATTGTCTATAAAATGATTTCGTATGGAATCTGTGGAACAAATAGTAAAGCATTACTTTGTAACAAAGTAAATAGTACAGCAATCGCTTTATATAGTTCATTTCATTCTGTATATATTACTTTCCCATCCTCCTCCTCCACCACCAATGCATTCTGGAAGTACAGCTAAGCAAACACATGCTACGACTATCTAAGGCTGTTACAATATGTATAGAAGCTAGGAAAGCAGTAGGAGTAGATAAAGTACGTATTATAACACGTAGAAGTAAATAATAGACAAGCTCACATGATTCGCCTTTCGCAAGTTTGGTCTGACTATATTCGTCTTGTTTGTTATTTGCACAAATGTGAATGTGTTGCTGATATATTTTAGCACAGTGAATTAGCGAATTGTTTTGATTCTGCATTTTGCACAAGAACAAATAGGAAAACAACCAAGCCTTTTCCCGTTTTAAAACCTGACTACTACTAAAGTAAACATTTCTTAGTGAAAGTATTGTTTTCAACACTTAAACTACTGTTTTAGATGTAAGCTTGGGTTTACAAAGTTGTCAACCACAATTATACATAGAATAGTACAGCTAGGTCAATTGTTAATCTATATAATTCCTAATTTGAATAATATAACGTGTAGGAAGAAGATATAGAAGAGGAGGTGAACAAAAACATTCTTCGCATAATCGTTTACTTGCACCTGTACGTGCAATTTAGAAAAATCAATATAAAAATTTGGATCTGGTAAGTATACACAGTTTACTTTTATTAAATCCAAACATGTATCTTTAAGTTGTATCATAAATGGCTTGAGTTAATATGAGTTTAAGTTGGATTTACGTATAAATATAAGAATCTCCGCAATAACAGATATATTCAAAGCGTTTATGCTTCAGAAAATTTACAACGAAGGGGCTTTTAAATATTTGCTGTTACACTTAAACTGTAATAATGATCCATTAATTGAATTTATGAAATTTTAATGGCCATTCATTTGCTTTATGCTAACACGCTTATTTACATAAGCATGTTATGCTCATTCGAAACCAATTTACTCTTTAGATCATGTTTGTGCAAAGATAAGTGGTAGTAGTGAAAGGATCATTAAATTGAGCACAGTAGTAGTTTAGTACGTACATGAATCTCCGTAGCTACTTGGATATAAACAAGGTGTAGTATTCCAGTAAATTGAAAGTTTTTCGCTATCTCACTTTTTGAATTTTTGCAATTTACAAGGTGACTTTTGTATATAGACGTGAATTTAATTTTGATTTACAGAATGTAGTATGGCTACTGCCACAGCCACAGATCCTTCGAGCCATTTGATGGATGTGGAAACATCGGACAATCCAAATAGCATAGCGGAGAGTGGCAGTAACAACAATAACATGTCAGCAACTGACACAATGGACACTAGAAATGCCACTGGAACTTTGGACGAAGACACCAGCAGCATTGAAGCTTTGAATTGGTGTGAATTTGACGAGGAAGAGATGGCATCCGCTAAGAATCCTGACATCGTCAAGAAAGAGGGAGAAACGATGGATGTCGAAGATGAGCCAGAAACCGTGGGGAGTAGTAGTGTGCCTCTGTCCACTTCTCTTCTCAGATCAATTGACTCCCAAATGCCAGAGGATGATAAGATTACAAAAATTGAAAACTGGGCATCAGATGTCATCTCAGCTACTGAAGATCAAATTCTAGGAGATTTGGAAACAGTTACTGAAGGCGGAGAAATATCTGTGTCTACTTCGAGCACTACGGTGTACCAACAAGTTCCAGATTCCGGGGAAGGGATCGACAGCCCAGACAAAGGAACGAGGAAAAGAACAAGCAAATCCAATATCATGTCCATGAGTACCATCAGCTCACTTTCAAATACAGATTCCAAAGGAGATCCATTATCACATGCTCCAGTTTTGGATGAGGGGGTAAGAAATTCATTTATTTATAGTCATTCCAAATGGAATTTTCAGAAATATCTTAAGATCATAGATTTATGTATTTATCATCAGCGAAAATTTTTCTGTAGATGTTGTGCTTGATTTGAATATACAGTCATTACATTCTGGACTAATGCATGTTGATACAAGGTCGAATTGAATGTTTATACTAAATGGTATAACCAAGAACACTCTAGTATCTTGAAGTGCTTTGAGGAATAAATTACCTCGTTGCATTGTTTTTAATTTTATACGTGCGATATCATAAATATGGAACGAGAAACTTAAGTTGGTGTACGAACACTTGAGGATTTCATTAGAGCTTACAAGTACTAAATATTTTAATGAGTCTGCAACAGCGTGATTTGATTCTTAAAGCCCTATACCAAGTTTCAAGTACCTAATAAACCCGATAATATTTTTCCGACAATATTTCTGATGGACATCCTGGAAATAACAATATTATTATGGTTACAATTTAAAGTAACCTCCTAAAACAATGAAACGTAAAATGCATAAATGTAACTGTCTTAAGTATGCACACACGTGATTGTGCAAATTTTATTGTACTTAAGACTCCACGATTACTAATGATATCTTTTATTTTGCTTGTTCATAGCCAATTTGGGGTAAAGGCTCAAAGCGCTATAAGTTTCAAGAAAACCGACGCTTTAACCAAAAGTTGACGTTCGGAGTGCTTCTCTCAGTGGTTTTGGCAATTGGACTTGGTCTTGGAAATTTAGTAGCATACAATGAGTGTGAGGCTGAATACAAAGCTACGACTCCAGCAACTCCGCCTCCTCCAGCAGTAAAAAATCCTACGGAAGAAAAATTGAATTCTGCCCAAGTGCCCACCACTATCCCTACGGAAAAGGCTCAAGAAATTACCAAACAACCCGAATCTCCAGAAAAGTTAGTAGAGAGTGAACCTGATGACGTGCCTAAGGAACTTCCTGAAAAAATTAGTCCGCCAGATCCTGCTGAAATTAACAATGTACAAGAGTCCAAAGATGATGACAAGAAATCTGAAACTCCTGCTCCAGATGAATCTGCTAAGGTTATGAACACCAAGCCATTTGTCGATCCATCTTATGCCAGTCATGCCGAAGCATTGGCAAGTGTTGTAAAAAGCCTGGACCAACTCTCGAGAAAAATTGACCAATTTCAGAATACAACTAGACAGCTAGGAGGGATAGTTATGTTGAAAGAAGAAGTCATTAACGAATTGAGATCCAAGTCAGATGCAAAAGATGCAAAGAAAAAAACTGAAAAATCCGATAAATTTCTGGACGAAGAGGTTCATCCTGACCTTTCTGATGAGGAATTGGCCCTTGGAGATATTGAGGAAGGTGATGAAATGGTAGTCATTGAAGATTTGATTGATGCCATTGAGGAAAATGAAGCCTATGAAGAAAAGCAGCTGCAGAAAGAAAATTTAGCCCGGAAAATGAAAGAAAGTCACATCAAGGACGAGACATATGCATCAATGGAAGCATTAATATGGGATTATATGGACGCACTTGATGGATTGGATAATAAATTCATCGAACAGGAAAGGGCGAGAGTTTTAGAAGAGAGAATTAAGCTGGAGGAAGATGGAAATTTAGATAAGCCTTACAGAAGTTTCAGTGATTATTCTGAAGAAGAGAAAAAATCCTTGTTGACGAGATACAAACAATTCAAGAAGGAACAAGAGTCAGAACAAGATTTAGCTGCTGCTGCCAAGAAATTAATAGAACAGCAGTTACAGTCTGGGAGTACATTGGACACTGAAAACGAAGAAGTTTCTTTAGAAAGTGATTTGGACCTGGAGAATTTCGATGAAGAGTTAATAATTCAGGAAATGAAGGACATGGACGAGTTGGCTTTTGAAAATGATATTGACAGTGTTGATTCTGATCCCATTGCTATTGAACAAACATTACCAATACGAAATGATGTCAGCGACAGTAAACCACCGACTGAAATCGAGGGGGAGCAAAAGCAATCGGTATCAGTTGACGAAAATAATAATGAACAGCCCGAGAATGAAAAGCCAAACACTCGAGAATACAAAGAAAATCGGAAAAATGGTAAAGAAATAAAGGATCATAAGAAACGCGAAAAATTCAGTGGAGAAAAAAGTCAGAAAAAATTAAAAGACAAGCAAAGCGGAAAAGAATCATATAAAACAAAAAGCCACAGAGATGATTTTAAAGAACGTGAAAAATCTTCCTCTTCCAGTGAAGAAAATTATAAGAGATCATCGCGGAACAAACGAAATGTAGAAGATGATGGAGGCAGTAAAAAGTGGAAAGACCTAAGTTCTGAAGAGAAAAGGAACAAATATGCAAACGGAAATGGCAATCATTATAACAAAGAAAAATCAAAAAAACAGGCAAAAACTCAAAAAACTAGTGATACGAATGCGAATGTGCAATCTGAGGACGAGGAAAGGCAACACGTTGAAAGGAGCAAGTGGAAGAAACCTGACAAAGATTGGGCTGGGGATCGTGCCAAACTGCGAGAAAATAATCGTAAGAATTTCGAAGATTCTAGTACGTATTTGGCTAAGAAAAATAAGAATTGGCAACTTGATCGTGATAGAGCTCGAGAGAAATTCCGAAACAAAAATAAGAGCGATTAAGGATAATAACTCACTCATAAAATCAGTGATGAATCAATGAACTATTATTAATGGGTATAAATCTTTACGTAATTAGGTGAATTATTTAATTAGACTTACATTCATTAACTTCAATACGCAAAAATGTCGATCCTCTTCTATTGGTAATTGTAATCTGTTAGCAAAATTCGTGTACATAGATAGAATCCGAATTTAGACTAGATTATTTAACGAGTTACCATTTGTAAATCATTCGTAGATTTTCAGATTACTCTAGTACTCTATTTAACATTATAGTTTCCAAATTGCAAGTGATAATAATATTTGAGTCTCTGTCAATACACGAAAGTATGATATAATATACAAAATGTGAGAGAAATAATTTAAGTATCTAGTTATTACCAAAATTCAATGTTTTTATGTACAATTTATTATTTCGTTTTTATTTTTTTCTATTGATAACGAGTTGGTCATTGAATGTCTTATTTTTGTTGGCAAATTAAGTACCATGAAGTACCTCATATAGCCTTTTACCTTGAGTTTTCATCTTTAAATATTTGTGTAGCATTTATTGCCTTTTTGAAAATCTATCTTGCCATTTCAGTACCAAGAGTTGTATTAAATATATCGCCAATTTGTGATTATTGATGGTACTAAATATTATATAAGAATCGTACTAAGTCTCTACTAATCGCATTAAAGTCCATTTAAACATTAGTTGCAGCTTTCATCTAGCCAGTTGAATCTAAAAAATTCATTCTAAAATTAATTGTATTTAGTTCTATCTCTGTCTGGTCTGTGTCTGTACTACAAATAATATTGTAAATCGATTGTGCATTTCTGATATAAGCGTTGGCCAATGCAGAAGGGACGTACTTCAAGTATTCTTTGATTATGTATTTAATTAACCAGAGAAAGGGTTATAAACAAGAAGACCTCGCCCTTATAGGATTTGTTTCCTATGTTCACTCATGCCAGCAATAGCGTCATTTTAAATAGTGCTGTGTAGAATTATGTGTTATGATGACTTTGTGATATAAAAATGAAAAATAATCATTAAAGATTTCATTGATTGAATGAATGGCTATTTGTCAGGATTTGACTGAATATAAAAAGATAAGCACACACATAGGTACCTAAATATAAAATTATAAAATGTAAAACTAGGCAGGTAGATCCAAGAAGATTTCCCCCATTACATGTGAATTACAAAACATACGCAGAGTACCTATCCACCCTTCAATACAACTACCTTTCTTTGAGTGAATGATGTATGCATGTTTTGGATTATCGAAAGAATCGTTAGGCATAAATTAATATTATTAACATACTAGTGTATATGAATCTTTTGTCTGTTAATTGTTATTGTTAAATACATTACTAACGTCAGAAATTGTTAGCGAAACAATATACAGAAAATCATGATTGATATGATGCTGCAAGTCTACTGTAGTTAATTGTATACGCTACTGACATACCAATAAAAATACCATAGATTATTTCAATGCAATTTCCATGTACTAGAACTCAATTGTATTTTATAACACATTAATACTAATAACACTTTCTTTGTGATCCCGAAAAGGAATGGGTTTGGTGATTTTCAGTTCGAGCAAATTTTATGGGTGGGATTGGACATAACGGTGCGCAAATTTCTAAGTCCCACAGGACCACTATATCCCGGAATATTTAGACATGGCCCCCCAATGTTTCATCGGATCTTTATCGGACATGACCTGAAGGTCACGTTTCCACCCTCCCCACCCCCTAACCTAACCTAACCTAACCTAAATGAAATAAACATAATGACCAATTTTAGGTGTAAAACCGGTGGAATGTCATTTTTCCCCATACCCCCGTCGGGTGGGTGGAAACGTGACTTTCAGGTCATGTCCGATAAAGATCCGATGAAACATTGGGGGGTCATGTCTAAATATCCCGAGATATAGTGGTACTGTGGGACTTAGAAATTTGCGCACCGTTATGTCCAATCCAACCAATTTTATGAATTTGGTATTGGTCATGACGTACGCACATTTTGAATGGTATGGACAATTTAGAAAAGTAACTTTTTGCAATTTAGATACATTTTCTACAGAATAGGTATTAAGTAGTCTAGCTTAACATGTGTTTTTAACTCATTAGCAGTATTACTCACCTTTATATATATAGGTTGTTTGAAAAGTGGTACACAATGTGCTCCAAGGTGCAAATTATGTTAGAATATAGTTCATTTCTGTGCACATAGTACCCAATGTTCTCTTTCGTTCTCCCATGATTTATTTGGGCACGTACGCAGGCAAAATATAAATATTTATAGCCATTTTTTGGTAATTGTCCAATGTCATATTATGCAATATGTACATCTGTTTATGAGTACGTAGTGTAAATGTAGATGCCATGTTATTTAGTGCTTAGCAATGTTCTAGAATCCCAAACAAACAATGATACCTCTACATTACACCGAAACTTTGTCTTGTATTTCGTACATCCATTACACGTAACACTTATCTCAAGTCTCAACCAACCTGGAACAGAATTTCATTAAATTAATCCTAATTCCTGTTTCTTACTAACTAGAGTCTAGTTTACGTTCTCTTATATTCTTTCGCTTGTTCAATCCTATAATTTTGTTTACTTTATGTTAGCGTGTATGAATGCAACAATGCTTTGTTATGTATAATGCTTATCAGTAAATATTCATTAAAATTGTAGTAAATATCAATTACATTACAGTTGATGAGTAAGAGTTATTCTTTATTTATGCAAATCGGCTTTCATAAACTTTTGCATACTAAAATCTATGACTGTAGTAAAATCTATATGTATTCTGTCAACACAATTAGCTGACTAACTGTTTTTGAGAAACAATTGAGACATCAAGACAAAATTCTTTGACAAATATACCACATCTTACGTATAGTTTTATTTAATAAATACGTACATCTTTCACCGTGCATGCCATACATCAAACAAAAACACAAACCTAACAAAAATTAACATAAGAATCATACTTTAACTCCCATAAAATATTCAACATTTGAAGCTACAAAAATGTTTATGATAAACATCAATTCACCGATTTTAATCTCATTTAGTGACTAAAGAGAATAGATCAAAAAATAATAATTATTTTGACCCTGACAATAACACTACAGAAAGAATTAACTAGGAAGATAAGTAGCAACTAATTTCATTTAACCATCCATTAAATATATAATTTCAATAAATTACTAACAATACTATTCACAATCTTTGGTACATATTAAGTATCTATATTACATGTATCTATCTACAAATTGCGCGATAAGTGTTACTAATACTTTGGATTTCGAACCATGAATTGATTTTACGAATGTTGAAGGTAGTAGTTAGTTCACAATATTATTACGCATAAGTAGATTTTAATAATATTGCTATACAGTTATTATTATTACTTTATATATGGTTTAATATCTTAATATAATATTCTTAATAAGCTGTCTAAATCTCCAGTTTACCTGCACAACAACCTTATAATTTACTCATACTCATACAATATACAAACGTTGTAAATCGGTATATGTGTTTACAACAGAACATACTTCTGTCTAACTTTTCTCATTGAATTTCATGCAAACCTTTGGCTATACCAAAACAAACACGTTCCCGAAGTACAGACAAAATTTGCGGAATGAATGGATACAAAATCCACTGAGTGCTCATTTCACATTTTTCAAACTCAAAGGTACTACATTAATTATATTGTCTATATTCTTATATAGTAAGCATCTCATTTACATCACTCACGTAATACATGTACAATCTTGACACACTGATGTATATACATGGGCATGTACAGTGAACGTAATTTAAAAGCTAACTAAATCCAACATATATTAAGTAAGACACCCTTAAACAACCCGTAACAAGAACCAATACTTACAATATGCACAAAATGAGTAAGTCCAGTACAAGATCTACTGGACCATGTGTTTAAAGGAGTTTTGGCTCACACCAAAGCTCATATGGTATACCGGAAACGTGTTAGTTTCGGCAGGCAGTTTGCACGAAAATCTATTCCTATATAACTGATTAGTATCACAATGGGTTGTTTGGAATATTCAGTGGCAAAAGGTATCCAAAAAACTATATCCGATTTTACAGGTATCAACAATAATAATTCCATTACTCAAGTAAAAGTAGAAAACACAATAAGTTAATGCCATCTAGTTACCAATACAATTAGGGTCAATGAAAATTCATGTATGAGCAAATTAGAAACTAGATATATTTATGACATATACGAACACGAGTATTTTCATGATCATCTACAACAAAATATAACACAAAATGACATTGACAAAACTTATATAAAATCTTTTATCTCCTTGAACTAATAAAACCGGGTAAAATAGAATGTACATGACTATCTATCACACTTCACATTATATTATTGCTAACATCTTTAGCATTATTGTTAATTTCACGCTCCCCATTGAAGTTTGTGTGAAAATTGACCATGAAACCATAAACTTCCATGGGTCTCATTCTTATGGACTCATTGTAGGATATAGCTGTTCCTTCATGAACGAACGACAAAGTCATTTGCTGAACTTTCGGCTGGAATAAATCCCCGACTACTCCTTCCAGATTGAACTACACCAAATATAAGCAAATTGAAAATCTCGAATTCACAAGTTCATTAAAAGTGAATATAATAGATATTAGATATGTAATGAATTACGTGTCCTAGATGACTTTCGTCGAAGTTGCACTTAGGCATTGGAATTCCGCCAAAAAACCGTCCATCGAATCCAACTCTACGCAACAAGAGACCTGATCTAGGAGATGGCTGGTAACTTTGATCGTCCAGGGGATTTTCATACACAGGTATAGGTGTAGCATCCACTAATTCAACGTCACAAGCAAGACCGGCAGATGTAGGTCCAGGACTGTAATCAGCGGTGGCTGCTAAGGCTTTTGCTGGACTTTCTATAGGGCCAAGAAACGTCTGAAAAGGATGCAACAGATCATGTTGTGCAATATGGGACGCCAGTGATAACATCGGCGCTTTCAGTGCCTTTTCTTCATCCTGTTGCAAATTAGTACACAAACAATTAAGTTTTGCTAATGTGTTGATCATGGAGGTAAATTACTACAATTTTTTTAAATCTTGCCTGACAAAGAGGTGTTTCGAATATAAGCTTGAAAATGTTCATGGTTTCGACATTATCTGTTGCGCCCTGGCCAGCTCCTCGGTTATCATCTTGCATTAAACGGCGATCCATTATCACCTATATGACGGAAAAATATGGATAGTACAAGATCAATAGATAACATTCCCGTCTATGACTATGAAAAATGAATTTCTTACTTCGATTTCTCCAGGTGCCAAACTTGCTGTCCCTTGTGGTTGTTTACTTAACAAGGTCATTCTGACTTCGTCGTCTTCAATAAATGTGGCAGCTGGTAGTGGGTAATAATTAGCTTGTAAAGGCAATTTGTTGAATCTTTTACGACGAATCATCTAAATTAAAATTACTTCTTTCTACACTTTGAAAAAATAAATGGAGAATAGTGGAAAGGCATGAGTTTGGTGGGTTCAAACCTGGAATCCATTCAGATCTGTGTAAGAAGTGTCTCCAGATTCTATACCCGACTTGAACTTCATCATTAGCTCAAAATTTCTTTCCTTCCGTATATCAACCAGATTCTTTATTTCCGCAGAGTAGCGGTCAAAACCTATAGCACGAAAATTAAACGAATAAATAAATACTGCTTTTTAACACAAAGGTAAAGCAATTTTAGCGATGTGTTTTCGTGCAGAAAATACCTTGATGGTTGTAGACAGTAACACGATGCTTAACCTGAGCAAGCCACACTTCAACATAACTTTGGAATTTTCCTTTTACAACTTTGATAAATGGTTTATCAACTGGTATTCTAGTAGCTTTTCCATCGGGAATAAACAGATACAAGCCAGAAGTTTCATCTCTTTTCTTTACACCATACCTACGTATAAAAATCATTCACTATGTAAGTAAAGGCAAAGTTATCAAACTATTATTAAAGGCATATATTTTTCTTATTTAACTTACTTATACATGTTGATTTTCAGTGGAAAGGTTTTAGAGTTGATAGCAATTGACTTTGTAAAACCATTATCATCGAAATTAATTGTAATATAAGAATTTGATATTTGTATCGGCGAATCTTCTGATAATACTTTTATGTTATACTTTTCGTTATCAAGAATTGGCGAGGGAGAATTTTTGACATAAATTTCAGGCTGAGGAATCCTAGAAAACCAGAAAATTTTATTTTATCATTTCAATTTGATGGAGCATCAAAATTTGTAATCCAACTATCCTGAAAAGCTTACTGTTCTCCAGGAGAAAACTTGAGAATGTAATTCTTTACGCTTAATGGTTCTATTTCGGCCACAAAACTAACTTGAAATATATTATGTGCCAAAGTAGTTCTTTCTTGAAAAACAGGAAAAACTTCAAAGTCTACAGGCTGATCATTAGTGTCAAAAACCTGTTTTGAGTAATTCAAAATTATTAATTTGTTCTGAGAACATCAGAAATTAACATGACATAATCACGCAAAGTTACCTGGATGAAATATGTTGATACATACAAATTTACTATTTGTGTGCGGGTCCTAGCAGCCGAATTAAACACTGTAATAAGTCTTTGTGACAAATCTTTATCAACAACAATTAAGTTATAGTGATCCAGAGAATAAAAGTGATCTTTTGCTATCGCTGGTTCGTAAAACACTGTCTGATCGGTTATCGCACTTAAATCAAATGATGTATCAGATAGATGAGTAAGGATCTGGAAACATTGCTGCATTACGTCATTGCTGTTTTTCAATCCTTCGAAAAGTCTGTTTAAGTTAATAAAATAACAAGTGAGTGTAACAACGAAATATTTTCATTGCTTTTATTTATTGAGTGCTATTATATATAAGTGTAATTTTACTAATTGAGTGTGACTTACTTGTGGGCATAATCTTGCATGACAAAATCCTTTGAAGTTCCAGCTACTCCATCGTGATGCTGGAAAATGCTTAAGTGACGTCTGGCAACAATTAACTTCCCAAGTAAATTACGGACGAAGGGAAGGTCAGCAAATCCACCATGTCGTTTTGATAACTCAGCTGTCATCAGAGTGAAAGCTATGTGAGCGCTCCTGTATCAACAATTAGAAAACATATAATATTAATATTTAGAAGAAAATCTGAACAAAATATGATTTGACCCTTTTTTACCTCAAATGTGTAATAAGATCTCTGTCCATCGCTTTGTGAAAAGGCCTTGACGTAAAGTAACCACTCCAATAATGATCATCGCGATCAGAATAAGTAAAAAAATCTCCAGTTAAAGCTGATGGGGTAAATGTTTTACTTTTTATTTCGTCAGTTAGCAACTTAAAATAGTCCTCGAGAGTGCCAAATTTTATCTGTAAAATAATATAAAGAAATATTTGGAAATCTTTTCATAACAAAAATAAATTGGGTTACAAAACTTATTACCTCAGCATGAAGATCTTTTTGAGAGTTAATGTAATCAAAGATCTTTCCATAATTGCTTGTTTGGGCGTCCCATTCTGGTCCATCAACCCATCGGAAATCATCTCCTAAAGGAATAAGTAGGGTGTTCGTTTTATACAACATGGCTTTTTTTCTATACTGATTCAGCAGAGTCTCCGACCTGAAAGCAAATTCTTATTGTCAGTGGCATACCCATGGCTATATATAACACTGATTTACAATGATGCATAAACAACATGGAATGGAAAATACTTCTAATTACCTTTCGCGAACATTGCGGTGAATAATTGGCTGTGGTGGGGTTCGCCAGGGGCAGTTTATCTGAGAAACTCCCCTCATTCTTTTAAAATCGAATTGGCAGCAAACACCTGGCTCCTATTTCGAACAGCAACAATATTATATTGTACAAATACCAATTGTTTTACACCTTTATTTTAATAATTTTAATGCTAATAAATCAGACCCACTTACAGGACCACATGTGTGAGGAACGTCGTAGCTGTAGAAGGGCATCATATGACACAGCATGTCCGCAGATCCAGGTTCATCTGTAAGAATAAACTATTCATAAAGTCCAATGCACGCATTATAATTTTGTGGAAAATTGTGATTGCGATATACCCCAAAGCTGTCTCCATTTAAACTCCAATTCTTGAACTTTGGCTAGATGCTTTTTGACTTCGTAATGAGTTCGCTGAATTACCATGTTAGATAATCCTGACCGTTTCAAAAAGTAAGCCATTGTAGGGGACATTCCAAAGGGATCAATAGACCAACCATTCCTAAGATTTCAAGGCAATTCAATTAGACAATAATTTTTAATTAATTCGCTTAACTGTTACTAAATATTTAGTATAACTTACTTCGGGATATAATTAAGATGATGAAGGAGCCACTGATGACCTTCAATAAGCTGAGTTAAAATAGCGTAAAAGTGAGAATTTGCTTCATCAGGCATTACCCAACCTCCCGTCACAAACTCGAGTTGTTTTGTCTCAATAATTCTAAAGATAATAATATAAAGCATTAATAAATTGATAATGCTCATGATTATTTTGATTCTTTCAATTATACTACGAACAAAGGGGAGACAAGACTAACTTTTTAACTCGCAAGCGGTCTGAATGTTTGAGATCATTCCACCACATGTTAAAGTAACATATTTCGGCCCAAATGAAGGTCACGGTCGAGTTGGCACTTAGCTTGTCAAGCATATTGTCCAGAATGTGTTTGGTTTGATCTTCATAATACCTTTCAAAAGTTTTAATCCAACCTGTATCATAAATATTGAAAACTGTAAAATAAGAACTAATAAGAATTTCCATATATAACTATAATACTGATTTTCCTTACCCGGATCGTTGTGAGAATGTGGAACGACAATAATTTTGAGTTTTTTCTCATTTGTGAACCTAGAACTGTCAATTTCAATATTCCACCCCTGCTTCCATAGACCTCCATCAATATTTTCGAATTTGATTTGTTCATAAACATTTAGCATCTGTAACAAATGAGAATATTTTAGCCAAACTTTTTTAACAATTTTTTTCTCTATTAGTCGATACTTTGCATGAACTTACATTGACATCAGAGGCAACTTTCTGCAATCCCACAGATGAGGAGCACATAGAGAGTTCTTGTTTGTTGCTATCCGCAGTTTCTTCGGATATAGGTAGCTTAACAGGAATTGCACCCTGATCTTTGTCGATATCATTGTTCACACTCTCAGGAATTTTATCCTTGCTTGCGGTATGATGGGCCACAACTAAATTATCAATATTATCTTTTCGGAAGGCCAAGTCTTCGATCTCTTTCATCGAATTACGATGACTAAGAACTGCTGTTTCCAGAACTTTTAACTTTGATTCAACTTGCTTATAATCCACCTATTAAAAATTCAAAAGTATATAAAGTAATGGATGAAATTGTGTAATTATATACGGTAAATTTCCTGATTATTACCTGACTGTTGCTTCCAGCCCGTAATGACAGAGATGTTGTGAGGACATAAAAAAGACCGAAGCAAACCACAGCGAATGCAACAGTCCCCAAGACGAATATTTTCTTAAGATCCATAGCTGCTGATACTTAATAGTTCACTGGTATGCGTTTAACAGCAAAATAGTAAATCTAGCCCTTAAAACTTTAGAAACAGTAGAAAGACAAAAGACTGGAGGCAAGAAATTGAGGATAACTAACACCAAAGACTTTTGCTAATTCTAGCATATGTATAATAAACTTTTAATTTTAAGTATGTCGAATCGTAATATCGTAGTCGCCATGAGTTAACCAATTTATAACGAACAGTCGCAGAATTTGAAACCAAAACTGGTAATTTGGAATAGACACATTTTCCTACATCTAGATAACAGGTGTTTCGTGTATGTGTAGAAACAAAATTGACTAGCTGTATGTTTATTATTGTCAAAGTTAACTACAGCAGTGGGTAGTAATGAAATGATGCTATTGACTATGACAATGCTTACATTGAATATTTAATGCCGACACTAGATACTAACCCATGTTATTAAACCTTTGGAAATTATAACATCACAAAATTGCGCATTATAATAATGCGCCGATGTTTTATAGTTCTTGTTCGCAAATCAATTCGGATGAAATCAAAACATGTGGGAACATAATTATTGCTGCCGCTAGTTCTTAGAGAGTTCGGGGGCCACGGAGTCACTAATCACTGCATGCAGCTGTACTACTGAGCTGAAAAATCAGGAAAGTCAATATTTGATGTGGAAGATTAAACGTCTTCTCCGGCAACTGAACTGTTAGAATGTAAACTTATAGCTAATGGGCCATGTATGTATGCGTCATTATTTAAAAAACAGTTCCTTTCAATTCGAATTGTCTTTTTCACACACTTGTCGGTCACACAAGTTTAAGTCGGGTCGGACTAGAGAGTTATCTTGCAAGTGAATAATATTATTATATGAATCTGCATCCTGTATCTGTATTGTATCCACTTACTCATTTCATATTTGCATACTTTACCCTCACACTTGTACTTGCTTGGATATCTTTAAAGGTAACACTTACCAGCACTACTACTCTACTACACTTCAGATCAAACTTCACTACTCTCTTCAACAGCATCTATGTGTTGCATGTGATGTATGCCAATCGCTATCGCTGTCGCTATTTGTACACTTCCAATTCCAAAAGAACTGTGGATCTACCTAAACCAGCTTTTATTTTAGCATTTTCAATCCTTTTTTTTTTACATAATGCAACAAATTGACAATTTCGAAGTTATTTATACTGGCATAGGTGGTATAAAATAGTAGCAGCCAGAGAGCCAACTACTCCACTCCAGTTTCAGGAATACAGGTGTTATGGGCACATATAGAAACTGGCAGATTAAAATTATTTTATTATCACGATCAGTATCACTAAGTCACGCAATTATCTCTGTACTTACTTAAATTTTATGTATGTTGACTTATGTCACGTAACACACCATTACATATGTAGAATAGTGGAGATTTAGTACTCAATGGGAGAACCGACTGATTATTATGCAAGTATATGTGTCAAGTGCATTTGAAACCATCCATATCATATGCACATTCAAAAAGTCATGAATACATATCAGACAATAATGACCAACTTTTCGTGAGAAAGGGCCTTTGAACTAACCAAATCGTATTTCAAATTCAATATCATTCATCCTCTCTCAATAATTGGGATCACGGATAACTTGTATAAAATGTTTCGTATATGAGGGTAGTGACGTCTTGTATATGCAAAGGGATAGCCCGTATATGGATAGTGACGTCTTGTATATGCAAATGGATAGCCCGTATATTTATAGTGATATCTTGTATACGCAAATGGATATCTCGTATCGCATATTTGTGGTATCTGTAAATCTGAATAAGTAAGGCTGCTAAAGGTAGTGTGAATGTCAATCGTGTATGTAGACTGAGATTTAGTCCTCTTTGTACATTTGACTTGGCGAGAGCTCGTGTTAATGATGGCTGAAATCACTAGTGTCCGTTTCTTAAAATCTCAAATAGGAAAAGAAAAACTAGCCTTCGCCGTATACGTATACAGTCATAGTAAAGATCTTAAAGGGGTGGATCTTATTGGATTTGTGAGAAGCGTCCGAGGTGAAAAGGATTATTCTTAAGGTGGAGGAATTGAGGAAATAACACAACATGACCACATACCTGAACCTGGAAGGTAATTTTGTAAGTAAGCTAAGGTAAGCTGCAAACGGTTGGTGCGACGAGTAAGAGCTAAGAAACAAAATTACCCTAAGAAACCTTTGAATAGGCAGGAAATTGTATTAGAAGGCATATACAGTGAGACACGAGATCTGAAGAACGGCCTATGCAGAATTTCACTATCGGGATACGACATATCCCTTTGCATATACAAGACGTCACTATCCATATACGGGCTATCCTTTTGCATATACAAGATGTCACTATCCATATACGGGATATCCTTTTGTATATACAAGTTGTCACTACCCCCATATACGAAACAATTTATACAAGTTATCCGGCTACCCAATAATTGACCACGGGTGGTTATATTTTCGCATTATCAGAATGGTTTCGCATAATAACCCTGTTAAATTGAGCTGAACCTTAGTTATCATGTATTTGCTCCAGTGGATATGATCAATCACGTTCATATTTCCACAAATGCTATCAAACTTGTTATAAGCCTACAATCTATCCATATCTTTAAAGATACATGTGTGCCATTTAAAATAATTACTCCTGTTTAGATATTATTCCAACCTTAATGTCATGAAATGTGAAAACTACCACTGAAGTAATAAGTATGTAAAGAACGACAACATATTTCTACCAAAACTACTTCATTACGTACAGTACACGGTGTAATTTCGACATTATTGTAACAAATTTTATTGTAGAAAGTAAGTACATTTCTACTGTTTAAATACCATTTAAATACTTTAATACAACACACTTTGCTTAACAAGCAAATCATACAATATTATAAACAAAGCAAAGCCATCGGTAAAAGCGATTGACATTCGTGAAATGTGTAGGTGGATTAAAAGTAACAAACCACCTCAAAAAGTATTGTCAACTAAGTACATCTTTTTTACAAGGAGTCTTTCCTCCTTATGTGTACAAGGGTAACAAAATGGAAAAAAGGTTACGTAACACTAATGGAGATTAACTGATAGAAACTAATTCAGCAAATTGAACTGACTATAATTTTAAGAAAGTCAATTCTACCTATATCACTAAATCGTCACCCTATAAAACCTTTAAATACTTCAATTGTATAGCAGAAATAAAACACATTGACTACTGAATGAGATATTACACATTATGATTACAGACATTACCCTATACTTCAACTAAAGCAAAAATAGTGTTATAAACAGTTTTGTAACTTAACACTTACTTAAGTGCAGAGTTTAGCAAACTAAATAAAGTACTGCTTTGGATAGCAAAACTAAACGCTATCTACTGAAAACATCGAATTAGCAATGAATGTAGAAACAGTTTTTAAATATACTTATTTTAGGTATAAAGAACGCTAAGTTAAAGCAATGAAGTTTATGAGATAATTACACGTCAAAAACATTTCTACGGAACTACTGCCGGTGGAGGAGGAGTCGGAGCATGGGGTGTCGCAAATGCTGCTGGAGGATTTGGCGAACTTGCGGTTGCTGCAGCTGATGCGGCGGCAGCCGCTGCAGCAGCAGCAACGGCGGCTTCTGCTGGTTGTTGCTGCTGTTGTAGTTGATGTTGTTGTTGTTGCTGCTGTTGTTGCTGCTGTTGTTGCTGCTGCTGTTCGGTCATTAACCTTTGATGGGCGTGATGCCTGGCTCGAATTTCGGCTGCTCTTAACTGTTCCAGGTGGAACTGTTGACGTTCAGCAATGAGTTGCTGCCGCTGGTATTCTAAAGCTTCTCTCTCCCTATCCATTATTGTTTCCAGTTCTTCAAAGTGACGGAGTTTTATTTCCAGTTTCTGCAAATAATTATTTTGATACAAATGTGATAAGTAAAGTTTTACTAGATAATTTAATGGCGAAAAAAAGTCATATACCTTCATTTGAGTTTCCACTAACAAGGCCACTAAGCTTTTGATTTTTCTTTCTTCAACAGCAGCCAAATGCTTTGCTTTTACAGCAGCAGCAGATAAAGCAGCAGCGGCAGCAGTTTGTAAATCGGTATCTTTGTGCACGCTCTCAGCTTCTACTTCTTTAGCTTTCTCTTCTAGTTTGTCAGCTTTCTTCTTTTCCTCGGCCTTTTCTTTGCTTTCCTTATTTTTCTTTTCCTTGTCTTCTTCTGTCTTAATTACTTTCTCATCTACATCCATTTTCTCTGCACCGTCACTCTTTTCTTCTGATTTATCCGTCTTGTCTTCTGACTTTTTGTCAGTTTTATCCGATTTGTCCTTATTTTCCTCCTGCTTTACACCCAGTGGGTCTTTTGCATTACTTTTCGCAGCATTTTCTTGTTCTTTAGCTTTCTTTTCTTCAGCTGAAGCAGCGGCTGCAGCTTCTTTAGCCTCTTTCTCCTCTGCTTCTTTCTCTTTTTCTTGAGGAGTTGTTCCAGCGATTCCTGTTTGTGCAAGACCAGCAGTAGGATCCATGTTTCCTGTTTCCGCAGCATTTTTGGCCACATTTTTTAAATGAGAATCAAGAAGGGCTGTGGGGACTTGATCTTTGATTTTCCCAAACTCGTCCATGGCCGCTTTGGCCGCTGCTGAAGCGATCCTAGGATCAACTACGGAAGCCAAAAATGCAACTGTCGACATAATAGGATTGCCAGCTTTGCTGAAAGGAATAGGTTGGAAAGCCAACGGTCCTAACGCTCCACCCCCTATTCAGAATACACAAAATAGTTACCAAGTCTGCTGTAAGCCAAAATTATCCTACACTATCAAATGTACGAAATTGAGGTAAGTCACATTATGATTTAATATTACAAGCCATTTACTTATTGAATGAAAAATACTAATTTACTTTAAAATAAAAAGATTAACATGGGTTAACATACCACAGCTGGGATCATCCAAGTAAGGATCTTCTATAGGTAATCTCAAGAAATGGAGAATACACTCTTCTTGAGTACGAGTTCCAACATGTTCACATACTTTATTCCAGTCGTCTTTGTACATTTCTAATGCTTCCAAAAGCAGAAGAGTTTCCTGCTCCGTCCAATCCCTTGTCATTGATGCTACACTTTTATTTTTGAGAATTGAACTCTTTTTGCTGTACCTGATTGCAATAAAGAAAGTTTAAATACTTTAAAACCAGTTTTAGTACAACGATAAGAACTATAAGTTCAATGCTATTTTAATGTAAATAAGGACGTACTGATCAAGTTTTAGGCCAAAATTGCTTCCGATTGTATTTTCTTTTTTGTCGTCATCTTTACCCTTTCCAGAATCCAAGTCCAACAATGCTTTAGCGGCAGAGGGTTGAGGAGTTTTTGGTGGGTTGACTGGCTGTAGACCCGATGGAGTATCTGCCAAAACGTGGAAATGGGAAGTAGGAGGAGGGCCCATAGCTGTTGGGCGACTATCTGCATCCACCTAATGGAGCAGAATTAAAAAGTATTAAGTACAATATTTTAAGCACATAAAGTTGATTTTAGTATTTATTAATCAGTCTAAAAACGTAACCGAAATCCACTAACCTGATAGTTGACAAGTCCCCACTAGTATTTATTAATCAGTCTAAAAACGTAACCGAAATCCACTAACCTGATAGTTGACAAGTCCCCACTGTTCCAAAAATGCATGAACCCTCATGATAGCGCATACGTCTCCAGCCAAGTTTCTTCGACATGCTGTACTAGTGATATATTCGTTAGGGTTCAACCTGTATGTGTCAAGCATGAAGTTTCTGTATGCCAGGTATATTTCTGGTGTCTTAGATTTGTTTCTTCCATTAAAAAACTCCGGCATTGCTCTTTTTTCAACAGTGTGAATTGAGTTGTAATCGAACCAAGATGAGTAGCTGGGGACTACGATATGATGAGTTTGTTCAGTGACATTGTCTTCTGCAGCCTCTTCCTTTGCCATGTACTCTTGTCCTTCCCTTCCAGATTTTGTCAAATCAGGCATCTTTGACAAATCGTCATTTTTGTCAGCGGTAGCATTCCCATCTTCGTCTAAGTCAGCAACAACACCCCCCTTTACAGGCTGCAGATCTGTTTCCAACTTCTTAACAGGGACTTTGGGTACATTTACTTCGGTTAAATTAGTTTCAGCAGCAGGGTCGTCGAAATCTCTAGTAAAATCTTCCTCTTCTTCAACCTTATTGTTAGCAGTCGTCGCGGCAGCTTTTGCAGTTGCGCCTTTACTTGGGGTATTGGAATTATTAGCGGCACTGCCTTTCTTTGCCCTCTTAGAACTTTTTGGCGGAGGTGTCGGACTTCTCTTTCGCTTAGCCTCTCCTCTTCCAGACTTTTTAGCATTCCCACTTTTAGGTGCAACTTTTTCTTGCGGTGTACTAACGGGGGCAGATGAACCAGACGTTTCAGCACTATCGAGCTCGGCCACATCCTAAGATATACATACCATTTACTTTACCAAAATTAACAAATAGAAAATATATATAATCTGCTTAGGGTATTATTTTATTACCTCAAAAGCCATTCGAAGCCTGTGAGCTTTTTTTCTTCCATTTTCATCTACTTCATAGTCTTCTTCACTCATCCATTCATTTATTTTATCCATGTCAATAAGCCAATTTAAAGAGACCCTCCACTTATGGTCTTCTGGAAGTAGCAGATGCGGCAATGTGTCTGGAGGCACTCGATCAATTCCAGATAGGTCTGCCACAGCCCAAGTATCTTTGCTTTCCGGAAGGTAATACCAGTGGAACAAAACATACTTATCTTTCTTAAATACAGGCCTAGCGTATTCTTCGTCAGGATCAATATGTGGATAGATTATATGCGTAGCAGACTCCTCATCATCGACAATTTGGGCTTTGTGTTTTATCGCAATTTTCGATAAACTATTTCGATCTTTTTCAGTACATAATGATGTAAAGAAAATTTGAGGATGGGACCAGCATTTAGACTGAATGAGAGCAGTTTCAATCGAAAAAAACATTTCCATTATTTGATTCACCTTGGCTGGTGACTGCAAAAACAAATAATTTGTTACTTACTAACTGTGCAACACTCCTCAAACACCAAAATGCATTTACAATATTTTGGAGAATATATGAGCAAAAATTATTACTGTTTTGAGTTTAATAAATTATTTATTATATCTAAATTATTATTACCTGGAGATCAATGCGCCTCCATCCCTGATCACTTTTGAACTTATATACTGCTCCAAGAATTTGGCACAAACCACCACCAGCTTTAAAGTCCAAGAAGAACTTGATCTGTACAGAATAATTTTAAATGATATATGCATATTACATTACATCTATATTTTATGTTCATTATTACAGAATTTGTGTACAACGATGTGTTAATGGTTAACGAACTGCTTAATGGAACTTACAGGAATTCTTGTGATTGGTCGTTTTGTTGCATTTTCTCCCAAATGATCTTCTTGAAACTGCCATAGCTGAATAACCAGAGATGACAACCCTTTGTTTGTCGGAGGATCTGCCTGAACATACTGTATTTGACAAGAATAGAAACATTTTATACAAGGTTTAAGAATTCGCACAGTTTACATTCATTAAAATTAAGGGATTAATAGAATGACAAAATAAATAAATAAATAGTAAATAAACGCACCTTTTTAAAGTTTTTCGTTAGCCATGTCCTAACTGTATCAAACTGCGCCAGAATTTCCGGGGTCTCATAGAATTTTGTGTTTGCACCACCATTTTCCCTTGGCTCAATTGACATTTTGAATTCTTTGAATAGAAGTTTATTTGACCGATCCGGAAAATTGAAAACTGATTATGTCTTTGGCCTCTGTTCTTGTCTTCTTGTTCTTATACCATTTATCGATTTGTGTATCCTGTTTCAAAAAAATGTATTGACATATCAAACAATATCAAATATTTAATGTTTTGTTAAGAGCATAGGCCTGCTATACTTCAACAATACCCTAATATACCTTTACTTTCTCCGTTGGTTAACGACAACGAGAAAAATGTTAAATACATAAAGCGATTGAATCTAAACCCTAATCACAGGAACCACCGGGTATTTAAATGTGTGATTTAGCTATGTGACCCACTGTTCCCATGCTAGGTACAAACATTTCATTGCAAGTTTCGATTTTGTATAGATACTATTGCACAATGCCATTGATAATATTTACTCCCAATTCCCAAAAATACATTTGTTTTGTGATATCATCTAATATTCACATCCCGTCCGGTACCCGATGTTCTTGAACCCTGCAATTCCTAACCTAAGACCTAAACGATTGACGATTGAGTTCATTTCATACTATTTTTATGAGTCTCCTGTAGGGTATAAAAATTGATAATTTTTTCTATTTTTAAATCGTTTACTTACCACTTCAAGTGTCCAAAAGTGACACAAAAGTGAAAACAACTGGTTAATCCACCGACTTTTTTGTGTTGTTTATGTTAATAAAAATGACGTGAAGAAGGGAGAGAATGAGAATAACCAACGAAGAGCGAAAATGCCAAAGAATCAAATAGCAACCAAAGCCAGCGCCAGTTTGCTTAGCTGTATGAATCGACCAGTTATTGGAATTGGCTTCAACATCGATAGATAGCACTTCTTGTAACCGCTCAACAACTGTTGTAACTACCAAGGTTCGGTTCAGTCAGTCAAACTTTATGTTTAGGTTTAGTTTATGTACATAATATTATAGGGTATAGTTTTTGGAAAAACGAAAAAAATTATTTAATTTTAGTACATTTGTAATTGTAATTTAATCTTTATTTGTAGATGATACAATAATCAGTGGCACAGGACGACAGGGAGTATTTTTATATCGACGTTAGGTTGAGATGAGACACTTCTTCATCTGCATTTGTGCTGTGCACTGTGCACTATTCGCAGTTTTCTTGAGCCAACGCAACGCAACGCGAACAAAAACAAACACCACAGCTGTTTTTTGTTCTATTTAAATCGGGTAAGATTTCAAGATCTATTTTTATATCGTAATAATAAACCGAACAAATCCCGAACCGAAACTAGGTTAGTAAATCAGATGGTACTGGTACTATCCCCATCTCCTCTCCAGTATTACTGCTGTAGCTGTGCTATCATGTATATCACTATAAATATTGCTACTATTATGTACTCACACTGTTCTTTTGTAGTATTATCATGGTCACGATCACGATGAATAGTATTTGGACCGGGGAAGGGGGAAGGATTTACTTTAAAAACGTTTAGACAAAAAACGGGTTGTTGAATGTGTGATTTTGATTACCTCAATACAATGTGTTTCAAAACTACATTTATTAACTCGGTGTAATTTATTTTACAGAAAATGGTCATTTGAAAAGAAAATGTAATGCCAGACCCAAGACCCAAGACTAAGACACCACAGCTTCCAGAATTTGTATGAAATCCTTAGCCATTCTTAACCACGTTTGAAATGCTATATGTAATAGCATACAAAGTACACCTAAATGTTCAATGTTAATGACCAACTCTTACATTAGTATTATCTTTATCACATCCTACTCTACTTCATTTATACTATTGACTATTCTACTAAATGTCCAGCATCATTTCTTGTGTGTACCATATTTGTCGTAGTAGTGCGAATTCGATAAATATAACTTCCATACCGAAAAATTCATCGTGGCCACTTTACCACTTAAACGAAACTTGTAATAACTACTTTCTTGTTGCGAAGCTATGTACAGATGGAAGCAATTCTTCAAAGAAGGACAAGGTGGACAATTCCAATGACAAAAAAATTTCAAGTGCACAAAATACTACGGATGGTTTCAAAGATTCTCCGGGGGTAAATCCTAAAGATACCTTTTTTACAAATGATCCTGCATTTGGAAACAAAGATAATAAAGGGCTCGCCGCAGGATCTCGACCGTATTTTAATCCTGAGGATAGTGAAGAAAATATAATTTTGGAATATGAGTTACAGCCTCCAACAAATTGTTGTATGTCAGGGTGCCCAAATTGTGTGTGGTTAGAATATGTCGAAAAACTAACAAATACATACTCAAATCCGGAACTAAGTAGAGAGAAAATATTGAAAGAACTAGATGCAATGGAAGATCAAAATATTAAAGCATTTATTATGATGGAGTTAAGAACAAGAAAGCTTATCTAAAATCGTTTGCTAATATACGATTAAGTGACCCATGTGGTCACCGGGTGGTCCTTCGACGAAACACCGAATATAATTCGGTATCTACATTATAATATGTGCTTACCACATGCATGAAAGACTTTGTAGTTTCTTCATCAAAATAACTGATGATAGGCTTAGTACCTGACATTACACAGATAAAACCACTTGTGTGAATACATAAATGAATTTTGTGATACAATAAATCTTTCGTTTTCACAAGTGAACTGTATAATGTACCTATATGATTACATTGTCTCATTTTTGGAAAGGAACTAGGGAAAAGATTTGACTCAAGACTCAAATGGAATTTTAATACATTATAGCACAGAATGGTTTCAGTTCGCTGAAATTCAATAGGATCTATAAAAATAAATTCAATGGGATCTATGAAAAATAACATTGAATAGCACTTTGAAATTGAGAATGAATTGTGATACTGTATTTTACTAACTACGGAAGGAAATATTATTTTATTATAGCTATTATTAGAGAAGTACTATAGGTAATTATACATAAGTACATAAGTAGTTTGGTATATTTATGTATCGATATATATACGACCCACGCATTCATTTGCAAATCTACCTCCAGCATTATTCATATTACAGTGTTTCTTGTTCGCTTGAATATCGCTTCTCTATATCGTAATTCCAACAAGTCAGCTAGTCATCAAGTCCAAACTTTCGGAGTATTACCAAAAATAAATACCAAAAGTCTTTCCATGTTTTAAAACATGATGTGGTTGCGGAACCGGCAATTGGCCAGTTAACAGTGGTCAAATTGACAATTCAATTATAAAAGAAACATCATTAAATACTTTGAAAATAGAAGTTGTTGTACGTTATTCATCGAAACAGTATTAAAAACAATCACATGAATACATCTACTTACATCTTAGAAGGTAAATCATTAAAATATATATTCCGTTGTGCGTGTGTTAATAGTAGTTGTGCAAATTGTATTTCTTTGTAGCTCCATTGTTGTGTGTCTCTTTCAATATTCACTTTGTTGCAAATACTAAGTGTAATAGCAATGTGTAATACTTCAATACTTACACATATATATATATATGTATTATGCTAAAACGCTTTTATTATTAGAGTATAGAATATTATATTATGCATTATGCATGCATAAACCATAAAATTCCCAGCAAACTGTTTGTCAATTAATAACCTCCTTATCTTGTATTTCATTAGCATAGTAAAATAGTAATGTAGATGTAGTTAACTTAGTCGTTTTAAGGAACAGTAAAATGGAAAAATTATATACTATGCACCAAATGTTTTTTAATGAATCTGTGCTGCGTTTGTACAGTACAAACACGACAGTAGATGCATAATAGGTTTTTTTTTCATTTTATAAACTAATAATTTCATCAGTTCGAGGTGAGAGTTCTAGTGTGCAAGAAACGTGTGAGCATCTGTATCTGTACTGCTTAATCTCATCATGAAATTACATTTAACAAAAGAGAACATGAATCTTTTATATATAAAGTTAGCCTTGGGATTTGATTACGAATACTAATAGAGATCTGAGAAAGAGAAACACAAAAACAGTTTTTGTAATTTGCATTTCTATTATTATATAACTAGACGAGCCCATTATATTGGTCTACTTGATATGTATTTGAATATATCGTCAAACACTAATGTCTAATCGTAAATCTTTATCACTGTTTCAAGGAAAGTTTCTACAGTATTGACAAATCACTCTATGAATACAGATATCCAAACAGTGTAGAAAGGTACCAATCCCAATTACCAATACATTACAGATTACAGTACATACAAAACTACAGGTCATAGAATATCGTTGTGCTCGTCGATTTGTAACTTTCCTTCCATTTTGATAACAATAAATGAAAATAGCATTCTTTTAGACAAGGCATTACAAAATCTCACGAAGAATTAAATTAGAATGATAAGTAATACGTAAGCATAAAACGAAGTTGTGCTATTGCTTGTAGTCCAATATATGTACGTACAGTATACTACATATATCATATTGTTTCTAAACAAAATACATCTCATAGAAAGCAAAAAGATCATGAGGTATACATGAAATATGTATTATAATAATAATATAATGCATAGTATCATGAGATACTCAAGCAGAGCTTTATCTAATAACATAATATTATGTGGGTAGCTTTGAGTAAAGACTTAATGCACCGACACAATAATTAATATAGGATGGGGATTACGTAAGGTTCTCATATAGCATCCATACTTGCACTATAATGCTTATAATATTGGTTACTACTTACTAGGGAACATCTCGACATTCATATCGCATTTAGACCTTTAGAAAGTGACCATTTAAATTTTAACTACACACTAATTTAAACTTAAATTTTAATTTTAAGTTTTTTTTGCTACACCGAACACTCCAGTAAATCCTATATCTAATCTATATGAAATTACATTTTTCTCCAGTCATCCATACCGGACGTTTGCTGTCCATTTTGAATGGCATTATTGGGAAGTTCTTTTGAATAGGTAGTTTAGTTACACCTATTTCAGGATTCAAAGGTAAAATTGTAGAATGCATACGCTAAATTATCCTAATGAGTAAGACTGGAGACAATTAGCCAGATAGACTGTTGTATACTTAAGTTTCAGGGTGAGTGGGGTTTATTTTGAATTTATGTTACTTAAATCTACGAAAATTATAATCTCTTAAGACACCATGTTAAATTGAGTCAAGACTTTGTAATTACAATCACGTTTCAATCAGCCTAGATATTTTAACGTCTCTCGATGTTCCCTCGTTAGTGGAGTATTAAGTAAGATATAGGATACGTAATATATATAAGACTAGGACTATATCTCAAAACTAGTAGCCTCAAGTAAGTTTTGTTAAAAATCCAGTAAGTACAACCAAAGTGCATTATATTACATACATATCTGAAGATTTCCAATTCACTACAAAATTATCTTGTACGCGTCATGACTCATGACAGAGTGAGTTTTTATGCACTTTTTGCCTCGGGAGACGTGAATATTATGGATGTATCTACTTAACCTTAACATTTGCATTATTACGTACTAACAAGCTGTAATTACAACCACTCTAAAGATAGCTTACAGTACTTTATGTAATCTCTTTTGACTTTTGCCAGTTTTGCGAAACGAAACGTGTAGGTGAATAAATCGTATCGTTATTCTAGTCTGAATATAATCAGTACATTGAAAGGAAATCCTAATCTTTAGTTAACCTTAATTCTTATACCGTCCGTTCAACTTTTTGATTTATTTCTGAACATCATGTCACTACTGTCACGTAATAAGAAAAATCGTCGATTTTCAGATTCGGAGGAGTCTGCTCATCCATGGTCTATTTCTCTGAAACAGAAAGTTAAGAAACGTTTACCAATTCTCAAATGGCTACCTGCATACCAGAGATCAGATTTTGTTGCGGATGTAATTTCGGGGACGACTGTCGGTAATTGTTGAAATACAAAAGTTAAAGAATTACATATCTAATGCTTGTGGTTTGTCCTAATTTGAAATACTTGTGCTATTTAGGCTTGACTGTAGTTCCACAATCAATGGCTTATGCAGCTATCGCAAATTTAAGTCCTGAGGTAAACTTCTTTTGCTACAATGTATCAATCTGTACTTTACAAATTATAACTGTGCATTTTTGTTATACATTTGTCTAATTCTTTGGTGATGTTTATTACAGTATGGTTTATACAGCTCGTATATCGGATGTTTTCTTTATGTCATTCTTGGATCATGCAGACAAGTGACAATCGGACCCACGGCGGTAATTATATAATCACTTAATCACTACATAAATATTCGAGATTGCCCCGATTTTAGAAGTTAAATTTTTGTTACAAGGTTATGGGATTGCTAACGTATGAAACTTGCGGAAAAATTGGACCTTCTTGTGCAATATTGACGGGGTTTTACAGTGGAGTTTTCGAGTTACTCATGGCATTGCTGCAATTAGGTAAGAAATACACCCATTATGAGCAGCAATATTTTTCTAACACTGTCAGTAAAAATTTTACCATCACAAAGCTAATCCAATCTATAAGGCGGATATAAGATAATATATCAGAACATGTTACAGTGTATTTGTTAAAGAAATAATTTTTGAAATCTGGAATAATTGTCAATATGCAGGTTGGGTGGTCAATTTTATATCAGAGCCAGTGACATTGGGCTTTACAGCTGGAGCCGCCACGACAATAATTTCATCACAGATAAAAAATCTTTTTGGTATTGCTGGGCCGAAAGGTAGCGGATTTGTTGGTTATTGGAAAGCTATTTTTAGAGACTTTTCCACAATTCATCTCGGTGATACTTTACTTGGATGCATCTCGTTTGTAGCCCTTCTTTTGCTTAGAGTTGAGTAAATTTTAATCATGAAATATTAAATCACATCAATGTATTTCTTGTCAATTTTTTCTTAACTTTTATCTTTAGAAATTAAAAGACTACAATCCACCCAAGACACCCAGAGGAAACGTCTTCAAGACAATCTTTTGGCTGATTTCTGTTTCCAGAAATGTTATAATTGTTGTAGTGACTTCGTTTGTAGCGTTCTTTTGGGCTAACCCTCCGTTTATACTAACGGGATATGTACAAAGTGGCTTTCCATCAATTGGTGCTCCACAATTCTTGTTGACTTACACTAACTCTACAACGGAATACCATACATACTGGGAAACGTGGTCCATTCTAGGTGCTGGACCATTAGTCCTGTCTTTAATTTCCGTTTTGCAAAATGTGGCCATATCTAAAGCCTTTGGAAGTGGTCAAACTGTAGATGCTACTCAAGAGATGCTAGCTTTAGGAATAACAAACGTTGTTGGAGGATTTTTCAGCTCCATGCCTGTGTCAGGATCTTTCTCCAGATCTGCTGTGAATCAAGCTAGTGGAGTACGTAGTCCTTTAGGTGGTCTCTTTACAGGTTCGTACCCAAAAACATATATTTAAACATGAAATACCATAATATACTATATCCATTCTATAAATTCTTTTGTTTCGTTTACATAACGATTCTAGTTCAAATTGTAGTACTACCTAAAGACTTTCTTTCTTATTGTATTTTACAGGAATTCTGGTATTACTGTCCCTAGGATTTTTGACTCCATCATTTAACTACATACCTAAAGCTAGCCTGGCTGCAGTAATTATTGCTGCCGTCATGTTTCTCATTGACTTTGAGGCAATAGTACCTATGTGGAAAGTTTGCAGTAAGTTTTTGAATTGTTAAGTACAAAGTACTGCTGCAAGCATGTTAAATGTTGATTTTAAAAAGAATTAATCATTTTCATATGTATATCTTAGAGCTGGATGTGACAATCTGTATAACAACCTATCTCGTTGCAATACTTTGTGGTATGGAATACGGAATACTAATTGGTGTAGCCTTGAGCCTTTTATTTCTCCTTATACGATCATTGAAACCTAAAATCTCCTCTGAAATCATTACTGATGACGCGACTGGACTGCAGTATTTATTAATAAAACCTGATTCTGGACTATCATTTACCAGTGTTGATCATATAAGAACAAATATTAATAAATTGGTTATGAAACATGCCCATGTGAACGTATTTGCAATCAGCTTAAAAAACCTGAACACTTTTGACTATACTGTAACAAAGATGCTGACCTCTCTTGTAAGTGGAGTTGAGAAAAATGAAAAAGTTATTATATTTTTGGATTGTAACAAACAATGGGAAGCAGTATTAGCATCGGAAGATCTGGTGAATCATCCCTGTTGTACTACTGAAAATCTTCCTCAGTTTCTGCAGGCAAGATTTCCTGATAACATTAATTTCACTGCAATTGGTTGTGATAATGCAAGTTTGAGATTAAAAGAAAATGAAGATATTGGTGATAATGTCGACGATGGTGCTGGAAATATTGGTGAGAAATCTTTATTGAAAATGAGCCCGTAAAATAAATATAAATTCTGTAAATGTTTAAATTTATATTATTTATCAGGTCATTTGTGACTGAAATGCATTTAAATACATTCGTACACTTCACATATCACATTGCTTAAAACAAAAATTGAAAAATGATTGAAAAGATTTAGGACTGTTGATATACTTGTTTGCATGCTTTTACACAAGAACTGGATTTTATTTTGCCGTTGTTTCCGTTTCCACTACATTTTCCGGTACAGCGTCAAATATTTTCCCAGCAATTTTAGTCACTTCATCTATGAAAGGGAAATTTTATTATTAATTTTCATTAATTTCAAATAACAACTAAATTCTATGAGCATAATTTATGTTACCATTCAGTTTAATAAAGCATATAGGTTTTGGGTTTCTTCGGACAAATAGAAAATAGGATGGTATTCCTATTAGTATCACAGAACCCGCACCAATTAAGAATGGGAGAGTATTCTTTGCTGTGGTTGAATCATTAATTGTGACGATTGGCGAGAGTAGTAGCAGAAAATTTAGTAGCACGTACAGAATCGGTATATATAGTGGAAACTATCATTGAGACCAATGCAAAAAATAATAAAAGTATATCATTTATTTTTCGGTTTATGCAAGAAAACGCATGGATGAATTATTAATTTCAGAATTTACCCTTATCGGTCTATCTATGAAGGGTTCTTTAAAGCGCAAGTAAATCAATGAACTGACGGTAGCCATCATGTAAGCTGTATACAGTAGAATAGGCATAATACGTTAGATCAATACATATAGCATGTATATCTAATCTCACTATCCATTTAAAACCTTTAAAAAGTAAAACATTCTATCACTTACCATTTTCTATATACGAAGCCAATGCAATTAGAGATTTTCTTGACATTCCAAAAATATACAGACTTCCTATGAATCCCTAATAATAATTTTCAACAAACCGAATAAAAATTAATTAGTCCTCGATTTATTCACAGGAAAACTTCCACAAAGAAAAGCATTAAATTAGCAAAAGTATTCTCATAATTTTATACCACAAAAGCTATGGAGGGATTCGGTATTGATGTTTTCCTGCTCACCAGAGCAAATAGTGTAGGTAGGTAATGATCTTGAGCCCCTATAAGCGGAATTCTGATAAACGGGAAAAAATTCTGATAACAGGCTTTTTCAATAGCTAATTAACTATCACAAATGAATCTATACCTGGTTAAACTCATGATCTTGCTTGTCAAACCTCCTCCAACAGAGAAGACAACAGCAGTTGGAGCTAACCAAAATATGTATTTGTAAACGTCATATGGGATTACCGATTGATACAAATCCTAGAATAAGGTCACAATTATATATAACTACATGCTTTTATATTGTACATAGTATTAATCAGTTTAAATAATAGTATTAGAAATTGTGCTTGTGAAAAGTTACAACAATGATTATTTCCGAATTTACGATTGTGGAACCAGACATCGAGACAAAATACGAAAAATTGATCAGCAAATACAACACTGCCTACCAGTTACAAATAAAAAGTTATATAGTTGTGCAGTTAATAATATATACTAAAAGCATAACCATAGCCATAATTTCTACTTTCCAGGGATTGCAAATTGATGTATTAGCTTACAATGATGGGCATTGACAGAAAAATTGCAAGGGGTAATGTCCTGCACAGTAGGGGATAAATCATTAAACAAAACTATTTTTTCTTTAATGAGTAAACGTAAAAAGTTCAAATGAGTAAAGCTTTGAGCTTTTATCTGTACCTTTGGGGATTTTCGATTTGATCAGCAATAAAATTCAATGAATTAAATCCTACGAAGGAAAATGCAGACAGGTAAACTCCTGCTGAAACTTGAGAAAATTTATCACGATCCCATATTTTTTCATTTGCAGCAAAATTAGATTTGTCCAAATTGCAAAAATCAATTTTCCTGGCATATTTGCCTCTGCTTTTTGCAACTGTAAAGTTACTATACTTATAAATTCCTAAGAAATTATAGAAAAAAGTATAACATGTAGACTTTGTAGGCATTGTATTTATTGTAATAAATATTTGGTCAATATACGGTTACGGTATGAATTACCATGTTGGCCAAGAGAAACAGCTCCGCAAATAAGCACTGAAAGGATTGCTGCCAATTTCAAAACGTACAGTACCCTGTGCAGTTTGGAAAATATCGATGATCCCAAAGCGTTGAGGCCGGAAAATATCACTGAAATATTATTTTATTATATTTACCACTGGTTTGATCATATCAGTGTATGGTTAATGTCATCGATATTATTTACTCAACCAATCAATACAATAGCTAGAGACTTTATAGACCAAACAAACGTTTCTGTAGGATGACATTTATTATGATTCCAATACGGGACTAGCAAATTTTGAGCCAGAGTTATCGTTGAAATTGCTAAAATACAAGGTCTGTGATTCATACAGAAAATATGACTTATTATAACATTTTCTAAAGAGTTTTACTATAAAATAGAGCATTACAATCTTTAAAAAGTTACAAGACTTGCATGAATATAAATATTGAATAGAATTCGTATAAGAATCCCATAGATGGTCCAAAAATTTTGTTCAGGTACGTGTAATCGCCTATATTAAACACAATATTAATATTTTTGGTACATCACTTTACATAAAATGGCAAACTCAATAATATTATATGCGAATTCCGAAATTGCTTAGGTTAATTACTAATTACCTCCAGGCAAGGGAAGTGTGGTTCCAAGCTCTGCATAACAAAGTGCTCCCATTGTATATAGAACCCCTAATGTATAACGTAGTTCTTTACTTTCACACACACATATTGGGAATTGTGATTACCTGAATTAATTAATTGCGATACCTGAACTAAGCCAAATAAGGATACAAATTAAAGCATTATTTGTCTGTTGGTATACTGCTTGAGGGCCTCCCACGATGATCCCTTAAGTGAAGGACAAATAGTTTGGTACTGCTACAGGAGATTTCTGACAAAGTTATGCAATTGTAGAATAACTGATAGTAATGTTTGTTTTTCTTACCCATGCCTACAACACTTCCAGTTAAAATTTCCACACAATTTAGCAAGCTCAACTTTTTGCGTTCTTTCTTTGTAGCTTCCGTCGGTGGAGTAACTTCTGGTTGATTTTGGAACTTACTAATTGATGTGTCATCATCTTTAAGAGGAAGATTGCCAACTGAAATGAAGTTATTTGATGTTCTCTCTTCATTTTTGGCAATAAGTTGAGGAAGACTTTTAGCTTTCAGTTGATTAGTGTGCTCAAAGTCTCCAATCACAGTTTGATTTTTAAAATTGTCGCTATCTATTTTACTTTTCATTTTAATTTACAACTACGATGACTAAAATGCAACTTGGCTACAACTTGACAAGATTTTTGAGGGGTTTTGCAAGTTAATTTTGTTACAAATGTATTTTTAACCATACCAACTCATGAATGATCATACAATGATTACATTGCGAAATGAGATCCTTTTCCAATTCAATCAATTTATGACATCTGATGAAATAAATGCATGTGAAAATGAAAGTTTCATTATTAGATAATACACAAGAAGAAGGTTTTCTTGAAAAATGAAAACTAAAAAAGTGGTTGGTTTATGGTAAGTGAAGTAACCTTTGTAGTTTTAGAAGGGAAATATGGAAGTATGTTTTAACTTTTATTAAATCTTTTTTGTTACATTCATTGGAAAAATGATTTATCATGCTATTGTTAGAATTTTTCGGTTGTTAGATTCATAGATATTATTATGATATTTCCTTCGTTAATTTGCTTCTGTCTGCTCAGGTACGGCAGTAAAGATTTTCCCCACGAAAACTGTACATTTATCTGTAAAGACATGATATTCTGTAAAAATGGCATCTAAGACATGATTTAAAATAATATCATATAAAAGATCGAAATCATGATGTGCTTAGAGTCACAGAGTAGTACCACTCAATTTGATAAGACAAGCCGGCTTTGTCTTCCTCCTTACAATTAAGAAATACACGGGTATTCCTGTTGCAACAGTAAACAGAGTTCCACCGAGGAATTCCAGTGATTCTTTTGGATTGTTAATGTCTATGGTAAAGATCGGTACAGCGAAAAGAAACACATTTATAACGACATATATAACCGGTATTATAATAGGAAGCTGCAAAAGATAAATCGACATAAAATATTAAATATTTGTCCCAAATTTAAGTATAAAATTTTACAGCTTAATTTATAAAAGGGTAACATAATTTTTTAACCTTAATTGGTCTATTCAAATCTGGTTGCTTGCACCGGAGATGAATTAAAGCGATGATGGTCACCAGTATGAATGCTGAAATGTGTGCGGCAAAAATTAGTAAAAATGAATTTTAAATTGGTTCGCACTTTCACTAAATAATATTTGTAAGTCACCTAAAGTAGATATAGTAGTTTTAATCCACAACTCACCATTTTGTAAGTAAGCACAGATAAAAATCATTGTCTTAATAGCCGCTCCATTCACTATGATGTGTATGATTCCCACAAGTGACTAGATTTAGAAAAGTATAGCTTAATAATTTGTGTGTACAGATACATATAAGTAGAATACAAAAAATGTTCCACTGGATCTTACGGTAATGGCTATAGAAGGTGTAGGAGTCAAATGTTTTCTGTTAACCAAGGCTAAGAATTTTGGAAGGTGTCCGTTGCGTGCTCCCATGAAAGGTATTCTAGAGAAATAAAAAATGAAGCGCTGTTAGAGGAGACGAATACTAAAAGATGTAAAAAATGTTATATTGGTAATACCGAGCTGTACTAATAATTTGACTAGTTAGACTCCCGGAAACTGCAACTACTATTAAAGTTGGAGCCATCCATAGGGTAGCGCTATGTACTCGTTGTGGGATTACTGCTTTATAAACATCCTAGAAAGATATAAGTAATGATTTTTACTTTATAAATTACATACACATACATGACCGAATCTGAAGAATATTGATTTCATCTTAGTCGGAATTACATGGATTATAACTTCAGTATTTATGATCGTGTCTCCTGGCAATGCCACAAAATAAGTAAAGTTGACAAAAACGTAAATGAGCACCTAAAGCGTATAAACCACCAAATAAATAATTTATAAAAACTTGAAGTCAATAGATTTTGCCTATAATTTAAAGTGAACTTACTACTGAAGGTAGGCTTATGAAAATCGCCAAAGGAAGATTTCTGCAAATGTTAATTCAATAGATTTACAAATTCTATACAGGTTAATTCAAATAATTCTTCAACAACAATATTTCACATTTACAACACATAAAATTGCTTAATTAGGTTAAATAATATTAAACAAAACATTCCCAACTACATACCTTTCAGGATTTAATGCATCCTCTGCAATAAAATTTAAGTGATTGAAACCCAGGTAAGAAAATGACACTTGGAAAACACTCATTGCAATTTGTGACACTTTAGCCCGATCAGAAAAGGACAGTGTGTCGACATCATCATTTTTCATGCACGACTGATTGAATAAATGTCTACCTGGGTCTTTTGCCAATGTAAAGTTGGTGTAAGTGTAAATTCCTTTTCATAAAACAAAAGTAGGATGGATCAACACAAATGAATTTTTAAATTCCGGTAGTCACTTTTTGAATGTAAAAAAAATAATTTTGTGCTAGTACTACTACTTGCTTACCATGTTCACTCATAAATGCCACCCCACAGAACATCACAGAACTTACAGCAACCATCTTAACTATGAATAACGTCCCGTTTAACTTTGAGACGATAGACCGACTCATGCAGTTCAAAATTGACAAGATTACTGTATGAAACCCAATACAAAAATTGAAGTGGAATTTAACAAAATTGAAATGTATTCCATTTCACTTCACTAATTCATGACTGAACACTAAATCATCATGTATACTTACTTATAGATACGAGCAATTTACTTTCATTTGCACTTACCGATAATCCCAATAGCCACACTTTTAATTATCCAAGAAATTCCATCATGGTGATTACATTTATTTTCATCCAAGTAAGGCGATATCAAATTATGGGCTATCGTTAACGACATAACTGCTCTCGATACAGGTCTAAAACAATGTATTCAAAATTAAAATTATTTATAACCGTATTGTTGCGGGCCAAGTTTTAATTGGTTTATTTGCACTGTAATAACCAGTTGCGAAAAAAGTCACTTGCATGATAACGAAAATTGAAGACCACTGGTACAAAGAAATACATAACCGGATTAGTTGAAAATGGACTTGAATTGCATTTACAAATAGAATTTAATAAATAGGGAGAGGTGAAAAGGAGAATGGTACATTACATAAAATATTATACTACCTGGTACAGGAAGCCAAAGAGAGGTCCAAAAATTTCATTCATGTATGAATATTCTCCTGAAATATTAATATTTTTATCGGTTTAGTAAAAAATACACCTTTTTACAATGAGGTGTAAGCTGCAAGGCTACAAGTGCAACTGTGAGTTAATTGAAGTAGTAAATGGAAGAAAGTCACCTGCAAATTGTGGAAGTGTCGTTCCAAGCTCTGCGTAGCATAGTGCCCCCATAGTTGCAACTAAGCCATATGAAAACCAGACCAAAACGCAAATTAAAGGCGTGTTTGTATGTTCGTATGCACCTTGTGGTTGGGCTAAAATTCCTGAACAAGTACGTAATTATAATATTAAATGGAGACACATTAAGAACATGCGAACCATTTATATATGTTTCTACTTCTTTCTGTGAATAAGATCTGACTTGATGGAGTGATAGATAATAAATTACTTTACCTGACCCAACAATGCAACTCGCTACAACCTATTAAAAATGAAAGAAATAATAGGAAATTAAGCAATATTCGTCAACATGTTGAAAGGATTGTGAATATTGGGATTGTTATGAACCAATGTTTACTAACCGCGATACATGTGAATAAACCGAATTTATGTTTCTGGATCGGGTCAATAGTGGAACCCGGTAACAAGTTTTGATTGTCCTGTATGGTACCATTCTCAAGGGAATTGCTATTTGCAGGTTCGGAGAGAGGCACATTGAAATTATTAGTAAACGTTTCTAATCCACCTTCAAAGAATGGCTCTTTGAATACTTTGTCTTCAATAATTGCTTTTAATCCAGCTTCCTGTATTACTTCTAAACCACCTACAACGGAAGCTCCTGATCCACCTTCAAAAGATGTTCCTAATCCACCTTCAATGGGCGCTCCTACTCCACCTTCACTTAATGGCGGTACTGATCCACCTTTAGTGGGTGGTAGTGGTGCTGCTGTTTTATCTACATTATTGTCCTCAGTAAGTAAGGTAAAGAAAGTTTCATTTGCTCTCCGATTAGAACCGCTATACTTTTTTTCATTTTTCTCGTTTTTGGTGACGTTATTCATTTAAATGAACTTATTTATAGTAACATGCGAATATGTAAATATACAGACAATTTTAAGACAATGGTACTTATCGTATTATTGAATGAATAGTTATTAATTTAACCTTTATAATATAATATTTATTGTAGTGTGGCCTAATATAGTATTGATGTACACAATGTACAGTGTATACTTTGTACATGCATGAAATGATACTATCTGAAAAATAAGAAACGCTACTATGTTGTATTTTATGACAATTGGAAAGCGCAAAATATTTTCATACAATTTTTTTTACATTGCATTTGATTGCATTTTGGTTTTTATTTTTATTGGTTAAAAATATCCAAGACAACTACACATAATATGGTTACATATACCACCAAATTACCAACTGTGAGTAACTGAAGATAATGACAAATTAACTGAAAATTGCAATATTATCCACTTGCTACATTGACGAGTTGACAATTTTTGTGTTTGCTAAAAGTATTTTGTAACGACACGGCTAAAACAAACACTTGTAAATGACTATTGAATTATATTTATAGTAGTTATCTCATTCATAACTTGACTTCCTGGTCCACACACTTCCATCATTAATCTTTGTGCTATGAACTTATTGCTGGATACTTATTCAATATGTAGCCATGTTTTGAATTACGGGTTACTTCGAAAGACATAATCTTTGAATACACTAACAAAATTTTGTCCCACAAATCGTAGTATCCATCGGAAAAATTTTCCACATCATTGTGGAAAATGGTGAACATCCAAGGGAATTTTTGATCCGTTCCATAATGTCTATTATGAGACCATTTTAATACTTGTGCATAATTGAACTGGTATTCGAATCCAATATCTGTTATTTGAAAACCTAAACTATCTCTGATTATCCCAGTAAGAAATACATCTTCGAGATGAATGAATCTTTCCTCTTTGCTTGCAAGGTAAATACGTTCTACTAAGTCAAACGACACAATCCTAGCAGTTGGATTACAATGTGCTGGAAAATAATCACCGAAGTATTCCTTCTTAGAAATGAATCGTCTTCCAGCTGTGTCCCTATTCACAGCTTCGGACCATTCGACAAAGCAAAGTAATATGCTTGCAGGAGAAAAGTAAGAAATTCTCTCTAGCACTTTAAATAATTCAACATAAACATTCTCATATGTTGTTAAGACAAAGTCAGTAGTACGGCAATGATTTAAAGCCCACTTATACCCCATAAGAGTTGATAGTAAGTTTCTGTACTTGAATTCTTCTTTGAAATTGCCAATGAGCATATCATCATACACTGCTACTTCTCGTTTAATTTTCTTATTGATTTCCTGACGCTGACTGGGGGTTTCGTGATTAGAAGATTCCGACAGTAAGAAAACCACACGGACGTTCCATCGATGATACTTACGCAACGATCCCCATGTTTCTCTTATTGCGTCCCTGTTAGCAAAATTTGATCTTGATGAAGTCACCATAACCAGCAATAACTTTGGGTTTTCTTTGCTGATGGCGCAAAAGCTCTTTCGGCGAATCTTTTCGTAAACAAAATTTGTTTGGTTGAGTAAAATGTTTGGTTCATCTGCGAATTTCCAAACTGGATCCCTGTCAATTTTAGGATGATTTGCTTCGGGATCAATATAATCAATATAATCCTTTTCAGCAACCGAAGAATTATTGTCGTACAAAATCTTGAAACAACATAAGAAAACCAAGCAATACACCACCTGTAGAAACACAAATTCCATAAATTAGTGTTTTTAAATCGCTTTTGAAAGAGACCTTTAATTTTTTATGATATGATGTTCTTCCGATTTCAATCTGAGCCCAGCAACGTTTTCGAAGAGCAAAGATTTAAATTATTTGCTAATATAGCTATTTTCAACCCTTCAAATGCCACAAGAAGTTAAATTGTTGACATCTAGTATACAGTGCATTATAATTAGGAATAATAAAAAGTTTTTATTATTTTACCACTACTTTGGTACGCTGCCTTAGTGGACCCCGACGCAGTGCCGTCCACGGTTTCCTGTTATTATTCATCCCAATCTAAATCAAAAGTTGCAAATAACAAAACATCAACATTTGAAGTAGGATAGGAACAGGTGTAAACGTATTTTTTCAGAATCAATTCTCAGATAGATTCAAATTCAAAGTGAATTCTCATATAGATTCAAATTCAAAGTCAATTCTCAGATATATTCAAAGTCAATTTTCAGATAGAGTTCGAATGAAATAAAAATCTTTACTGTACCGTTTCAGACTGATGAAAATATAGTAGGAACAATTCAATTTCTCAATGATATGCAATTGAAGTCTGCACGTCTGCAGGTGCAGATATATAATAAAATACGAAGTAGTAGTCCTCCCTAACTCCTTGGAATACCGCAAACTGCAGATATTGAGATCAATCTTGAAATTATTTTGTAACAATTCAAGCAAAACAAAACGCATAAAATTGCAAATGCGATTTTGCTAAAAAAACAGTTTTTTAATTGCGTCTTTGTTTGCAAAAAGATCGAATGCAGACTGTAATAATAAATCGTGCGATTTCTATGATTTTTTGATAGCGGGGCCACCACATCATTCTACACGCGTATGAATTTAGTTTCTGACAGCGAAGATTGAATTGGTCCTGATTTTTCAAATGACTGATTGAATCTATTCGTTACGGACTTACGGAGTTTATATTATAGTACTTTGCGAAAACTTTTTTGTTTTTAAATTGTGAGCATAGTGAATACTGATGGAAAGGAACGTTGTAAATGAGTAAATCATCATAACATTCAGTTATCTAAACGCGTGATATATGATAAATATATATATAAGTCAAAAGTGTGTGCCTTTTATGATTTTGCTTAGTTGTGGAGTGATGGAGTCTTCGTCTGGTTTATTTCTTTAGTCCATGTTCATGTTTAGTCAGTGTTTCATTGTCCATTAACCATTCACAATTGTCACTCACTGTCCCATCACATTCCCATTGTTCAATTTCTCACATTATTATAGTGTATACGATAGGTGATTGGTCTTGGTTCAGTATATTAAAAATTAATCATATTATAAGACCGACATGAAACGTGCAATTCTACTACTCTGCATTTGCTGCACAAATATTTTGATTGAAGGTAAGAAGTCCGATCCAAGCTCAAAACCCGATTGGGCTAAAAAGGATATCCGGGACTTTAGTGATGCCGACCTGGAGAGATTGTATGACCAATGGGAGGTATATTGCACAAATTGGTTTAATTATTGTTAATCCATATTTACAATGTTAAGGATGTACTAATGTACGCGTACAAGCATTTTTTAAACCTCAATTTAATGTACTTACCCTACCATGTTGTATTTTTTTTGTTTTCTAAAAGGAAGACGATGAACCATTGCCTCCAGACGAGTTACCCGAACATTTGCGACCCCCTCCCTCGGGAGGGAATTTTCCATTTGACAAGGTATGATATAATAGAAGACATTGTACACTACATAAAATTGACACAGACGACAACTAAAAAACTTATTTAAAATAATATTATGAGCAAACGATGCACAAATCAACAAAGAATAAAGATTTATATGTGATATCAGATATGGGTCTTGGGTTAATAATAGGTTGGTGCTTTAACCCCTGATGAGATTATGAAAATGACGAAGAAAGGAAAGACTGTTATGATGTTTATCAATTTGGATGGAACGCCAACGAGGGATGAGTGTGAAACTCTGACCAGTTTATGGCAAGGTTCTCTTCGAAATAACCACATTCAAGCAGAACGGTAAGTCCATACCTTTGTTTGTCACAAACTAATTAAAATGAAAAACAGAATTCACGGACAAAACGTTTCAGCTGTTGGAAATAAACTTTTGCAGAATACTTTTTCTAAATTAAAACTTTTATTTTAAATTTTTATTTTTACATTAAATATATTTTAAATTGTACTTTTAAAACTCCAGATCATGTCTTATAGTTTTCTGATACCTCAAAAATTAAGTCATATATGTTAATTAAACATTTCATTACATTTTTATGGTGCCAATAACATTATTATGATCCATTTAGGTATGTCATCGAAGATGCCCGAGCAATATTTTTATTTCACGACGGTTCGCAAGCTTGGGATGCTAAGGAGTTTCTTTTGGAACAAGACGGCATTAAAGATTTAAGTTTAGAAGGGCAAGTTTACGAAGCAAAGAAACGCTCAGAAAATAAAAAAGAAGAGCTGTAGTAGTGCTATACTATGTCTCAGTAAATGCAGCAAAACTGGATAAAAACATTAAGAATATTATAAATACGTAATTTAGGTCAGGTTTAACGTTTATATTTATACGGAACTCTTTGATTCAGTTCAATCTGTCTTTGTACTTATAAGGCTAAAACATATCAATACTTCAGTCCTAGCCCCGGTCTTTTAGCAATGTCATCCAATATTTAGTAAACAACTTTATGTAAAAAATACAGTTTCTTTTCAGATAACGCTGTATCAATATATTTCTTCCAAGCAAGCAGGTGTCATACGACGGCAGATAATAATTGCAATTTGTATTATGCATCAGTGTCTTACCAGATTTATTGTTAGCAAGATGGTCAAGTAATGTACTCTTGTACAACGTGAAATAGTGTCTTAACGGCATCAGTCATTTCATAGTGTCATTATTCCTCATTATAATAATATTATGATTACATAGTAGACTTATAGCATTAGTATATAATTGGTAGTAGGTATTACACATCAATTTGCAAAAAACAACTACACAAAGGGGTTAAACTCGGGTTAAATTACCAATTATGTGGCATATACTTATGTATTTTATTCTAGGTTCTTTGACGGCAAGGTAAAAGGAAATTAGTAATAATAAATAGGAAACACGAAACTATGAAGTTTAAGATAGCTATCCTTTTCGAAATTATGTGCACTTTACTCATGCCTTTATAGATGTCTTGCTAGCTATTCAATATTAAATAGACAACTTTTATATTCTAGCAACTAAAGCACACACTCAAGAAACTATGTAACAAAAAATATGTGTTAAAATCTTATGTTGAACCTCGCAATTTGTACGCTATCATCGTTTTGTTGTCATTCTATAATGAAGTTTTGTAGCTTAAACAACTTGCAATTGCAGGTAAACATACGTACAGTGCAAGTAATCAGATGTTTAGGTATGTCAATGTCAGTATCAATTATTTAGCTACTCCTTCAAGTAGTTTGTGTTGAGGATAAAGAAATACTACTTATATTAACAATTCTGTGGTAAAATTTAGAAAATTAAATAGTCTAGTATGTTGATTTTTGGAATTATTACTGCTTTAAGCAATGTTTCTTTTTTCGGTTTATCGATGAGGTTATTATTGCTACTAATGTATATTATTGTGAGTACCTATATGTGTACGCTACGTTTGTAAGGTGATATTTCATGTTTACATTACATAATTTATATATTTGCATATCATAAGGAATTATTATATAAAATACAAACGATAACGATGCTAACCTGGTACCTACCTATAAGTCAAACAAAGGGAAAACTGTAATTTCTTTAAGATCTGATGAATAACGAATATTTAGAGTAACATTCGAAACTAAAAATTAAAATAAGAATTTGACCATGAACTGCACAACTGTCTTTTTTTTGCTATTAAAGTGAAAACATTTATTACAGTAATACAAATACGATATGCAAATAAATGACACTTTTAAGTTTGTATATTTTGTTGTTCATAATTCTGCACAATTTTACTACTGACACTGCGTACTGATTTTGCATGCAAAAAATCACAACTGTTCAGTTTAGGTTTAGAACTATTAGCAAAACGGTTGCCACCTGCAAAACTGAAACAATTTACATTGTTGCAGACGAATTGTAATATTTAAATTGTTATTCCAATAATTTGCGCGTATACTTACGGATTAGTTAATTACCACGACGAGAAGTTGCTTTTTTCTGTCGCCACGTCTTAATCAGTTGAGCCAAGGCGTAAGGGTCCACTCCTTCTTCACACAAACGAAGACAAGATGCTAACGATTCTGCATCTAGACCGGTGTTTAAAATGTCGGACATTTCTTTAATTAGTCTAAATGTTTCACTAGCTTCTTCACGTTTCTGCTTATCCTCATTCGTCGATTTATCACCGTTCCCCACCGATTGTCCTGATGGACCAGACATTTCTGAAAACAGTTTTGAGTATATATATAGTATATATTGGTTAAAGTATCAAATCCATTGAAGTGTTATTTTCTTTCACTTCCAGATTTTAAAAAATGAAAAATCTGCCTTATAAACTTTTATTCAACACTAAATAATTTTTTTATTACCATTGAATCCAGACTTAAAACTCCAATTTTGAAGCAAAAGGAAAATTTTAAGATCAAGTTCTTATGAAGACAAAAATAGTTGCCTTTTACCATTCGTTTACGGTATTAATGTAATGTAAATGGTACCGACCGTATGATACCCTTGCACGCAATGCATGCTATAGCTATGGTTGAATTCACGTGTCTCCAAGCCAAGCCGATTATTCAGATTCATCACTACATTGCTGTCACCAAATTAGCTTACAATACGTCGCAAGGTATTGTGATCGCTCCTATCTGACTGAAGTTTTAGGAAACTTCCACATCTTCACGCTGCGCTATAGTGCATGTACACTTTGCATTGCACACTTAACGAACCCACATAGTTGTTTTACCTTCCTATCAGGTTTATTATTGTTATCAGGGTTAGATCAGTCATGTCATGTGTAATAAAGATTCTAAAATGAAAAGAAACAATTTCTACATTAGTTGACATGGTACATGTGTTATTACTTACCATATAATATCATTATAATTCCATCGCAATTATTTAGGACGCTATGCGATTTGCGATTATGGGTAGCTACTAGCTAGTAGTAATAGCGAATAACCGCTAGCCTTGGTATAACACTCAAAGCAGTGTACAAAATGTACCACTTTTTAGGCTTTTTTACCATCACAGTGGTAAAAATGCACTTAATGGTAAAAATGCACTTGATGGTAAAAAATGCACTTAATGGTAAAAAAGCATTTAATGGTAAAAATGGTAAATTTTAGCGATTGTTTAGACAGCTTAGTAAAGATACACTAGACTTCTTAAAATATAGGTTTTAAAACTTCGTTTTCTTTGAAATATTTCCCATTACCCCTTAATTAATGAAATTAATCCAATTTATTTGATAGTTTACCGAAAAAATGCTAGTACTAAAACCAAGACTAATGCCAATTTAAAATTAATATGATTGTGTCAATTTAATTGCTACTAATATCTCAATTGGCGAATAAGGGTTGTTAGTGCCGTCATTGCATGGTTGAATCCAACTCTGAATAATGAACACTTATCAATTTGTGACAACAATCATCATCTACTACGCTATTTCATACTTTGGCACCGAATTTTATAAAAAATTTAAACACGAAATTTAAATAAAACTATTTTTTACCATTTATACCACTTACCACTACTTTGTAGGTAGTGGTATTTAACGTTGAATACCATTAAAAACCACTTACCACTAGTAAATGGTATTTTGTACACTGCTCAAAAGAGTATTCCAGCGATTCAGTTATCGTGAAACTTAGTTTAACAATAGAAATATAAATAGTAGTACTTGGTTTTCAATGTAATTTCCTACTCCAGGAAATCATGGATAAGTCGCCTAATTTTCAAGCAATCTGGGCGTAGTTGATCTCAAAATTTAGGATGAAGATCCTGGAGGGTCACAAGTTTCAGATATGTTACAAATTTGACCTGTAAAGGTCACACTGGCCATTCTACCAAAAAGTTTTTTATTTTTTTTGGCGGGATAGGTTTATGAATTTTTTATAAAATAACCAAAAGTCTTTTTGAACAAAACGCAAACTTGTGACCCTCCACGACCCTGTAAGAATTTTAGGTAAAAAAATCAAAATTGAAAACGGAAGAGTTTTTGAGTTTTCATTGATTTCCTAAAAAAATAAAATTTGAATGGTTTTGTACTCAACTCAATGTAAATAGATCGAGTTCATGCCAAATTCCGGTAGATACCTCGACGGAGGGGTGGCTCCCCTTAAGTCTTTGAATGGCTTATATTAATTAGTTAAAACATTTATTATTACTTTGGAGTCTTCATGTTCTTAATTCTTAATTAGTATTGTATTAACTAAGGGTATATTATTATGATAATCCAAACAAAAATGTTGGTACAAGGTATGAATACCTTGTATATGCTTATTATTATCTAACATGATTGATAATTCTGGTTCAGTTCCAAGTCTCAACTCAAACCTGGCTACTTCGGAAGCGATCTTCGAAGCGATCGCATTATTAGCCCGACTTTATATTATAGTAAAGAAGAGATGCATGTCTATAACTACCACATTAAAAAGCTGTTCGATGGAGTTCGTAGTATGAACATGGACCCTAATCTAATGCATAACCAGAAAATAGGTATACGGTATAATTCTACCTTTTCTATTCAGAGCTAAATAAATTCCTACCTATTCTGAGAAATTGGGTTATATATATATACTTTAGTGATGAATCTATTGAAGAATAAAAATTTTTTATTCAATAATATATTAATTAATATCTGTAATTAATATTTATGCAAGTTGAGGCAGAGGCAAAACAAACAATCTTGAAAATATTTCTTAGAATTTTCATGTTATTAATTTTTCAATAATGTAAATGTATCACTCATATACATTTCTTACTGATTTTTATTTACATAACCACCCATGCACAAATTTTCGGAAAGAAAAAGTTGTAAGCACATGATTATTATCTCATTCTTGGGTATATTATAAGAGATAGCGAAGAAGAATAATTTTGATGAAATGTTTTACTAGATCCACAAATATGTTGAGATTTGTAAGCATTGAAAAAGTTTGGGTGTATTTATACCTAGATAAAAGCAACCATTAACAGCAATTGATAGCTGAATTATTCATATTTTATTGTTTCTTACTCTTTAGAATTCAGTTGGTTTTTATTTGGCTGCAATAAGACAATTTTTTTGACTGTCCATAATATGATTATAACGAAGTTAGGACTAGGGCTGATTGGCTGGCACCAAGAATGGCCGTAAGCAAAGCACCCAAAATACACAAAATTCTTATTTCTCAACGCCATGATTCTGATTCTGATGCTGCAACAGTTTTTTTCCATATTAGTAATAATCTTAGAAATTATAAATACATTTTAAATTTTTATTGACATGAGATAACATTAAGGATTGGGCTTGGGCTTGGTAAGGAAAATACATCATCGACAGTTTCTTTTATCACATTACTATGTTTAGGCATCAGATTATGCATGAGACTTAGTTTTTATCTCTGTATATTTGAGTATAAAACAAGAGTCTACTTGAGATTGGTGATAAACAACGAATTCCAGTCCATTACATTTTACTGCGTTATTATTTTTCTCTGTAAATCTCAAAGTCCAAAGCTAACATGTGCGTATACGTCTATACTCTATACGCAAAAAGTTCCCTATTGCGAATGAATGCATAATTCACAGAATAAACTTTTATTATTTTATTGCTTTGCCAAGCCCTCCATTTCAACAGTTAGGTAACAACGTATTTAGCACATAATTGTTATGCATAAACCAGAAAACAATATCTTTTTAAAAAACGTCAAAAATTTTTATTTGAATATTCTACGATGGAATTATTACTTAGCATAATGTGGTATGATGGATCTTTAGTTAATGCACACAAACATGACGAATTCACAGAAAATCAAACAACCAAAGGCGGCACACAATTAATTAAAGCAGCAAAGAGACCTATTATACATGATTACTTAGAAGAGTGCAGAAAAAGTTGCAATTTACCCTAAAGCGTCTTTTAGTATTCCTTTGCAACACAACACTTACAAATTAGGTATAAGACGTCTGCTCTATGCTGAACCATGATCTTGAAAAAAAAAGATTTCAAATGTTATTAATTCCTTATTATCCTTATGGTCTGCTTTCGAGAAGAATCATTCTAAGAATAATGACATAAGTTTTGCATGTCATGAAGTTTTCATTGTTTGCAACCTAAACTAATCTGTTTCATTAATGTCAGATGAATAACTTTCCGCTTAATGCAGATTATTTAACTTAGGTCACAGTACCTTTTATATGTAGATATATATCAGATCTGTAATTAAATTGTCGAGTGAAAACAATTCCTGCAAAACCAAAACTACAAACTCAAAAACAAATTGTATTTTGTTTAAATGGGTATTCGTGGAAGTGACCGACCGTAACTTGTTGATGCGGAACCGTATTTCTGGAAAATGAATTTACAAATACTCAGAAACCGAAAATACGAGTCATTAATCTGTTGCACTTTAGTTAATAGTAAGATCAAGGACACCATTGCAGTATGCAGCGTGGTTGTCTATTACATTAACAGAGCCGACGCCGCGGACGGTCTGATGGAATTCGGACTCTGAACCAAGAAGGTTTCCATTTTTTATGCAAGCAGTTATAATACTTTATTACCCTGAACCCTGTACCAGGAATTTGGCATTATAAACCATGTATTTACCAGGCAGGCTGTGCATGTCACAATAATATAAATGACATAATTCTTTTTGCTTAAGCTGGGAATCGCATCTAATGCGTCACGCTTTTGATAGGTATTATAGGTCTTTAGCACAACACAAAGACATTTTGAAGCAAATAGCATTAGTATTAATAATTAGTATTAGTCCCAGTCTTAACCTAAGTGATTACCGAAACGGGTGTCTTGTACAGATACCAAATTAAATGACGCAAATGAGATTTAAAAATTATTTGATTCACTGTAGCAAGAGACAACAGTGTATCATGTACTATTGTTTCAGATTTTAACCACAGATGTATAAACTTATAAAAAGCATTTAAACAACTTAAGCTTAACTACTTACTTAATTGTGACATATTTTAGCAGTAAGTAAATGTACATTATTGCATGCAGAATGAGAATGTACTTTGAATGGACCAGTATATAGTGCATAAATATTAAACCTATGGCTGTGATGAAGATGGTCTAAAGATTTTACCTTCGAGAGAGATGCGCATAACTAATTCCAGGTATTATAACTATCTTGCAGACAAGCTTGATCTTTGAAGTTTATCTCCTTGTTTCTGCAGCTTCAGTTTTCGTAGATATGCGGTCGCATGCTTTGAATCTTTTGGGTATTTTAGTATGACCACATCTGGGTATAAGAAACTAATAGATAACGAATCTTATAATACAAGTTATGAATTGACCAAAAAGTTGTCAAGATCACCTGATTTCTCATTTAATTAATTATTCATGAGTCTCCGGCTATTCCCATCAGATAAAAACTGGAAATTCTACATTATAATGCAGCAAAACCATAATTTAATTATGCAGTGCAGGCAATACCATACGTGCAAATAAATTTTATTTTTAACCCATATATAATTGCACATTACCCTTAATAATTACAATATTCTTCTTATTATACCGTGTATCACGTAGTGCATATGTAAACGTACTCTATTGTGCTCCAAGAATCAATTTATTAATATTTTTTACTACTGGTCCTTACAGCGATTAGCGATACTCCTACTTGTGGGTTCTAGTATAACTTTGCACGTAATACACGCATTGTTTTTACTTAGCTGCTAGTTCAATTCTATTACATGCATTGTACTTATTTCCAACTTGATTGCAAGTATTTTTTCTATTTCGAAGTTCTAACGAATTTTTGCTAACAATTCTAAAATACACATCCAGTATCAATACAGGTAATCATGCAGTGATTATGTAGCTTATTGGTACTGTTACGAAATCCTAAACGTTTGGGGATCTCCCCCTTACTTAGCCATCCAGGCTATTGGATTACGCTTTCTGTACTTCGAGTATTATAGACTGTAATCCCAAGCTGACTCATCTCAACGTTTAAATGACATTTATTTGTCCAGAAAAGATTTTTTTGTTTTAAAAGCTACAAGAATGCAAATTTAGTTTTCAGATGTCATTGTAGAAGGTTTATTATTCAGGGCACAGTCTTTTGTGCTATAATAAGATACAAGTGACTATTTAAAGCAAATGCCTGTAAATCCTAGTAACACTTGAAATGCATAAAAATTAGAGTAGGTAATTTAAGTTAAAGCCAAATGCACTCATGTATTTGGTTCCTGAATTTTTAATTCTCGAGTAAATACGTGCACATAAATTTCCGTGAATACTTACCTATGCCAAATAGCTGTTGGACAAAGAGGATGAGAATACACTACATGAAGTATTATGGAACATTTGTTATACATATATATTTACGTATCTTTACTACTAATTTTAATGTTTAAGATGTTCAGAAGTTACACATGCTTTCTCTCTTTACACATCCACTTTACACATCTATTCTTCTAGAAAAGTCTCTGTTCTTATTGCTGTGCATAGCCGTAGGACTTTTATTGCATGGGAAGAAAAAATTGACTTCTGAATCGTATGTTCAATTCTGTGGAAAAATACTGGAAGCACTAAAAAGATACTCTGCAAGTTGAGTTTTGGCACAGGTGCTTGACTCAGAAGACTTGACTTACACTCAGAGACATTTACAATGCAGAAACAAATTAAACAAAATGCAACTTATTTACGATGCGTATTTACAATGTATCCACTAGTTGTCATGTACTGATTGCAATCTACTTATATGCATATAACTTAGAACTAATTCTTTTTAAATGTCGCGTTTAACTCCATATTTACATTTTTCAGTTCTTTTTGCACTTGGCCACACAGCATAGTTGTTTCTTAGTTGCCCAATAGACTTTTAGAATAGATACCTGTAAAATTGTACTAACTAAAATGGATATTTTTATCTAAATGTGCTGTAAATTGTACATGTCAAGAAGAATAGAGATTATGCACTATGCAATTAGAATCTATACATTCAATCTTATGCAAATGTAGGGAGGTAGGTTTTAACTGTCTTCAAACAACACCAATGCAATGGTTCTGAAAACATACGCCATGAAGAGAGGATAGGAAATGGAAGAACTATGGACGAATTTCATCCGATTTCATTTGATTTCATCCGATTTCATCTGATTTCATAAATTTACTATAAAATAATATAATCTTAGTCCCTAAATTATTTTAATGCAGATTCCCCTGTTACATTTTACAGTAATACAAGACTAAGTCTACTCTTTATTTTGCTACTATTGATGGAAATGACATCTCAAAATAATCTACATTTAACTTAATGTCAAAATGTATTACACCAATTAAAATCGGAAAAGGTGTTTTAAATACAAATACTATAAGATCATTAATCATTATAGGTATAATAATCACCTTGAGCAGAACATCCTTATTGTTAGTAAATAAGCCTGAGTGGTTTTACTAATGAAATGAAACATTCATATAAATTGGCAATATCTACTACCCAATGCAAGTACACTACTCATTTAATCAAAGTTCCTCAGCACCCAGTTAATAAAAAGTGAAGTTGAAGAGAAGGTCAAATCCCGTATAGTTCCTAGCATAATGTGAAATGTCGAGACCCACACACTAAGAACAGCCGATCCGATTTGTAATTACACCATTGTAACTGTATACTCGAAATTAGTTCCATAAATCATGTCATATTAGACACGTTATCATGTCATTGCAACTTTTGCGTGCGTCAAATATAAAAGAGTGTCTAAAAGGTTGAAATGCACAGGATTAGCGAAAGTTCATCCGTGCAGTAATGTAAATAAGATATACCTACAGCTATTCTATTAGACTTAGGATTTAAATTAAAAAATGCTTTGCAAATTGTAGAATTGGTTAGAGAGGTTTTACTTTTCATTTATGTAGTTGGGGGCACGAGTTGATCTTCCTAATTATAAGTTAGGATGGTTGTGAGAGAGAAGAGACCTGTCCATCTGCTTTTCCCAGTAGTATAGTTTAACGAAAGCTTATTTAAAATCTTACGTGTGTTATAGTTGTTTTATTATTACTCACAGCCACTATAATCTTCTAAAAAATGGATTCTCAACCAACTGCTTATTTCTCAGGACCATTATAGCACAAAGAATGTTTTACAGAGTTAATTTACCTGAATAATGGGATTCATTACATGAGAACAAAGAATTCTAAGCCAAGGAATATGTAATACCTCCCATAAAATATATTCCTCTGTGGAGATACGGATAACAATAGAAATAAATTCTGAGTCGAAAAGCTGATGAGATTCAATCCACTACATGATACACACCTGCCCCTCGTTTGGCAACTCTCATCATTGCATCTTCATGCTACTAAATATTTTCTGGTTATTATATAAAATTTCCTAGCCTCAAATACAAATACACTGAGTATACAAAAAAGTCTTATAGATAGGTTTCGGACAATAAGTCTTATTTATATATCCCTGAACTAACTCTAATTCAGAATGAGTATACAGATCCCATGGTCAGGTCAGAGCTCCTTTTCTTCCGTGGCTTTAATCTTTTGACCCATGAGTATGAAATATCTTGTATATTTTAGCAAATCATAAAATAAAGTGCTTATATGAATTATAGCCTATATACAATCCATTACCTCTACTACTAATTAATCATGGATAAGTAGTATAACCATGCAATTCTTATTCCAACACAGTCCAGCATATTAAGGCAATATAGACAAATATTCCCTTTCATTCTAATAGACAAAGATAAAAGAGTTCTCCTTCAAAGCAAGTCATTCAACTTTAGGTTTGTAAATATTAATTTCCCATGAAATTGCCCTTTTCACTCCATTCCCTAATTGTTGCAGTTTATTTAGACGTGAAATATATAGAAGAGTTCAAAAATCATAATTTGTAGATTATTCACACTAGATCGATGAACTTGAACCTAAGGAACCTCCAAACTAGAATAAATTGACACATTTAGTGTTTCCAAGCTTAGCAGCTTTCGTGAAAATTGTGGCTAATATATGATTATCACAAATTGTTCAATCAAAACTTGACACATTTTTCTTATTGATTAGGTTTAATTGTTGCCCCTTTCGATAATGATGCCCAAGATCAATTCGCACATTCATTCATGGCAATTAACTTTTCGCACTTCATAATTATAAATGTTTATGGAAACGAAGACAGAAATTTAAGGACTTGCACGGAATTTTTTCACCTTCATCTACAACGCATCCAACACTTCCACCCTCTTACGTACCAGTACAATTAAAATTGTCATTTCCAATTAAAAGATATAGGTATAACTACAAAGAGACTTGACGCCTACTTAGTGTTAAAATTAAGCTATAAATATCAGGAATCAAAAAAATGTAGCCAATGAAATATGATACATATAGTGTATAGTTCCTTATTTTTAACTCGCTACAACTTGCTTCGAGGATGAAAAGTGTCTATGTAGTGCTAGTGAATAGAGGGAGAATTGTGTTAAGAATATCAATGGTATGTTCAGTGAATTAGGTAAGCAGTATTTTTCCTGTAGCATGGAAGATAATTTGTGGCATTGGTTGAGATTAGGCTAAAATCCAGTATTTCAGGTTAGGCAAACTCGGCAGCTAAGATTACTTACATATGGCATTACGTGACTTTGACGGAATTTCAAATACCTGTTAGGAAATACAATTTACCCTCTGAATTGCAAATGATAAGCAACCCAAAGTGCTATTTTTTGTAGGGAAAACGAGGACATAATAAAGCACACGAAATACACACGCAAAAGATAGCTGATACATTGAACGTTTTGATAAATGTACAATTGGAAATATTTTTATTATGATTATTTCATCTTGGTCTCAGTTGGCGTTGGCATGTTTAGTTTAACTCTGAAATGGAAAGATACCAAATGTGACATTAACTGCATTTGAACACAATGTTTTTGTATCTACAGTAATCCTCGTAATAACATTACTTAACGACCTGGACCGAACGTCACGAGTAGGAGTGACGCACGTTCTCTTTGTTCTGCTTTATATCTTCGAATTGAATCCTTTTTTCTTGTGAAACAAAATTCTACCAACTGCAGTGAATTATTTGTGACAGAAATTGCTGTTGTCCATCTAAAGTACACAACTTAAAATCAGTATTACCATAAAATCAAAGAAAACCTTGGAATGAGTAGATATTTGAATTGTGAATTAGATTTGGACAAGATTGGAATAAAAACTAGGCTTATACCTTTTACCCCATTGTTTTCCTAGCAGGTGTTCATCCTTTTGTCAAAGGTCTATTACAAAATTGAACGAAAACAGAGAAAAAATTCTGTTTAGTTATCAGATGATGCACACACGGTCAATTGATGGTTCATGCCTGTCGTTGTAGAGCTAGGAAAACATTAATACTCGCTTAAGATGCCGAAACAGTTGGAGCTTAATCTTCCCTTGTTCAAACAATTTTCATGTACATATTTCATTTGCATGATCAACAGTCTTCTAACAAGGGTATTACATTACAGCTTATCTAACCACTACGGGAACCTCAACCTACCATTTAAATTATAAATACAAGTCGAAAATCTGCTGTAATAAATATGATTTAGTTCCAATCTTAACATAACGCTTGATATTCCAAATTCAATGATTGAATCATACTTATTGTAGTACTGCACAACATGCTTACTGCTATCTGGGGTGTATCATTCTAAACATTTACATTTATACAGAATTTATTTGCATAAATTTCTTCTAAAGCACAAACAAAAAGTTTTTTGAAAAGCTTCAGAAAGAAATAAAAGCAAAGTTTCATTGATCTAAATATTTTCAGCATTTAACATTAACTTTTTTCCAATTCTAACTTTCAATGGTATTACAATTTTGCTAAATCTTCTCTCAAATGCAGTTGTTTACGTTTTATTAAACTTAAAAATTGTACTGTATAGAAAACAGTTATATTATGTTTATATGTATTAATGTGTTTTTGTTTGTGAATGCCAATACCTTAAGGGCTTATTTGTTGATGTAATACCTTTTTTTATTACTTCCATTGGGGATGTGTAGGTACACGTGTTTAAGGGAGCGTCAGGTCAGCCTTATACATTTGCTGAAAGTCATAATATGTATTATATTCAATTGAATATGATTTTCTCATCAATGTACTTAATGCATTAGACACGATCGATGATCTGATGGATGAGTTAAGGGGAAATAAGAAAAATAAAAGCACAATGTTATTGATAATAATATGCAGAGCTAATCGATTTCTCAATATCACAATTAAAAGTACCTATAACTCTTGAAGGTGTGCTACGGAAGTGAATCAATTCCGCATTTACATTGGTACTTAAGACTCATCACGTATAAATATTTTTAATATGCTATCAATTTGATGTTAAACTAACTGAACATATTATTATCACATACATACTGGGCAATTTTATTACTTTAGGTACTACAATAAATATCAAGATTTTGGTTGAGACAGAATGTAATCTTAAGCATCACTTAGTGGTGTAGTAAGTGACTTTCGACCATATGATTATAAGCGACAATTTTCATATTTTCCCTATAAGATATCCTTCAGACATTATATAAACATTTAAACCATAAAATTTCCATTGCTAGAGATGTCTTTTAATTTTTCAAGCAGAATGGATTGCTGAGAAAACAACTTTCAGATTTATACACATGTTGAAAGCCTATTACATCATATGTGCAAGGAGCCCTGTAATTACAATTATGTCGATAATTTAGTCAAACAACCATCTATACTAATATGAGTTATATCAAAAATACCTAAGGTATATACCTACCTACTGCAATATTTAAAGTCTAAACTTTTCACACAGTACAAAAAAAATAAGGAAAATACATGAAAATTAAAATTGTCGCTTATGATAAAATGGCCTTTGTCACTTATGATAAAATGGCCCCAATTCATTTTAAAAAGTGTCGGTTATGATGATATGGTCCTCAATTTTCAAACCTTAAAAGAAATACTTTCCATGCAGCTATTATTAACATGTCGTACACCGTTCGAAAGCTCGTTTTAAGTACTATCAGATGACATCATAATATTTGACCTTTTCAACCTACAACTAAAATAACAAAATTTCTTGTGACACATGTCTTAAGTTGATTAGTTTCAAAATCATAAATTACAAAATGTTATTTTAGTCTAATATTATGCTACAAGGGTTCCGTTAATATCATTTATCAATAGACTATGATGTGTAACTTTAGACAAAAATCCATATTGTGGTCCCAGAGGACACACAGGCTTGTATCACTTTGATCAAAATGCTAAAATTCGTCACAAATGGTGGCGTTTATGATGATGTGATCCCTGAACTTTTGAACCCTAAATAAATACTTGCCGTGTAGGTACAGAAGGAAAACTTACACCATTCGAAACATCGTCTTAAAAAATATGAAATATAACCTTAATATTGTAAATGGGGAAACCATCAGATAGATGGTAAAGTTTCTTGTAACCCAAGTCAGAAGTTCATTAATGATTAATTTAATTACAAATTGTGATTTCATTTTAATATTGTTTTATATTACATTGGAGGCTCCCAGTAGCATTACACCACACCAAGTAGTATGGTGTACATACATTGAAACTAGTTTGGACACAAATAACTCAATGATAATGTATAAATAGTAAGGAACGATGATCTATGTGTGGATCTCTCTCGCCCACAATATATACTTGCCTGGTGGCGATGCCCGTCCACATAACATGCAAACAGACAAACAACATTTTGGTTAATATGTTTATTATAAATAGAGATCTAGAGACTTGTTTAAGAGAACTGCTTTTCATAGAATTCATTATTGCAAAAGTACAAATGTTAATGGTACTTTTCGCTGTTATACCCATTTTCCAAATAATTCGTCTCTCATATTGAAATCTTCAGAGTAAATAGTTATTTACTCTGACGAGTGAGATGAGATGACCTATCGACTAATGAGATCCTAATAGTTATTAGGATTAGCTGAACACATAACAAAACAAGCTATTGTTATTTATGATTTTGGTCGTGCATAACAGAGGAATGATCAAAGTGTTCCGGTAATGCTAACTATTGATCCATTTAGCACATGAGTGGCATATTTACTATGGCATACTTATTTAAATAGGAGTGTTTACAACTACCATAGATAATTATGATTTTGTTGCGAACTTACAGCATCTCTTCTGCAGTCGTAGTAGTTCTAGCAAATTGTAGGTAGAAATTGATACTCTTTCAGAGTGAACAACTAAGCAAAATCTTTGTTCGTTGAAAATTCAAGGTTAACTTTAGAATAATAGAATTATTTTGCAATTAGTACATAATGTTTGCAAAAAGCTAGGTGCTTAGTGAATATCCTTCTATGTATTTATGTGTAGATATGTATTAGTTATCAAAAGCTATCTCTGTACACTATGAATATTACTATTTACTATAATTGCGAGCAGTAAACTTTGAATAGTCTACAGATATATCTTATAGATCTTTCAAAGTACTGGTGAAGTAGCTTTGTTGTGTAATTATAGGGTTATAAGTACATTGGTTTTCATTGTGTAAACAAATCAGTTCTTCAAATAAGAAGTACATGCATAAAAGTAGAAGTTAGAAATAATTACGTTATTTTGTGAAGTAGCAGATTTAAATCATTTTGTTGCAATTTTGCTTCTGCGGTGTGTACCTGAAAAGTGCCAATAATTGCAATCTAAAGCCTGAGGTGACTTGACAAATCTTAAGAAACCACATCGCACAAAATAAAATGATGATTGGGTATAGTTACTGTCTTTCCTTCCTCTTATTAAAAGTATAACACCAAATAACATTGACCTGAATTGGACATTAGTTGATAACATTATGCAAAGCCCATGTAATTGAATACTGTGCTTTTTATTTATTTACATGCGTGGACAGGTCAATGCAGTGGAATTGCAATGCAAGTGCAATGGATGAAAGTGTAACGTAAAATTAGTGTAAATGTTTAAATGTCAAATCTAATTCTTTTTGTCAGCTAGGTGAATTGGTCGAATGTGTGTCACACAGCTGTGCACAGAAAATTGGAATGTTAATGTTTACACTGCAAGTATTTGCATATTTACCTGTATAATTTTTATTACGTGAGATTAATTTCTCTTGACATAACTTACCTTACCAACCCAAGTTGCATTTTTAAAGCGAGGTCTTTTGCTTAGAGCGATACACTTGTACACAAATTTATAGGGTGTGAACTGGTGAAATGTTATCACGTCCACCTTTTGCTTTCCGATATGCAAATCTGTTACTTACCGGCTTGTTAAGCTATTTAGTATATTTAATTATAACATGTCGTGACCTGTAAATACTGCTGTTAATTGTTGATAGTAGATCAAACAGGCAGACACATTATTTACCTTTCTTACGCATTTTTAAGGCTAGCATATTATAAACTTGGTGTATATTTACATTGGTGATGTCATCTTGTCATTAAATACGGGGTCAATTAACTTGAAATTAAGCATTCTTTTCTTGTTGACAATCCTATTTATGGCTTTTCACTTTTGAATCTCAAATATCATCATAATCTTCTAGTTAATGGTTTATGCTTTCAAATCAGAAATATAATTTAATTGCTTTGGCATAATAAGTTTATGTAATAAACCAACATTTTGATTTAATTTGCTGCCATTAGCTTTATGTATTAAGAAATTTAATAATTATTACTAATAGTCTCAGCAGATTATCTTCTCATTTGTTCTTCATAGACTTTTGACAAAAATCCGTATTGTGTCTGTGGTCCCAGGCCTATATCACTTTGATGGTTAGCGACCTTATATGCTTTGATAGAGATAGCTTACGAAAGTTGAAACCTAAAATCCAATACTGATAACTTGATCCGATAGCCATTATTTGTACAAATCTCACTGGAAGTTATGAACTGAATGATTGTATTTTGTTAAGCGTAGTGATACATAAATACATTAGACAATAATGTATTTCAATAAAGCTCTGATGATGATGAGTTTAGAGCGAAGGATCCTTGAAGAAATTAGACGATAAAACGATAGATTTTCTTTCACAGGTTGTCCGTCTGGCACTGCATTAATAGCATGTGCATCAAGGTCCTTCTTAGATCTTCCCTATGGTTATCTTCATCCTTTTGTACTTTGCTACATACAATACTAATTGTAAAGACAGATATTTTCCATTAGAACCCGTATACTGACTCACTAAATACATTTTTATTTTTTTACGTTTCATAAACAATGCTAATCTTAAAATTACCCACACATTGCAAGTCTTTACACGATTATGCATTCTAACGCATTGGGAAGAGCTTTCGGCTCAGTAATGAACATAGTGCAGTTTCCTAGTTCTCTTTCTTTCCTACTATTTATTACACAATAATTTTGCATATACGCATCCAAGAGGCATAATTAAAGAATACATCTGGCTGTTCATCACAATCTTGTTTAAAAAAGCATAACATGAATGTACATGCAAAACTTTTAAAGCAAACTGTAGAATTGTTAGGTATGGTATGACAATATTTAGTTTGTTTCACTACTGTCAGTTAATGGACAGTAGATCAAAACTAAATTAGGCAATAAGTTTGTAAGCAAATCATTTTAATTAAGGGATAAGGGATATTTTCCAAAATAACAATTTTTTAGCTTGAAACATTTATTATAATTAAATAAAATAACATGAGAAGGTCACACTACAAATTGAGACTTTTCGACTTTTGAAATACGTGCTATTTGAAATTCGAGTACTTGTGTGGTTGGCATTATGTGTTACAAATAAACAGTTAATAGAGAATTCAGATGGTAAAGCAAAATCTACGTATAAATTACCTGTTCTTATTTATTGGAAAAAAATGTTTCTGAATCAAAAACATAGTGATAGTACTTAACATGAATAAAATGACAATTTCCTAGTGTGGAAAATCCAATCCGAAATAAAGTAAATTGATTTCTTGAGAATAAAATCGATTAAATATGCAATTCTTTAAGCATTTGTATCCATGTTCATTGTACAAACGAATTTTAATATTTGCAATCTACAAGCTTTAATTACATGGAATAAAATTTCGACAGAAAAATAAATTAAATGACCATTGAGTGTAACATCGCAGTATAAATTTTTGTGGCAAATGTGCCTGAATTAAGATTGATCAGAAAGATTTGTCAAGAGAGTAGGACTAGGACCATTTCAGCTTTTTAGAGAAAATTAAAAACAAGAAAAACATTAAACACCTGTGGTCTCGCGAACACAGAAAGTTAATAAATAACTCAAGAGTAAGTGGGCTGTACTACTTAGCATTTGCAATAGTGGTGTAATTTGAGGTAAATTGTACACTAGGACCAATGGTAGTTTTGAGAAGATTTTAATCAAGGAGTATCTTTCTTTGCCATTTGCATATAGACATTCTTAACGTTTTTACGCATCATCTCAATCGCTATGTAATAAAGTATAGATATTTCGCATACATGTTTTGCAAGTAGTCTTACGGTAATTTAATCTTTTATTTTGGCATCGTTCTAAAATTATTCTCAAGGAATTCCGGGAAACTTAATACATCCAGTTAGACAAAGGAATCTTGGCCAAACTGTATATAAAACGATTCCTTATGGGATAGAAATAACATAAGTCTAACACTAACATAGTTTATGGGGCATGTATTTACAATAAATACGACAAGTTGGTTGCTTTAAAAATAGAGGAAATTAACATATATTTATTGAATTGCTTTATTATTAGCTCTCGTGGCAGAATTCAATTCATTCATCAACGCGGTTATTGTTAATAGATTGTTGGAGCCTGAATTAACAAAGAGAGAGTGAGGTCTGAAGGATTCTATTTTTTGATCGATCATGCTGAGCGTTTTGTTTGGGCTGAAGATGAAAATTAAGCGCAAGTTTAGCACGCCGGGATTTTTTGCATAGAAAAAGAATGACTGTCTGTCTTATCTTGATTCAAGATGAAATAGTGATTGTACTACGTACATTCACAACTTTTTACCAGGAAGGCATGAGGGTTTACAGTATTATAAAATATATTTTGTAAATAAGCCATCTTTATTGTATTGTTTGTCTATATTATTTCCAGCATGACATAAGCATAACATTCGCTTTTACGTCTTCTATATGACAACTCGCACTACTACTATATTGCCACTAATAAAATACTACTTCAATAGCCGGCTCTTTGCACCACAAAAAATTACAACGCAAATTCTGTAGCAATTTCAGGATGACTACTGCCTTTATTGTTGCCAATAAGTTAAAAGTTTTTGTTTTTTGCAAAATAAAACAAATGGTCAAAGTTCCTTATGAGAATTCAAAACATATTAGTTATTGATGCAAATAAAGCACATAAATTTCCAGAATAGTAATGAATTTTAATAGTTGTGAATAAACATAAGTGTATTTATAAGTGCCTTTGTTGTACAAATCTTTATTTCATTTCGCCAACAAGAAGGTTGCAGTTGATTAAGTAATAACGCACAACTGCAAAAGGGAGGGGTAAGACAATGTAAAAATATAGATGGTAAACAACAATCAGCAAATCCCAATGGGATGATAATATATCCTTATGATTGGGGTTTCAGTATCACTGCTATCCTTCCTGAGTTTGCAACAATAAGTAGAAATACATTTTACTACTACCATGACATGTCTTATAGCTATGTAGAAATATCGCGATATTATTCATCAATTCTAATAGCAATAACCAGGTAATATTATTCTGTCTTTGAGTTATTGTTCTATATCCCCAATACACAACTTCTAACTCTGTTATACAACTTTTCATCCTTAACTGACATCCTTAGTGCAAAAATCATCCATTTAGGTACCTATATATACTATATCTATAATGTCTTCTCAGAATTTACACGATTTTTTGTTCATTCATACCTACTAAAATCCAACCACTGAGGTCCATGCAAATTCCTTGCTCCCTTTATCAATTTATGTACTACAGATAAGGAAATATTTCCTGAATATTATAAATAGGTACTTGCATGTTGTTTTTGCAATGAAAAAAACAGGGACGATGGCAGTAAAAGTTTTCGTATTTTAATGCATCTTTTTAATTATTTTTCACTCAAAATTGATTTTCTTCTACAAAAGTTTCATTTTTACTAGCCTATAATAATAACACGCTAAAAGGTAATCATTAACATTCTTGAGTGCATGCAACGATGCAAATTAAAATCAAAAGCATTCTCATTCAAACGCAAACAAAGCCGTAGTCTAATTATGCTGTAACTCAATATAAGGTACCTTGGAGCAACCCACAATGTTATGAGATTATAGAAGCGTCATGTTCAATACCAATTTTTCAAACCTTTGAATTTATCAATGTCACAATAACCTATATGCACCGACGCATGTCAATATTGGTTTTCAAAAACCAATATTGGTGTGCAAATGGATTGCTAGCGATAAAACAAAACCTACACCACAATTAACGAGTATCTTTGCGATTTAGAGGTACAATACTTGATTTACAACTCAGCTTTAAGAATGGTGTAACATCTTCTAAGTTTCAAACGTGGCTACGTAGGACTTTTAGTTCCTTGCAACAGCTATATTAATCTACAAATTTAATTCGTTAGTAGATAAATTAGAGATTGTGAAATATAATAACATGCATGCAAGTTCATCAATAATTATCGTTATTGACACTCAAAATTGTAAGGAAATGTAGGAAAAATGTAAATTTTTGTCATGCAATAATATCAAATTGCGTGAGCTGATCTGTTTAAAAGTAATTATGCGTTGTATCATCACTCATCTTTCAGCAAGCTATTTAACTACTCATTGATATGCATTTCCAAGGACTTATATTTTGAGTGCTTAAGTATGCGCTTATTATAATATTGACTGAACACGAGCATCTACTTCAAGAAAGATTTTTGGTATTCTCTAATGAGTACCAATGAGAACTGAAAGAATATGATCTTGATTTCAGAATCAAAGGCATTGACTTTTACAGCTATTGATTTACAATATTTTTTGGTTTAATAATTGAAAATTGAATCTTGAAAAGCATCAAGTTAAAATTACTTTTGTCCCAAAATGGTTGAACAAATGAGAAATCATTCCTGGAAGAACTTAAGAATTGAGATAGAAAGATGAATATTACAAGCTGTGACTGTGACTTACGACGACCACCTGATTGCCAGCGTGTAAACTGTCCCTTGCAAACATTGTAAAGTGTTATCTAAGCATGGCTAAACATGTGTACTATTAATTGTAAGTTGCATGAATGTGTTGAGCGTGATCCCATGTTCGACTTTTAGGCAAGGCTTGCAAATGAGTATTCGCCAATCGTACCTGAAAAGAAACGAGTTATGTGAATGTGAAGTATTTTTGTCACAGAGTCACAGCTCTCGTGTGTGGGTGGTTTACTTTATTGTTTGATTTACTTGTGATTTCTTGCCATATATTGTGTCTGGTGCCCAAAGGTGTGCTTAGTCTATTGTGCTATGTCTACTGCATAATATTTCATAAGTAATTAGGTACTCTTAATGTAAAGAATAGTCAATAGAAGCTGCAGTGGTATAATACATTATATTTAGGGATGTGTGAATAAAATCTCGACCTGATGCGATATGTCGTGTAGAACATTCAATAAATCAACTCAACTGGCTTCTAAAATGGTCAAGTAATTTTAATCCGGGGTTAAGTATTTAATGTTGACCTTATGCTTTATAACCTAAAAGGTCATCGTTAACTGAACTCCTTGATGGTAATTACGTATGTACTAAGAATATACCAGTTAATGCTGTGTAATGCTACTGTTCTTTGTTGTTTAAGGTAACTTTGTTGATTAACTTGGGATTACCATATGTTTTATACCGAGGAATGGTGTTATGTCATTTATAAGATTTTCGATGACGAAAGGGACTGCCCAAAGAAAATTTTACGTTGGGTATGATAAACATTAACCTGTTAGACATTATGTATCCGTAATCAATAAAGACGAATTACACTGGCTTAATGAATTCTTCGCTTGAAATAATAGCTTGTAAATTCAACTCACGATTTTCATTGGGGTTACAAATTAAGAAGGAAACCTCCGTGATAGTGTGAGGATTTGGTAGATGATTCACAGATTCATCTGTCTCTTGATATTTTTTCTGTTTTTGTGTGTAGGTGTGGGTCTTCAGAAATCAGTAGCCAAAACAAATGTTTTACATAGTAATTCATTGATAAAAATGTTCATTCATGAGAAAATTACACATTGGAAATTTGAATTCGTGCCCCTGCAAATTTACAAAGGTATGTCTCGTTCAAAAGTCATAATAATTAGGAATAGTGTAGTTAGTGCAACAAGAAAATGTGGTGGATGTGAATGAAAAAGCAGTAAAATGTAATAGTTAGGGAAGGATTGTATGACCAGATGAGCATAATGGATTAAAGTACCTGGGAAATATTAAATATGCAAGCAAAAGTATCTTCTTCACCTTCAATTTTCTACCAATACTGGTTTTTTGGCAAGAATCATTGTTCCCAACCTAAGTTTTATTGTTGTATGCACATACTGTGAGAGTGGACTAGAAAATATATCCAACCACCGAGTTTTTTTAACCAAAATTAGGAGTGGTTCTGGAAAGGGTCTATTATGCTAATTTAGTATAATATTCTTTTGCCGTCCATAGCCAAGTCAGAGCCAAAAGTTTCGGATTTGTAATAAGCTAGCAGTTTGGGAATAACACCCAGTGACATAATAACTAATATCGTAATATTATATGCAGTGTCTTTGCCAAGTTCAAATCATTTTAACTTTTCATTTCAATTGTGTGCACAAAAGTGTGTTGTTGGCATGCAGTTCGTAAAACACAGAGAACCTAATATAACCATGCAATCATTCCATATTTTTATGCCCAGACGAATGCTAATTCTTAACTTTACGATTCGTACCTAAACCTTAACTGCTTTCCTCTCGGCGTATTTATCATCTGACATTTTGCAGACCGGGACTGGACTAGACTCTCTGTATACTCTCAAACCAGACAAGCAGGTCAAGTAAAATTGCAGCTATTGTATCATTTGCCTGTCTACGTCAATACACCTTTATCATACAGATATATCTACTTATGCGAGAGATAATAAGTGATATGTACACAAAAACTAACTAACAGTATAATTTAATGCTTTTTGTCTTCTCTTACCTTATTTATGCCTTTTCTCCCCGAGAGTCCGTCAGAGTTTTTTCACAAAAGGTTCTCCCTCACCTGCGACATTTCGTTATAAATGACCAATCTAATCCTTCGTCTGGGTTTTAGTTTGAGGTTAATCTCCGTCACAATTTAATGCTCTCACCTGAATGACAAATGGACCTGTGGAATTAACCTTTGTTTATTTATTACCGTACAAATTGACTTATAACACAATCCTCATTTACCATTTAAAATATATCCAACAGCTTCCTATGTAATTATCTTGCATTTAATTCAGATTTTTACCTATTTTTAAATTGGATATTACTCATCGTTGGTTTACTAGTATTAACTTGTCCAATATGTAATTTTTAAGCTATTAAGTGTGCATAATTTGTCATAGCTCATTGGATAAAATATGTAATAGTTATTTGTCACAAGAAGAGTAGGGAAATCTTAAGAGATTTAGGGATGGGTCGCCTTTTCGATATACTTAAATACATGTTATAATAATATTATGCAAAATAATAGAAAAGTATGAGATAATTTTATGCTAAACGACATAACAATTATGTACGCATAGCCCAGTCTAGATATTATAATGGTAAGTAAGCAATGAGACTGAAGCAGGTACAAGTCTATCCTGTATAATGTCAAGATTCATATTCATACAGTAGTAAAATGTGGAATAAATATATGGCCTTTCCAGACTTGTCGACTCCGAGGCAATTCTCTTCTCAATATGAGTTAAAGAAAAAAGAATATTCACATGTGTAATTATTATTTGTGCATTATACACAAGAGATTCTAATACTTATCCACACATACCCCTTTTTTTGTATAATAATGTCTTCTCAGCGTAGAGAATCATTGGATGTACATTTGCATATGCTTACATACATACATAGATCATACAAAAGCTGATTGTTAAATGCTCCTTCTGTCTGCTAAATTCATATATCTTTCGCATGTGCAAATATTACCTATATACAAACTTGAAAGCATTAAACGTGTACAATCGGCATGTCTATCGGTCAAGACTGTCTTCTCTATTAATAATATAATGCTATAATATTAAAGATATTACTTTTGCTAAATTCTATGCTTTAGCAACATCTTAACTATCATTCTTGTATAAGTTATACTCTGTATACACAATAACTGCCCCTACCTGCATCACTCTCACTCACTATATAGATAACACATTATTATACAATTGTTTCTGTATAATGTAATTATTATACTTAGATATTATGCATATTATACAGATACAACTCATGGCATCTCTCTATACTTACTTGACTGCTTACACACGTTCTTATTCATTGCAGACGTAACAACAGTCACATTTACCTGTATTGGCGAATATCTTGCACACGTTTTCTGTTACCTTCTTCCTTGAAGTTTGTTTCGACTATTTGATCCTCTGTGAAGATCACTTGTTCGCACTTGCACTCCAAATCATTCAGTTACACTTGCACTTGCATCCAAGTAGGACACCCAATTTTCCCTTCCAATAATTTTCAATTATTTTACCTGATTGCAACAAGTAACTCTTGTATGTTACTATTTTACATTTTCTATCTTGCCTAAACCGGCAAATATTTTCATAAATCCAATTTTTAACCCAGTAAACATTTAATATAGTTCTTAATTTTATAATCTTGTGCAAGTGCTACCCATTTGATCGTTTTCGATTTTTCCTGAAAATTGAGACGATCTCGACTACGATTGTAGCTGCGGCAAAATACTCAGGTGAGTTTTTTAAAATCATTTTCTGGTCCATAAAACGGTTAAGATTATTTAGCATAAATTAATTTCTTGCAAAAGCAATCTCAAGTTGTAGACTAAATCACCTGTCTCAAATCCAATTTAAGCCAACGCATCGAGGACACAATGCCTCTTTAGTATCAAGTATCATTATCATGAGATTACATTCGTATCATTGGCCCTCTCTATCTGTCTGGCTGAGCTTTTGTAGGATAAGGATCTCTCAATTCTCTCTGTACACTATACATATCTATCTTTGATAGTGTAGTTAGTAGATCTATAGTATATTATAATAGTTAATTGATTTTAAAACCAAGTAATGGATTTTGGTAGATGTAGATAGTGAGATGTGACATAGGTCATAGGTGCAATGTTTGAGATGTGTGAATTTGTATTTGGGAATGTAGAGAGTGAAACATGCTGTAAAGTAGATGTAATGCTGACGATGAGTCTTAACCTTAAGATCAGAGTAGATACGAACAGTAAGAGTAATCATAAGATAAATTATGTCATTGTTGACGATAACTACAAAGAGTTGACGGGGTAGAGGTACTAGATTTATAAATTCAATTTTGCAAATAGCCCACACAACATATAAATATGATCTCTCTCATCATAAGCCGCTTTTGAGTCTGCATCTATAATAAGTTGAGCCAGACAATAATATTTCTGTAATAAGTACGTGCATACATATGCAAACATGTCAACTCGGCTGTTGACTAATCAATCTTTACATATTAAGGTAAGGAGACGCATCTTTTATTGTTTTCCTTTCTTATGACAAGGATAACGATTATGTACTTTGAAGAACATGAGATTTCCATGTTGATTTACGTGCACATTATAAGTAACTGAGCTGTGCTGATTGATTTGTACTTTTACAAATCAGGACGGAACATTCTGACGAGATATCTATCTCAATATATAGACAGAATGTTTAAAAATAATATTCTCGTAATATTGTAAAATTATGTGCATTACAAAATAAGTCGTTACTATTAAATAAAGATTCGCATCTTTGTTATTACCCTTTGATTTTCCGCTGTATGACAAACGACATTGATTTTCAATACTAATGTAAATATGCAAAATACGCAAACTTCATTAAAGGTTCCGTCCAGAGAGGAAAAAGGATGCTAATGGTTTAAATATAATATATCTCTATATTCTTGTAGTATTTCTGAGTTGAACCCATGGCAGAGCAACTTAAACAAAATGAAAAGGCTAAAGTTTCAAAGACATTTTTAACTCACGATTTCTGTATGGGAAGTGGCACTTTGCTTTCCTCGTATCTTACTAAATAGTAATGAGGATAACATGCTCAGATAATTGTCAGCTTTAAATCGTTAGTTGGCCAATTATTGTGAGTAAAGGTGGTCACTTAGGACAAGATACCGCAGGCTGAAGGTGATAGCAATGCTAAAATATTCCTAACTTCTTTTAGTTTAGATGTCAATTCAATATCTGAACTTGGACATTCACTTTTCCATATTTATGCATTTGTCGTGGTTTCCTTTTCGTTAAGGGCTATGCTACTTAATAGTAACCTTTTAGTTACTACCTTTAAATGCTATTGTCACTTCACAATTATTGGTTTTACAAATTACATTCATGGACTCTCATAATACCTAGGTAGACACACTAGTCATTTGCAAATTGCGCCTCACTTGACATTCAACTTTAATTGCAGCAGATAACTTTGCCCAATTACACTCTTATTTTAGCACTCAAGATATTATCTCCTATTCAACAAATAAAGATAACAATTTCTTGCTTATTTATTTAATAAACTTGTTTTTCCACTAGAATCTCCCTCAGCTTTATCTCATCTTCCTCCTACAAACAAACTCTGTCAACGCAAATAGATTTCTAATTACAGGTGGCACGGCAAATAATAATTTCGATCCATTTTGTATAGAATTCATAATTAATTATTAGGTTAAGTCGTTTGTATGTATTGTAATTTACAGCATGATCAGTTTCATTTAGATAATACATTTACATTGACAATACTCTACATCTACATTATATTATGAGAATCTTGTGAATGTGGAAACATTCCAAGAGCTGCTGTGTTACATAAGATAAAATAAATACTAGATTATTAGGGTTTATAATTCATTGCCAGCAGACAAGAACCAGAAAATAAATTATTCTTATATTTCACCACTTAATTCTTGACTTCAGCATTCAGAGTATACTGTCATACTACTTAACCTAATTTGTCCTTTAATAAATTGAACAGACATTTTGATTTAAGTGATGAATTTATTATTACTAAGAGTAAACCATGCACATAAATAGTAGTTTGTTGTAGGTGATGCGTCAAACGTGAGATGTGTCTATATAGGTAGTATTATAGATGGACTTGTGTTGTTCACGTAGTAAATGAACCCATCCTTAATTAAATTGAAGCGATACAGTAAATATCTGATGACCATGGACATCATCGTCTGTGTTTATGCTCGAGTCCAATTAATTCATGCAAACATTGAATTACTCATGTGCAAATCGTGGCCTCAACAGGCACCTGCCACATATAAATAGGCACAACGAAATGTCTGTACAGTCAACCACACTTTACTGTTTAATAATTACTGCAGTTAACCAGCATTTTTATACAGACAAGTCGACAGACTTGTATGTAGACTCCATCATGTAATAAATGCATCACATAAAAATCCAAATGTTATTATCACGTTAAGGAAAGGGAAACAACTACCTATATTATGTTTAATGCATTTAGTATAACCTTCTTCAGCTCTGTCTGCTAATCTTTAGAAATAACGACGAATTTGAGAATATGCGTGTTAAAAGAAACAAGCATGTTATCCATCACTGAATACTTATTCTAGATATCGCATGATTCTCTTAATGTTGTATTAAAATTGTAGTATTTGCTTATTTATTTATAAGTACTATTAAGTACTAGTACTTAATTATATATATCAATTACTACAGGTAGGTATATTTTTTAATACTAGACGTTGGTAGACATGAAACTGAATATAAATCCAGTTTATATAGATATCTAATTCAATTTTACTTTAAGATTATATAATTATAATTACAGACGAAATAATAATGATAAGGTAGGTTTGCTACTTATTATTATGAGTCCGGCAACATATAATGCAACTTAGATATGCGTAGTAAATTAAAAAAGGAATGATTGTAAAGATATTATCCTTTAGGACCATTGTATTGCATTGATTTACTTACTTTTGTGATTTTCGTGTATAGCACTGTACTATTCAGTGTTGGCAATTATTTATTTTATGGTGAGTGAACATACTCGAGAATGGTCTTCATGTCATGATTATGTAGCTCGTGCAACTCTTCATTGTACAGATGTAAACAAAAGTTGTATGTTAAATCCATAAGTTACATCTAGTCTGGTATTTCGCATTTCTGCTTAAATGGTCATCTTATCATGATGTTAATGACATATTATTCTTTTCACTTGGTCTGTAGTTATAATAGTGCTAAACTATCTTGTCCGTTCTACTGACATCCAAAGACGAATTTGCATCTCATTCTCAACCAACCCCTTTCTTAGACCGAATAACCTCTCTATGTGCTCATATCTAACTTACAAAGAAGTAAATGATACTCTAAGTACTTATACACTCCTTGTTAGAGTTGTTTGCTTGATTACTTGCAGTGAATAAAAGTTAGCCACTATTTAATACGTAATGACAATGACATTTAACTGCATTTCTCTGAGCGTGAATTTTTAAAGCTTTATCATTAAATAGCCAATAATTGTCTTTCAGCTCAATTCTAAATCCCATCTTCATTATCGTTATTTATAAGCAAGTAGCAGTTAGTAATTTCAAAAGTGCCGATAGATATCAAGGTAAAGTAGATAGTTCCATAAGACATTGAATCGTATGAAAATGTATTTCTCAAATTAATATTCTTAGTATTTTCAGTATCATATTTCTAACATGCACTCATCTAAACAATTTTAGTGTACTTACCTGTACTGAATTAAGTGAGCATGCATATTAATAGCTGTAGGGATGAACATGTAAATTTAATCGATATGAATGAAGATGTGGTCACAGACAGACCTTCAATGAGTTCTTGATTTAATGATATTCACACAATTATTTATACATCTAAATACAGATGTAAATGAAAGGAGTAACGTTCTTGTAGTAAAACAAAGCATAATGTATTAGAATGTCTATATACGACTACAAAAGTGGTACAGATCTGCAAATAAACAGTTATAGTATTTATAAGCAATAAGCATTTATTTCCAAAATGCTGTCAAGCTATATTTCTTTATTAAAATATTGGTACTTGCTATAAACGCTTCCCTGAACTTAGCCATAAGAGCCACTACATGTGGCAGTGTCTAATATATCCATTTATTGCTGTGGATGTAAAGATTCTTATAATCTCCCATTCCCTAAATTAAAATTTTCTCATTTATTGGGTTGTCACATTACCTAAAGCATGATATGAGTCTTTTCACCTCTCCTGTTGCATTGCAAGACAATTTTGGCAAAAGTTTTAGGAGAAAGGTCATTTATTTTGACATATGTATGTCTTGATGTCTAGAGTTTTGTCGACTACTAATGAAGTATTATTTAATATAAATATTTCCTTATGCAAATGTTTAATGAAAAGAGCAGACCATCAGACAAACCTCTATTTTGTCCTTGTGAGTCATTTTGCTAGGTGCAACTTCTCAAAACAATATGAAATTATGCCATTTATGTCTTTAGAATTGTCAGCATCAGTGTGTAGGGTGTAGAGATACACTTCGCCTAAATAAGTTGCATAGTATTAAGATGGAAGCATTAGGGAGGGTGGCTATAAGGAAGAGATTCACTTTCATAGCACTTCCAAATTGTCATTGTTGTAGCAATAATTAAAAATACACTATTAAATCATTAGCGAACTTGGCCAAAGTTAATTGAGTTTTTAAATGCCAGAAACAGAATTGACTCGAATCATGCAATGGTCTAAATGTAATAATGTCATGCAAAAAAATCAAAGCTTTTAATTAATAGTTTTTTCCACCTAATTAATAGATGAGTATAGTAAAATGATTGGTAGTTGTATTATATTTTAGATAAATATGACAATTTTGTTATAAATAATTCAGTGAGTATATCTTGGAAAATGGTTTTAGGTAACCGGACTATATAATCTTAATTTTATTCATTTCGGAAGCTAGAATTGCATATTGCATTTTGTGTAACATGTAATCATAATGTCAAGATGTAGTGAGTAGAGGATGGATGACGAAAAGAAATAGTAGGAGTGGAGGATGATGGCATCGGTAGTGTCATGTCAGTAGAGTGGAAGAGAGTAAATTAGTAGTCGGCAGAGTTCACAATGCTACTGGTAAGCACATAAAGTAGAAGATTACTGTCACACTATTACTTATTTACTTCCTCTATTTTATTCACTACAATTGCTCCATAATTTTATACGAGATGCGTGCATGGGATTTTAGTTGGTTGAAATCAATTGGATAAAGGTATGTCCATTTACTTGGAGTGAATTTGCACTTTGCACAGAAAAGATCTACTATAGTTTATATTATAGGATGGTGTATACAGAGTGATTAGTGATTTCTTTTGTAGCATGTAGTCATGAATGAATTAGAGTGTACCTATGTACGAATATGGTATGTGGATAGGTACATTTTATTAGAGAAGCCATCATTTGAATAAACAATAGAGGGAAATTGCAAGAATTTTGATACGACACAGTATCTCACTAGAATGGATGTGAGACCTTAGACTTGTGTTAATTATGCGTAGCAAACATCTAAGAGACAAGACTCTGTTGTGCATAATATGTAAAATAATACATGTCCAGGTACCTGTATTGTTCTTTAACTTATTTCTTTCATTCGAGCTCTGTGTAATTAATGCTTTTCTGATTTAGGCATTGAGATTCACCTTCCTTACACTTTTTGTGTAACTATACCCTTTTTTAATGGTCTCCTTTTTAATCACAAGTGTTTCAATACTATTCATGACACGTTCCTGGGGAGAAGCCTAATAAAATTTCGAGGAGAATGATCTGTATTAAAAGTTGATGGATCAATACACAACAAAATATTGAGGTAGCATAATAAAATCATCATTGTGAAATAATTTAATGCATCAGATAATTTACCTTAAATTCTCCAAGAGGAATCACAATTACTTATGGGAGAATAATGTCAGTACAATCAGTAGCTCAGCAGCTTTATCACAGTTGGAGATTAAAGTAAACTCACGCAAAGCCTGTAAAAGTGTTTTATATCTTCTCTCTAAAAATATTCACTACAAAAATCTTTTATTACTCTTACACTGTTGTGCTGGAAGTATTTTTGTAAATTTTGTCAAACAGTAACTACTTTTTAATGGTGCACTTATAAAAAGCAGTAGAATGAGCTTTATGCGAACTACTATACTATATACTCTTAGTAGTAATTGAAAGGATTAGTACTATGTTGACTTGATTGAAGATTACCTATGGTTTTCATTCTACAGCATGCCATATGGACAATTTAGTGCCTTTGCCTTGACAGCACTAAATTCTGTACAGATTACACTTTACTTGTACTCTGTGGCCTGACTACACATTTATTCATTTCAATGTCGTGGTCAAAAGTGCATCTTGCTTCTGGACTTGTTTTTTAAGTGTACACTATCACTTAGAATCAACTACAAGTCAACAGAGGTACCAAATAATCAGCTAAAGTATTATTCTTGCCTGGTCAGTTCTCGCTATAACTAAAGAATCAAATGCTCTTCAGAAAAAACTGTCATTTCAGCTAATTCAAGTGCAAAACACGTCAGAGCCCACATTTATAACCTATTTATTTTAATTGCTGCAATTTTAATAGAAAAAAATAACCTAGTACAAGACGCATTTTATTCAGAATACTTATAGTATGGCCTTTTATAAGTATCAATGATTTCGTACATAAAAATTTCAATTAATTTCTTCAAAGCCATAAAATTTGGCATTTTTGTAGCACAGTTGCCTTCAGTCTGAGTAAACAAACCTTACACATACATTTCATTGTATGGTTTTGTTATACAAGACCAAAGTAATTCAAAGATTCGAATTGTTACATCTTTCTCTCTCGCGGTTCTTGCACGTTAATTAATTATGCATTTATCCATTACCCATCCTTAATTCATTTTGAAAGGAGCATTCACATTTCTAATTCAGGTAAATCTTAACTACTTATGCAATAGTGAGGCAGCAAGTTCAGATAAGCATTAGTCAGAGCCATTCGGTCGTACGCCTCGAAATTTGTGTTTTGTCTAAGCACTGGGATGTTTCCCAGTGTAAGTGGATTCCATTGTGATGCAAAATTTTCTGTTGTTTGTCAATTATTTATGTTCACGGCAGAGTCACGGAGGAATGGCTATGTACCTATGGTCAATGATGTTATTGAATCCATAAAAGAGGTAAGCCATAAGGTCCATTCACGACTAGAGGTGCTCCGCTGAATCAAAACCATGAATGAGCCCACGCAAAATCATCTCCGCAGGGTAGGGGAGAGTATCAGGCAAAACTTACAAATTATGAAGTACATGGCAGTAAAATGCTCAGACCTAAAGTACCTTCAGTCTTGGTACTTTCTGCGTAGGGATGCTTATTTAAATTGATAATAGGAAGGTGCGAGTTATTCAAAATATATGATCACAATGATCAGGTTAGACAAGCCTGTTTAAATTCTACATAGCACTACCACATACACAAAATAATATAACCCGTACAGCACCTAGGCACTACAATTGCTTATCTTGACTACTTTATGGCTTTATATTGTACTTCTGAATATTATAATTCACTTCTGCTGCATCTACTCATAATGTAAGTAGAAAAGAAGGGAAACGCATTCTGAATGAGATCATCAAGTAAAAATACCTGAATTGAATGAGCGTTTTGATTTCAATGTGAATGAATCGTATTAGATCATTTTGTAGGGTAAATGTCAGCACTTGGCAGGTTGGCACTCGCCAAACAAGCTACTAGAATTATGATTGTTGGCTAAAGGTTGCAATTGTAAAGAACAGTAGTCAATTTGTCTTAGAGATATCATAGAGCATAACAGTGGCATAACAATATTCCATAGTATACAAGTAACCTATGAAAATAGTAAGTACATTATATTGTAATGCATGGAGTAAAATATATTGGACTTCTTTCTTATTAATTTACGTACATTTTTTGTGTTATAATAACTCTGTATTACTTTCATAGTTAACACAAATTGCATATTGTATGGCCAATTTAGTGATTTTATGAGTGTAGGTGTATAGTTATATGAATCACTAGCCTTTAGTTTAAGAAATGGGCGAAATGAACTTAGCAGATATGATTGCAGTATATAAAACTACAATTTATCTATCTACAGTTTGTTTAGATACGAAGATGCAAATTAAGTGTGTCCTTTGAGTTGACAAAGGATTTTAACTCTAGTTATCACTCTATGTCCTCACAAATATGCATATTTGATGTTTGCTTTCCGCGTGAATAAGTTCCTAATTGCAAGATACAGAAATGAAAATTTTGTGTTTCTAGTAGTAAAATTTAAATGATTGTGACAATGAACCGGTTGCCTTTTCTGCCTTAATTTGGGCTCGACCGTCTGGGATATTCCTGATGCTACTGCCTAAATTACAGTTGCATATTTATAATGTGCAGTTTCATTGCAGAGGATAATCTTGTCATCTGTATTTTTAGTAACCTTAGGATGTGAGACAACACTGAGTCGCTAAGATCAATGAGGGATAGGTGTAATTTGGTGGCTCATTAGAGAAGGGAATTGTATAGCATTAAGCTACCTCCTTTTTGCGGATCTCTTGACATGTGACAACGAGGAAATTAGCATACATTAGATCAGACTTACAGTTAACTTGAAAATCCTAAAATGAAATAATAAATTTCGTCTACTTGAGCATTGAGATTTGATATCAGTATGCGTGCTGATGTGTGAGTCTCTACAAATGTGTCCATGAGATCTCAAAGGTAAGTAGAAGAGCCATAAAGTGGAAATGACAAATACGAAGTAACAATAGGTCATATTTACCATTACCATTTACAACTGACTCGTTGTCAGCTATAAGCTATATGAGAATATATCTAAAAGTATATCTGCCGCATACTGACATATTTATGATTACTTACACGATAAGTATCTTTACGAGGCTTATTGGTACTAGTAATCAGTTACTTAACTCTGTCAGTTAGTCCATAAATAATTTTTGTCGCCCTCCGCATTGTCACTCGCCTTTGTCGTTTGTCAAAACAAATAAACTAGGATTGGCACGCCAGAAATTAATGGCCATTCTCCATGACGTAATCTATTCATTATAAAACTATGCTCATTAATACACTAACTACTGATATGAATATAAGATACAAAGACACCTGTAATATATTTTATGGCTCCGTTTCCCTTTCCGTTCGATATAATGACAAAATGCTAAATAGTTGTTTATTTTACTCAAATGAACACTTTTATGTTAGAATTAATGCAATTCTTTGATTGTCGGTTCTAGAAGTACCTTTTCTATTTTCGTGTAAGCACACCTGAGTGTGACTACAGATTTATATCCTCTCATTTACATTTATTTTGGTGATCATTCTAACAAAGCTTCTTTTGTCTTTATTATGCAAACGATGTATGACTATTATTGTCAGTTTAATTTCACATTCACATCAATTTCCACTTTCATAACTTGCATGATTTATGCTACGATCATCTTTACTAAATAACCTTTCCACTACTTTTAGTAGTCACTAGTCAGTGACTTCTTTTGCTACTCTCATTAACAAATCTTTGTTCTAACATTTTGTTGTATTTCAACTGCATTACAATGAACTAGGATACAATCAATACTGAAGTGTACTTGATACAAATATCCCAAGATAGAAAACTATTCTACATCTGTATTATTGAGTAGTACAAATAAATAAAACCCAAAATAATATTTTGTCTGGAATTTAATTTACCAAATATTCAGGAAAAATGTGTTAATTTTGTGAATTCCGGGTAATAATGATATGAATGTGTGTCAATGGAAATAAGACTCTGATATACAATGCAATCAGCAAGTTTTCAAATTAATTACTGTAAAAATAAAAAAGTAAAAACACGTGAGAAATACTTGTTTTAAGGATTGATGATGCAGATAGCGGTGGGAAAACATTATGTACGGTAAAGGTAGTATTTAATTAGCAAAAACGCGATTCTAACATTGCTAACAATAAACATATCTTAGTATCTGAGATTCTAGTACAAAAGATAATGCCTACAATGTGTTAAGTATCTATAAACTCTATTGCAACAGAATATAAGTTTTTGTAGCTAAGTACAAGCAATTTATATCGCGGAGAGAGATGTGTAAATTTCCATAAACATGCACAAACGTCGGCGCCTCATTATTCATCCTGTAAGAGTTTATGGTGATTGAAGTGGATAGAATGGAGAATTTTAAGGATAAATAGTGGCTTGCACACTATCTAATAGTCAACTTATTGCTAATAAGAAAACAAGTGCAAAAGTCATCATGAGTATGATTTTTATTTTTGTTAAAAACTCATTTGATATATATGTGGTCTTTGATTGCAATTTTTCGTATTTTTTAATGTCAATTTAGGAGATAATCATCTGAGTGAAGTACTTGTGTACACAAAGTAATTGTGCATTAGCTCACCATACCATTTTATTAGTATCTATATTGCCATTTGCAGTTGAATGTAAACGAGTAGTAGTCCAGTCTAATAAAAAGAGATTCCGCATTCTGTCTGGAGATTGCGACTTGGTTCACAAATGAAGTTTTTTATATTGAATCTGGTTTTCATCATGGAGATATTATATATTTTGTAATAAACCCATCATCATCTTCTTTGTCTCAGAACTCATTAACGTTCCTCCCACTGAGACTCAAAAATGAAAAGGAAATAAAGAATATTGTAAACATTTACATTAGCACTTAATGAGTGCGATTTACTTTGTTTTGGCCAGTTGGAGGAAATTTTGACATGTAAATTGACATGTCATGTCACGTCTCCTTCTCCATTTTTCTACTACTTAATTAAGAGGAAAACACAGAAAGCTGTTAACATGTCATTTCAATTTATATAGTACCCAAATGAAATTAGCATGTGTATTTATAACCCTGTTTTATAATGAAATAGACAAACACTATTGTATAAATAATGACATTTACTATCCTAGTCTGATAGTTAGCTAGGAATATGCAAAATAAATACTAATGCCAATTTGTTGTTATTTGATAGAATAATCCATCCTCAACTGCGGATATATTCAACTTGTGCGTTTCAAGATGACACCTCCACAAATCAAATCCATTGTGATGGCATCACTTGCCATTCTCATCACATGGGCGCCAGCACCTTCCATGCAAAATCACTACTGTTCAATTAGCAAAGATCATACTTTGTGCAAGTTCCAGGTAAGAAATGAACTCTAAAAACAATTCCACGAAAATTTAATGAATTGATTGCTTTCATGAGTTACAATTACGATCATTTCATACCAACTCACACGTACGTATGTGCTATTGCGTCTACGAAGCAGTAACTTCTTTACTTTAAATAAAGAAATAATTAAATATGCAATTTTTTTCTGTTTTGAATGCAATAGAATTCTTTAGATACTAATAATACACAATTTCAGTCACATGTAGTAATGCATAAATAAATATTTGATTCGTTTACGCATTTTTACTAAGAGTTTCCCTATTGCATTGACATTGCACTTGGAAAACAAACGTCCAATAAGGAAAAGTAAAAGAATGTATTGTAAACTTATTAACATTTAAATATTCCGTATTAGCAACTGAGGATGAGTCAACTAGAGTTATTGCTAATGATTAAACATTTATACGACTCACGTCAGGCCGCAAAAGATAGACACAAAGGATGCCTTCTTAGGTGGTAATTGCTGCAGTAGATAAATAACAAATAGCATCTTGGGATTTACAGCATCAAAATAAGATTCTCTTGTTTCGTAGCCAATTGGCAAACAAATGCAACGCAGTAGGTAAACCATAAAGGTTAAGGCCGATCCATACATTTTATTATAATTACTCCTGCTTATTTATGACAGTGTAAATTTGACTCTACAGCTGTAAGATAAATAAATACAAGATCTATCCTCGTACAATTCCATTCTTACTTAGTGCTAAAAAGTTGTCATATCTAATAAATTTAAGATCCCTAAATGATGATAATCTTAGAAATCTTTACATCTTGTAGTTGTTAGTCAAAATACTGGCCAACTATCTTCAAATGAAAAGCTGCGGCTGATTTACACAAATATTTTATTGTTCTTGCTGCTACATGCATTATTACACGAGTGAATTCTATTGCTACTAGATTCATCTAGGTTGACAGTTCGTCCTACTTTATGGGAAATGATTTTTTCGTGTTATCTTCTGATGATTTATGAGTTAGTTAATTACAAACGTATGAAATTGAGTAAATAGATTGAAATACTAAGCACGTTAAGATGTTTGATATATGTACAATAAATGAACATAAGCACTACAACTTTGCTCATCATTTAGCAACCTAGATTTAGTATTTCTGTCACATTAATCAGTTTTGACATTATTTATGACTGGAGCATTTTGATTCTAAGAATGCATTTGAGAAATGATAAAAATACTGAAAATAAAAACTTTTCTTTGAACAATGTAATTTTTATGTAACAGCACACTTACAAAGTAGCAAAAACAAATTCTCAACCAAAAAGTAAATGAGCTTATAACTTGAGAACATAAATTAAATGCAGTAAAGACGAGTCTGACTGATTAGTATGAAATTCGTGCAAATAGAATCACAGAGTTATTAAAATTGCAACAAGGAAACAACCTTACATAATTTGAATTCTAACTCAGCTGGTGGTAGCCACTAATTGTTTATTCAAAGTAATACGGTTGCACTCAGGAAAACGCCTTTGTCATTCCATTGCATCATTAGATGTAGGCGTTTGTTGTACAGCCGGTTATCTATTTGCAAGGCCCTCTTAACCTTTACTTCAAGTGAAAATATTTAAACATTCAAGAAATCATTTTTCATTTAAACCATTTTGAGGTAGGTTAGTGACAAATTATCAAAATAATTCGTAAAGGAATTTTAAGCCCAAGAATTCAAAAATATCATCTGTATAATTAAGTTAATTCTAAAAACATTGAGATGGCCAAAATTATATAAGCTGTGGAAAGTGGGAACAAAACAATTTAGAGTGTACTAATGTACGCATCATTTGCGAATTTTTATAGATGTATCAAGGTGCTGTTGTGATATTGAAACATGGTAAAGGTAGTCAGATAATGTTGAGCGTGTTCGTAATAAGTTTCCGAAGTAAGTAAATAGTGTGTGCTCTTTAAGTAATCAAAGTTTTCTGGAAAAGTTTCAGCATTATTAAGAACCAAAATGTTTTTTCATGTAGGTTTTATTAGGTTTACCTTGTTGTTATCGACAGGCTAGATTAGGAACCGCTGTAGAGAGTATCATAAGTTATATATGTAGATAAGGATTAATTACAAGTCTGAATGGTGATTACAGATAGATTTATGGGTGACCACGTTGTTAGGACTTATATGGACTTGTTATTACTCACTTCACTACGAGTAAAATATTCTTTTTGCAAATAGTGTAAGGATAAATTGTTCGGAAAAGCATTTTACTTCCAATTATATCTAACACACTGCCTTGCAATTTACAACAAGAATGCTGACACTGCTATTAACTGCAGACATGTAACACGAACCTCGTAATTAATAAGTTGAATAAGTTTTATTAAGTCTGCTTTATTTTGCATGCATCTTCACCATACACTGTCAATGCTTCGTTTTTCTTGCAATAAATTCAGATTCAAACAGTTTTGTAATTACAGAACTCATCATTTCCCGAAACAGATAATGAAATTCCAAAACCTGAGATGTTTTAAATAAGACAGATTCTATATGGTTTGCTGTATACTTACAAATAGATTATACAAGTAAAAGCATTGTTGGCAACTTTGCAAGGAAAGGCGCTTAGTAAATATATAGTTACTTACTCTGTAAAAATCTATCCTTGCAATCTGTAATAATTACGGTAATCATGTTTTAATGTTCATGCATATCATTGTGTAACATGTAGGGAAATACAATTGTCTGCCGTATGTCTGCCTCCCTTCAGTCTCCTTTTTATAGTTTCTATTTGCAGAGACTACTTTTAATCCCAAATGCTGTGTAATAATGATTCCTCACCTGTGGTTACATAATGTAATTACATGTACTTTAACTTTATCCTTATGATGTACTAAATATCTTCACTTTTCCCTCTGCATCATTTTACTTATGAATTATTGACAGATAAATACATGTGTAAATATAATGTACTACAAGTGTCGACATAAATGGCGACAGAAAGCTGCCATCATTCTTAATATAACACAAACATAGTTTTCATGTATTTTACGTACACAATTATTGTGCAAAACATCAATACCTGATGAAATGGGTAATAACGAAAATATTTATTTTCTTGTAATAGTCAAGAAGGTATAGATAATTCTCTCAACCTACAATTTATCTTTAATTGAGATCAGAAAATCTCTATGTCTGGATACTTTTAGAAATAGCTTAGAAACTCAGAAAATCGAGATTTCCAATTAGCAATTAAACCGGCTAGTGAAGGCCATGAAAAGACAATTTAAAGCTATTGTATTTATTGTAGACTATGTAGGTATCTAAACATACGTACGTTAATAATAATTATGCTTACTTTTTGCTACATATTTCGTGGCAGTAATGATTCTGCAGTTAATCTGAATAAATAAGATTTTGTAGCAGTACTCTTTGTACTTAGCTGTAGAGTAGGAATAAAAGATGTATGTAATTTGTAGCCAAGAAAGTAATTTGCGTAATAAAACAGTGTTTTATGTATAGGCATACTTATGTACATAGTATTAGATATCTCATAACATTATTAGCAAATGAAATTATCTTTAACAAAAGTCACGACTCTGGGCAGTTGGCAGTCTTGCTATTAAATAGTAGCACAAGCGTATCTAATAGTTAAACACAATTTGAAAAACGTTGCAATATATTAGCATTACTTCATAGCAATTCAGTCCGGTCTCACTCATACTTACATAATAGTATTGTCATTATCGCTACAGGTGGGAATTGGCAAGTGTGTACTTGTACTAATATCTGTTTACAAAAATAAAAGCCCGTCTCCACCAGCCGATGTAAATTAATGTAGTGGAATAGTAATTGTGGAAAAGTCTTGAACACTTCATTACTTTTTGCCCCGCCAAGACAAACGACGCAATGATTATGTGACATGATATAGTACTTATTTACTTCTGTTTTGATATTTTTTAATTCCTTCCCTACCTCAATACATTTACTACAGGTATGCATGTACAGGATAGATATAGATCTACAATATTCTACCGACTTGTGTATGTGGATAGTTGTAAATGTTGTAGAGCAGGAATGTGATAATAATAATCTCTGCAGTGAATAATTGAGTGCATTGATTGAGGCTGTTGTAGGTTGTAATACGAGCATAATCTGCAATTACAAGATCACCAGGCAGTAGCCAGCTACCAAAAAAGTTGCAGGATTGGGGCACGATTCAAATCTTCCTTTGTTATTGTTGTTGATGTGCTCTGCACTTAATATAACAATTACTACTTCTTTTGTCTCGTCTCTTTCGGAGATTCAATCTATGAGGTGCAGATTTTACACAAGTTTTCCTCCCTCACCCAACCCAACAACTAAGAGTCTTTATGCAAAAATTGCTCGAGAGCTTGATTGAAAAAACTAGCCACTGTGCTAAGTTCTTTCAATTCCATGGGCTTCTATGTCATTATGACAATGTGCTTCTGCTTCTCTTCCCCTTTGATTTGGTGGAGGACTTGGGCTATGCCTATCTATCCATACATTATGCATTAGTGTGCATCAGGTAATTTATCAAGGCCTTTCCTACTCTCACTACTCAACATTGGTCAATTAATGTAGGAATAGCTTTACGTATTTACTCAAGCTACTCTACTACTTCTGTTTTCATGTTCCTCAATTGCTTACGTTGCAAAATGTGGTGCAAACATAAATCTCACACATTCATTAATTATTTCTGTCATTAGTTCTAATTTAATATTGCTCGTATAAATTACCTACCTTAATTTAATTAAACTCGTACAGAGAATGTAGATTAATGGTACGTTAAGAATCTTCTGTAAAGTATTATCCAGGCACTCGATTGCTATTTATAAAATTATAATTCATGCTCTATGATACCGGTAAAAAGGACATTATTTCCTGTAGTATTATTAAGTCTGGCTAGAAATGGCCATATTTGTCATTTTTGGGAACCATGTTAGTCACGTATTATCGGTTTAAGAATGAAAATAGTATGTGTACCATATGCATTAATTGTCAGTATATATTTATTCCTGTACAAGATCTTTGTTGTACTCTTCCACATTGGTCCAGATGTTTCAGTAGTACCTACATAAACAAATTGTTAATATTTGTAGTGTAATTAGTACTTACGGAATAACTTATGTCTTGCTAACACTCTTGTGAGAGTAAAGTATACACTAGAGATACCTTATATAGATTTTAGTACTTGATTTTTTATAATATTTATATTACACTGATCAATGGGGTAGATGCGTCACATTATACAAATATTCAAATAGTGCTTAGACCATAATTTAACATTTGCAAACACTTGAACTTCAAACTGATGAAAGAAGTTCGTCTTAAAATTATTCAATTTGGCACAATGATCAGAGAACAATTGATTCATAAGCTTACCCATTTATTTTCTCAAAAACCTGGAACCGTGACGATTGACTTTTCTGAGAAGTCTAAATTATCATGGACTATACCTATTCGGATTGATATAGTGTCGACGTGTCGAGGTCGAGATGACTATTGCTAAAATAGGCCGTTATAAATTATAGATAAGTAGCCATTTCCCCAATAAAATTCTATTTGACTCACTCAGTTAAAAATATAATCCTTTAATTTTCTTATATAGTCAAAATGGAAATAGATAAATTGAACTGTAGATATTGGCTCATGGCACAATTCGTAGTTATTCTTACGCAATGACAATACACAAGTTGAATTCTTGAAATTTTGCAGGTAAAGTCAATGTTAGAAGTGCAAGGCTAGAAAGTATTGGAAAGTAACTGTAACTTTATATTGTGAAGTAATGAGATTGCATATTGGTTTATATTGGATGATGAGCTAACATTTGCCGGAAGTTGCACTACCCTAATTTATGTATTTAATATATTATATTAGTCTATTCAAGTTCTTGTTCATGCTTAGTACAGAAAGTATTTTTTTAAAGCAAAGCATATAGCAGTTTGTTAGAAATGTTTCCATTTTTAATGATCTCGAAGGAGTACGAGAGAAACATGCCGCAGCAAAGGGTGTTGTATTATGTCCACTGCTAAATTGGAGAATTAACGCTTAGAATTGTTAGAAATATTGATGATCATGTTGATGGTGTATGTAATATGGATTATTGTTATTCATATAGAAGAGAGACAATACTGTCTGAATTGAATAATATTATCATAATAACAGGAGAGATGACCCTTGCGTCCTATAAGTGATGCTCTTGATATAGCGATTTAATTCTCAACTCAATTATCTACAAACCCATTTTGGGCGTAATGGTGCAATCAAAATCAAAGTCAGTCCATTTAGGGTTCACCACATAGTGAGCTTACTTTTCAGTATCCTGTCCTACAATTCTTCAGAGCTAACTAGCAAAGCCTTGATTTCATTCATTCATTCGCAGCAATATTATAATCAATTGAACAGAGGACATTTTACTAGTTCACTCCTCCGAAGTAATGGCATCCCGTACTAACGAAACAGCAAACATGTCCAGCAATATATTTGGTTCAATTTTACTATCCATTTTATTTTAAAGAAATGAATACTAGAGTAATATTAGTAACCCTGTAATCTGACTAATTTATTGTAATGATATTTATTGGTAATTTAGTTTTAGATACTAACGTCGGTATTGCTTGCTCTAATTGATATTTGACTGCTAAAAAATAGAATGTGATATCCAATATCCAGGAAAATTGTCTGCACAGTTTCTATTATGTTAATTTATATCAAACCAGCAACAGCATAATACATGACCCACACTTTAAAATGTCCTGCATTTCCAAACGCACACTATATCCAGTATTTCAATAGTAATATAAAATCTAAATAATACTGCCATAGGTCTATATGCTACAACCATAGACTCATGTGAATTGTACAACGAACTGACGAGTTAAAACATGCATCCTTATCAGAATTCATTAGTGCCTGATGTTTATGTAGTGCTAATAACAAGTTGTCATAAATATAGGGAGATGAATCTGATAAGACGCAATGGGTTGGTCTCTATATTAATGTTGTATATTATATGATATTATAGTTAGGTATCTTGAAGCACCTTTCATCAAATTGAAAGACGAGCCTCAACAGGATCTATAGGGGGTCCTTTCATAATCATTGTCATTAAGACTGGCTAATGAAGGTCAACTTTGTCTTAAATAATTTCATTTTTACAAACTAATTTTAGATTCACTCGTAAAAAATGTCCATGCCAAGAAGTATGTATTCGAAACTGTAATGTAGCGCAGTATTACATAATTGTAGAGTATTCTATGCCAGAGTAAATAATAAGTGTATTATCTTTTTTCTTCTAAAGTTTTCATTGAAATTTTTTGTTGATTGTTACAGGGAATAGGACCGAAATGCAAAACTCCGTTGGAAATTGGTATTCCAGCCTCGGACAAAAACCAAATCATGTCTCTTCATAATACTTTGCGAAAAATGGTTACAACCGGGAATGAGCGTAGAGGACGTCCAGGTCCACAACCCACAGCAGCCAACATGAGACAACTGGTAATCTTAATTGTGTTACAATAGTTAAGCACAATTACTGCGTAGAATTGTAAACTTTAGTAAACATGCTGTGTGTCCATTTGGTATGGAAGAGCATAAATTAGCTGTGATAATTATGCAGCAAATCATCTTCAAGTTCGGTGGCTAAGCGTGGGTGATTTTGTCGAGTGTTTACTTTAGAAGAGGCTAGCCTAAAAGAGTAGTCTTGAATTGTTGTAAATGAATGAAAAGTGGGAACGTTTACATTGTTTCCTACAATGTCATGAAAAGAGTACAAGTAGAAGGTAACCCAGCTTTAGTGCAACTACTTTCATAGGAAGAAAAATGGATTCGACCTATTTCTTTATTGTTGATAATTATAGACGTTGAGATTTCAGAAAGAAAATGAGATTTTTCTCATTTGTATACTATTGCTAATTGAAATTGCTAAAAGTTTAGGGCCTAACCTTTAAAAAAAGCAAGATGAGATTAGTCAGACAAAAGCGGTGACTTGATCATCAAACGAAAAGTGTACTAATAAAGAGACCTTCCTTTCCTAAGTTATAATTTGTTTGATTCTTTCTAATGTAAATCCTTCCGTTTGAGGAAAAGGGAAGCAAAGAATTTCCATGAAATAATATTTTAATGAAGTAAACAAATAAGTACTTGGGGAATCTTATTTGATACAAAGTAGACTACATATGCTAGAATATTAGCACCAAAGCGAAAAACTGTTGTATAAACGTAGAGTAATAAAATTCATTTGAGATCTTTTGGTTTCCACACTCCTGTGATTGGATAATTAGATGTGAATCTTGCAACTTTGTTGTTATTGTTAAATTGCAAACTTTCGTAGTAGATGTTAGTAGTGGACAAAGGAAAACGACAGACAGAGTCAGTATCCTTTTAGATAGAAGATTAAAATGATGATGAGACGATAGGAAATAAAAAAGAGAAAAGGAAGAGGCTCGTTAAATTAACTGCACACATCTAAGGTGAGCAGAGACCTGATCTGATTACTAATGATGACTACTGACTACTGACCCACCGCCGTCATTCTTATCAGAAGCTCTCTACACCATTCTTCTCTAGGCAAACGTTGTACAGCAACTTGTACTGCCTATGTATGTCTATGGGTAATGCAATTAAGCTTCCCATATGTCCAGACCAGTCATACATTTTTTATTTACATCTTATATGTATTTACAATATAATATGTAAAATATAGAAGTTTGTCCTTTAGCTATAGAATTTATATATACTATGTACTTGTATATAAATATAGAGAATTGTCAGTATGCTTATCTTAATATATATGATATGCACATGAATGTAAATTAAAATAGATATGTAATTAAGGATTTTCTACTACTAGCAGGGAGCAATGGATCTGTATGAAAAGACTTTTGATCATTATCTGTATTCGGCATGCGGCACTCAGGATTTCGTCTTGTTTGACCTAAGAGAAAAAAAAGTCCAATTAAAAGGAGTTTCATGATCCTAATGGCCTTTTGAACCTTTTACGAATATTTACATAGAACATCCATCATACAATTAAGAGTTGACTAAAGATAGTTACAGGTGCAAGTAAAGTCATGAATCATGTGTGGCTGCACACATAAAAGTTAACTAGTTAATTGTTAGTTACGGCTTCTTCTGGTAATTAGCAACCTTTTACTACACGATTTCATTCTAATTTTAATAGCTATAAAAGAATAGCATCCTCTCTCAGACAGTTCAATTTCCATACAATAGGCATAACCTAGGATAACAGCTTGACATATCACTATGGTCATGCTCAATACTCGCATCTTTTCATGTACTAATCAAAGATAATTACATGATAACTAATCCCACGTCCCTTCAAGATCAGTTACTGAAAATTCACTACCATAAGGTAAAACGGAATCAATATAGGTAATATTGTTGGTTGAAAGAGTACTGTGTGGCTATGTTGACCTAAAATTAATAATATTAACAATTATAATACAACGAATAAATAAACCTAATGGAATCTACTTAATTTTATTACAATAGTATTTAATTCAATTTTACAGTAGTTTAATTAGCAAAATCCCCTTTAGTGTTCTAAAAAGGTAACATTTTACCTACAACTAGCTGGATCATGTCTATGAATGTTTGCACTTGTATAATGTTGTCATTAGTAAGATTCATTACAACAAACAAAACGGCTAATGAAATTTATGGAATTTTGCTTCCTGAATCTGAAAGTAATTTTCGCATATTACAATTTGGTTTCGCTTAGTTATCAGTAGCATCCAAGACCTATATTGCCTACTATAATTCACAAAGCAAGCATAATATTTTTCCGAACTAGCCGAAATAGATTACGCATGACAATTGGTGACTTAAAGCACTGTCTATGCTACCTTATACCTGTGGATATGTAAATCTCAGTCTTTTTGTTTCGATGCTAATATGTAATTCAAATTCTTGGTCTAATTGAATCTAACAGGAGTGGGATGATGAGCTGGCAGCTACAGCACAGCGTCTGGCCGACCAATGTAAATACAACCACGACTGTCTTAATTGCCGTAAAGTTGGTGAGTTTCATGAATTTGAATTTTAAACATTCACTCATGTTGATTGCTATGATTTGTCTATAAAGATAGTCACTCTGGACTAGAATATCTATGTGTACTCAACTTTTTGCAAATTAGTTAGTCAGATAAAAATTGCAAGTCACGATTCTCTCACTTCAATTGCTAGCATTAAAATTTCTCACACTATAAAATGAACAAATACATATATTTATGTTATGACACTACAATGCATAGATCTTTTATGGGATAGGCTTGGTGTTGATGAAATCTTATTAGTATATTAAGCACATTTCCTATATGATATGATGATTTTTATTTTGGTTCAATCATAATAATTGTATTTGCATACAAAATCTTCTTGAAAGATCATTTATCCATAATGTATATGTTTTTTAAGTTAGCACATCCAGCCTATTGCTACTCATAATATTATGTTAACACTTTGATAGGTACAATTCTTAACACTTCATATAAGCTCAGCGTGACTCTGAGGGAGTCTATAGAAGTCTCTAAAGGCGAATGGAGGCTGCTGTAATACAATCTGTCACAAACTCACAGAATTTGAAATTCAAATTGACATTTGCCCAATTATTTTTGTTTTATAGACTTGTTTGCTTCTTTAACAGACTTATCCTCTACTTTATTTATTGTACACTGCATTTTTATCATTCTTAGCTATGTGGTTAAATTTTGTCCTGTGCTGTAAATTATAACGTTTAGACGATAATATTAGCATATCTAATTGAAAATGATTATCGGTAAAGATCGATTGTACCCAAAACAATTAGGTGTTGATAGTCGGTGTAGTAGATTTACTGACTATGTACATGATCAGATATATTAATAGGAATTTTTGAGCTCAACATTGTGTTGCAGCAGAATATAAATGATACCTGAAAGGTGATAATAATTATTATCCCAATATAATCTATAAATGTGATAGGAGTACATGATGATAATATTTAGGTACTACATATTATAACTTATAGCTTAGATTTTTAAGCTACTTACCACTTACATGTACCACCTAAATTCTACCCCAAAAGATTTAGTTGGAGATAAAAATTATTTTGGGCCAATTATTAATATACATATAGATAGATGCAATATATTACTTAGCATTGGCGAGACAGTCAACGAAGTGCTTGTTTGTCTGACAACAATGACGTGTATTGGATGTAGCTTATTAGTAAACTCGTTAACTAAAAGTCAAAGTTGGTCAGGAAAAAAAATAAAAAATGTCATTGTTGTTGAGCCATTTAGATAATCTCTGAAGTAGTTAATGTCAAAGTGAGTGAATCTTGGAGGTATGCAAGTTGGTAGGTCAAAGTGATATTATTGCTGATTGTGAATGCAGACTGTGAAGTGTTTACGGAAACACCTTGAACTTGGCTTGGATTTTGTTGAGCAAGAATGTTATTATATGAGTTTAAATGACAAGCATGAACTGCGGAGGTGGTTAAATAGCAATAAAAAGTTGTTGATTTTATGTAAGACTAGTATAATAATTGTGGCTGTAGACTACTAATCAATAACTGACACTGTGCAAGAATTATTGTATTAAGTAATCTGAATTTTAAACCTTAACCTTGTTAACCTGTTTTCTGTTTTCTGTGATAGATCGATTCCTTACAGGACAGAATCTGTATCAATTTAGCGAAAACTTAATTCGCGATGGGGCTAATTGGGAACAAGCTATTATGGCGTGGTATGATGAAGTGAAGGATTTCAACCCACGAAGTGTCGACTATTTTGAGTGAGTTGATTTTCAATGCTAAATGCACTTTTTTGTGTGTATTTATTTACTGCGAGAGATCTAACAGATTTTGTTTTAATTAAAGTTTTAAGAAAGAGTTGGGCCACTACACACAAATGCTGTGGGCAGACACTTACAAAATGGGATGCGGATATGCCTACTACAATGATGGGAAATGGTATCGTAAACTCTACATTTGTAATTATGGTCCAGCTGGAAATATCATCACAACTCCCATGTACAAACGAGGAGCTCCTTGTTCTGAGTGCCCCGAAGGAACTACCTGCTCTACCCAATACCCTGGTCTTTGCACAGGTCCGATACTCGTAGACATTAGAGCATTTAGCTTTAGTTTTAGTAGTAGTGATGATAGTAAAGATGATAAAAATAAAGACACTAGTAAAGGTAATGGTGGTTTTGAAGCCTTACCTGAAGATTAGCATAGAATTTCTTAGTTTATTAACATTAATGTAGTTACTAACATGTAAAATGTAGATAATTAAATATAGAATAGCATGCATTAGTCATTAGTGTATTAGTAACTAACTTTTCCAGTTTTGCACCGATGGATTGCATGTTTTCCGTAAGTTTTGTCTTCAACCACATTTTTGAAAATTAGCTACACAGGAAGAATAAAATTATATAGATTTATCATGTAGTTTGATTAACATTGTGAATTTATGTTAATGGAAAATGTATTTTTACCATTAGGATCTGGAGGTTCATATTACCAACCTGCACCTGCACCTGTGGCTCCTCCACGTACAACGAGACTTCCACCTCCTACTACTACCACTACAAGAAGAACAACAACTACCACCCGCCGAACAACAACAGCAGCACCCAGAATCGTTTTCAATGAAATTGAGTCAAATGAAATCTTACCTGTTGGAAATATCCAAACATTCAGCATTGCTAACCGTCATAGTGGACCCTCTAGCCAAAACAATCGCATTTCAAGCAACAATCGCCAAAACACCCGTCAGAATTACTACACAAGTGCCCCGACTACAAGAAACTATTATGAGACCACTAGAAAGCCTTACTACAATCAATATACTACTGCCCGGACCATTGCAACAACAAGACGGCCACCTCCAGCGACTACAAGGAGAGTTGTCACTTTCAGCCCTCAAATTGTGTCTGTTAATGACCGTACTCCAATTAGGCAGCAAAATACAGCGATAACAACTTACAATAAGAATAAACAAGCTGCAATTTCATCCTTTAGTGATAATAGAATCCCATCAGGAAATAACCAAATTAGTTTCCCCCAGAATCAAAACAAAATTGATAATCAAATCCAGTCTTTTAATTCATTCGTACCAAACCCTGCAACGACTGTATTTACATCCGCGTCGGATATTCTCGTTAGGAAAATAGATCATTCCCCAGCTCATTTACTCCCGACAACAGATAATATTTTGCTTTACTGCGATTTTGATTTTGAGAAATGTCCCATCAGATTCACTGGAGAAAGCTGGAATTACACAGTGATAGAAACTCCCGGGTATGGCAGAGGATTTGGCACAGTTGTCGAAAGGAATCGATTGACTAATCTTTATATTCGCTCCATCATGGATCCAAAGCAAGATGGTAACATTTGTCTTCACTTCCGATTCATCAACTATCATTTCAGTCCTGATGGCTCTCCAGCTAGAGGTTCCGGTCTTGGTCCCGACGGAAAACCCCTAACAATCCAGGTCACAGCAGGAACTCTACGACAGAAACCGATGGCTGTAGAATTCACGGAAATCTCAAAAACTCCTACAGATTGGCTTAGTGCCCGCGTTCAATTCCGCAATCTCAACTCCATGTTCTTGCTCATATTTCAAGTTCCAAACAATGTTCTTCAGGATAATGTTTACTTTGCTATCGATGATGTATTAGTTACTGAAGGAATTTGTCACACGTAGACATCGGAATTGTTTTTAATTTTACCTATCCTATTATCAATACTCCATTCAAATCCAACAGTACCCTCTCAGGGGTATGCGAAAGATATTATATTTAAATGTAACATTTCTTTATCGAAGTAACGTTGAAAATGCAACAGGAAATGCACAATTCTCGTAGAATAGACAGTTAACACAAATCGTCAAAAAATAGTTCGTTTTCTCAAGATCGCAATTTTCTCGAGGGGTTATTCCTATGATCATGCTATTATTACTTACATATTCAGAGCAATAAATAATCATTTTAGGAACTTGTGAGGGGTAAACGAAATCCTGTAGGGGTATTTGTTAATTAGGTTATACTTATGTAAGTAAAGTAAGCTACTATCTGTAAATATCACAAAAATATTTCCCATTTACTGAAAATAATTGTTTTCAAACGATGAGCAACAATAGGTCTTTGCCTGTACTGTACATCATTTTCATTACAGTGATTAGCTTGTGTAAATATTGTTATGATTTCTAGATTATACATAGGAATTGAAAGTGAATGATTGATTGTTAAATTTTTAATGTGCATATGAGTCAATTTTTATAATTTAGATTTGAGCCAATGTGTAATACATAAAAACATTCTTAACCCATAATGAAACTACCGTTGGTTTTTGAGGAATAATTCACACAACTAAATTACATTAATTTACGCAATGAACACTGGTTAACAGAATTATCTGTTCAATAATATAAATCATGAGATATAATTTGTTATCCGATAAATTCAGAGAGTTGTGACAACAGCTCAAATTATTAACTAGCAGCAAGCCATAAAAACTAACATTTAGTGCAATACTAACAGAAACTAATTCCGGTAGTAGTAAATAATCCCACAATTAAAAGTAAATAGATCTCTGTTGTAAACAATACATATTTTGTTTAGTATTTCAGTTTGAGACAATCGAACTACTTAAAATACTACATTTAGCTCACTCACACAATCTTATGAATTATATACTTCATGTCTCTACATATTACGAGTAACGGTAACTATAATTAATGAAGTACTTAATACGTACTCATGTACTCATGTAATAGCAAAGCCCGTGATTGTAATAATAATATTGTGCCTCTGTATTTAAGTAATTATTCTTAGGATACAGTAATGTTGTAGCAATTAAAATTGTTAACGTTTTAAGCTTAATCTATACAGAATTTCATTTTTAAATGCATGTAGAACTAAAGGAAAATGTGTAAATAAACAAACTTAATATCCGTCTTATGAAAAATTGAATTCCTCTATTAAAGGTTATATTAATATCTTGCACAGATACAAGTTTCAGAGTAGACAGTTTTAAGTTGTCAATCATTCAATTGGACATTTTAATAGCATTGAACTTTTGAAGACTTTGTCTCAACGCTTAAGTAATTTTCTTAAGATTCCTGTAGATTGGTAAAGAAAGAAGTTTGTCAGAGCGTGTGAATGATTTAGGGTTGAGTAAGAATTAGAATGTAAATGAATCAAAAAATCATTTCAGAGATCTCATTTAGATCCAGAGAGGCGCTCTGCCACTGAGCTACAGGCTCGCTAAGTAAGTAAGTATATACGAAGATGCGTTACATGTACAGTAGTAATATTCCTTGATTCATTTAACATTTACTTGACAAATAATAGATTTATAGTTTCGCCTAGCCAAGAATCGAACTTGGGACCTCCTCCACGCTGGACTGAGTCTCTGCCACAAAACTGTGGATGCAAACCAAAGGTTGGGTTCGGATATTATTTCTCTTGACTCCCAGGCCAGTCTTAGACATACATTTTACATACGAAAGCTAAGCGAGTGCATTTACCCCTTTACTTTACTACTACTTCCTTTTCTACAGCCAACTCCAACCTACACATCCATCGGGAATTCTATGCACAAATTTGTATACGGACTAGTTGTACATTTACTTACACTTGACTCCTCTCCACTTTCAACATACCTTTTTTGCTAATGTATGCTCAATCGCGTCGGTGTATTAGTACGTTTCACATACAATTTCAGTCCCTGATTACATAGTTGTAGACTAGTCTAGCGATTCTAGCATGAATGTACGGAGTAAATGAAACAGACATCATCTTTGCCATCCTTAACTATACATGGAAACTTTAATATACTTTATACAAGTTAAATTCTATAGTTAATGCATCCAATGAACAAAAGATATACACTTCCTAATTATCTCGACATATAGTAGTTAAATATCTCAGTCATTCACGTTGGAGTCATTTAGGCCTTTCATATTGCTCCCACACTCCTCGACTCCTTATACTACAATAGAGAATGCAACTTGAATCTACAACTAACTCATACCTACATAATGCATTGCATACTCTCGTGAAGTACATAAATGCCAATTGAGACAGAGTTGCAGTGAGGAAAATATAGCAATGAAAAATTAAATGTAGATAACTTACTTAGAGTCGAGTATTATTTTACTAATAGACAATTTGCATAGAGCTTTTTTAACCATCTTTTTGTCGAGCGGTTGAGGTCGAGCGTAGTGTGAGATTTAGATCATTTCATACAATATCTGTAAAGGAATACACCAAAGGTACGTAATTTTTCAATAAATAAATCTTCATTAACTCTCTAAAAAGTAATCAAATTCAAGAAATGCACGAAGTCACAAAAGAGGAAATTTTGGCCACTGCATAATATCAATTGCCAGTTTGGAAAGAGCAATCTGGGATTTTATATCAACCTGTGACATGACATTAGAAGTTATCACATGCATTTATTCATGTGGGAGGAACGCTATAGCGACATAAAAGTAGTGAATACTGAGATTTCACCTCACTTACTTATTCAAACTAAAATCATGCAAACTATTTCATATGCTTACAGTATTATGCATTTACAACTTAAAGGTGACGAATACCTCTATGTTCATAATGTAGGGTTGTTTCAAATTTTAGAAAATGGTGGGGAAGGCAATTGTTTATTTCGCTCGATTTCACAAGCTTTGTACAACAATTCTCAAAAATATCATCACGCAATTCGGAAATCAGTTGTGAGACATATTACAACGCGTCGTATGTGGAATCGCTTTGGAGAGCTAATAACCCGTTACTGGAAATTAGAGTCATTTCCATCGATAGGGCTTAGCTCATGTAAGCTATGTAAACTAATGTAAATCTATACGACAATATAATAATACGAATTATGTAGCATTAAAAGAATCTGACTAAAATGGACTATGATTACAGCACCGAGACATTGGAAATGTTTTCGAATTGGCAGAAAGTGCGGCAAAGAGAAAAGCAGAGAAAATAAATGGAAATACAGACAAATGATGTCGCAAGGAGCTTTTCCGGGAACTTCGTACGAGCTTCGGGCAGCTGCAGATTTGTTCGGTTTTCATGTAGACTTTCTGGTAGATCTGAGTAACACGAGATATTCCTCGCAGACAGCAGACGATCATTTACGGTTGTATCAATTTTTCAGTTGCCGTAATAATGGGTGTCAAGTTTCTGTCGCAGGGCAATACCCTCATTTGTATTTTCTTCACCGACGGGATTTACAAAGTGAAGAAGGTGGACATTGGGAACTTATGATCCCTATACTTCTACTGTAAGATAATTTGTCCATCTTGTCTTTTCTGTTCTTACTTGAAAGTTGAGATTTCAAGATAAAAATGTAAATGCTTCTTGCTTGGCAATGCTTATTGCTTACGCATGGTTCATACCTCTTGCTAGTAATGGCTTACCAATTATATTTTGGAATAATACAATCTCTGATATCATTTCAGAGTCAACACGATGCCACTTCATCGGAAAATTTATGCAGTGTCATCGATCGGCTGTCGCCAACTGGAGGAAGCTGACGTAAATGATCATCGAGACCTACTAATGTCAGTCGAACACCTTTTTTAGCTGAAGACATCATTATATTTATCTTGGGTAAATAATACTAACATATATATAATCCCTGGTAGGAGAATGAATGAAACTGGAAAGGATATTGATATTCTTGTGTCCAATGGTAAGATTATACCTTTTGAAGACCCAGAGTGGCCGCCGGACGATACAGACAATTTTATCGGATGCGCTCAACCTAACCATCAAATGACAAAGCCGAAAGGAAGCTTATGCGACAGACTTAATTCATTAATATCTATGAATGCATGTAAAGCAGTATCAAATTTATTTAACTGTCTCATTTCATCTAGAGGTTGACAAACTACAATGTAACAATCGGCAGGTACTCCTTAATAAATGATGATATTCAGAAATGCATAGAATAAAGATATCTAATGAATTACTCAACCTTCCTTTTGAATTACCTACTTTAAGGTTTAGGTAGATAATTATGTTCTTTCTGGGTGTAGTGAACTTACTTTTCCACGAATTAGCCATGCAATGTTACTTATCTGTTTATCGAGATAATGGAAAAATGGTAATTCACAATCGTCTGGTCGAGTCAAAAACTGAAATAAGTCGAGCTGAATGTCTCAGTTTGAATTGTGGGCTCATCAGTTGACAACGGAAATTCTCTTGCTTTGACTCCTGCTCAGCCGCTTTCCCATTCCAAAATCCTGTGTCAGTATATCTCATAACTCCTAAAGTAGGATTTAGTAAAAATAGTTTAGAATTGGAGTATTATGTTTATTCTAGTCTCAGAAAATTCAATTTATTAGCAGAAATTTAGAGTAGTTAAAATGGCTAGGAGAACTGTTTTATTTTCAGTAGTGCTTCTATCTTTTGTTTTGGCTCTTGCCGAAGAAGATTGGATTTCGGAGTACTCTGAAGATGAAGCCATCTCCGACGAAGATGTTATTGGCGATGTCACTTTTGATCTAGACAGTACTTCGGTAAGTTCTAGTTTTGAAAATTTAATTCAATATTTCAAATCCGAAAATTATCTATCATAATCAATGCATATTAAATCTCAATAATTCATCAACTAGGTGAAAATGTATACGATAGTAAAAATTCATCTTATTATTTTAGGGAAGGGAAAAGCGTGCAGCGGAGTACCCAAAAGCAGTCGGTTATGTCGGTAATACTGCTTACCATCCTTGTGGAAAAATCGAGGGTTACATGGGCGTTTGTAAACCATTGGCCTTGTGTGCACATTACTACGGCAGTCCTCAACGTTACAATGAAGGATATGGTCATTTCGATGCCTACAAATCCTGCAGATTTGGTTATGGTCATCATGGAGTCTGCTGTCCTGAAGTTATCTACGGTGGTTAGTACATTTGCATTGAATTTATTATTATTTTCAAGGAGTTTAGCCTCCAAGGTCAAAGGTTCAGGAAATTAACCTTGATATGATACTTGTTTGAATTTCTATTATCGTTTGGGATTTATTATGCAAAAATCAATGAAACCAATGCCTTAGGGAGTAATAGTTGAAAAGAGTATTGAATTTTATTAATATGTAACTTTCTGTGATGTATTTCCCAAATTCTGGAGGAATTGGACTTACAATGGCAAACACCAATTACAAATAAGATTTTTATTACAGGATGGAAACCAGCAATTATTAATTACAGTCCTAAAAAGTACGGACATCCATATGATCCTCATTATGCTGCCATTCCTCCTAACGCCATCAAAGAAGCTGTGGCACATTGCGAAGCCTACATGCACAAGTACTACGATAATGATGATTACTTGGGCAAAGGTGAGGACCACGTTTCATACTGGGGAAATGGAGTAGCAAAGGAGCATTACTTACCCGAATTCTCCGATTATGCCTACACTGGATATCTGGGAGTGTGTCTGACAGAATATCTTACCAAACAGTAAGTCATTTACCTTATTCTATATGCAATGCCATTGACAATGAGATAATATTAGTTCGTGTTAGCAAATTATGAGTTACTGTTCAGGAAATTTTAATAGAGCTCTACAGGCATCCGATCACTAAAACTTTCCTTGAAGCGTCACCTTGATAGTGATAGTCAAATTCCAATAGTTGGCTCCAAGGGTAGATATTGTTGAACAATAGTTGGCTAACAAAAAGTATTTCTTAGTTCTAGCTAATGCATACTTCAAGTCTCTAGTTAACTGATAAGTAGAATATTATGCAGGTCTGGGAGAAAGATGCGCACTAATTTAACTATCTAATAGCTGCTTATCGCCTGGATTTTTAGTGTATATGTAGCAATAGTATGTTCTAGTGATTTTGTTCTTCTATCTCGATAGCCAGTGTAAATGTCGTTTTAGAAGTGATTAATGCATTACATATACTCATGAATGGTATTATATTATCAACCGTATATTGTTTACAGCTACGGGTATAAACCGGAGTCCTACTTTGAAGGAGGATATAAGCTCATCGAACATAGTCAATACTTGCCGGCCGCGTTCAACAAAATATGCAAGTCGTATTACAGAAAGTGCTACCCAGCCAAATACAGAAGTATTGAGGGTTATTGCAACAATCTGAAGCATCCTTGGTGGGGAGCAGCTAATACTGCAATGGGACGCATTACACTCCCCTAGTAATATTCAAAATTCTTACTATTACATTAATCTGTCTAAATTGTCAATATACTATAGTCTAAGTAAATATTATTTTTGGTGTCGTTTTCAGTTATAAAGACAAGGTCCACGGAATCTATATGGGACGCCCCAATCCCCGTTACCTTCGGACTCATGCACTTCCAAACAAAAATGTCGAGGAGAAAAATGTCAATTCTTTGTACACCAATTTTGGGCAGTTCATTGTTCATGATGTTACCCATTCCACATTCTACCAAGCCCACAATGGTTTGTTCCTCGATTGCTGCGAAGGCTATAAAAACGACGAATACCACCAAGTCAGTCCGAAATGCTATGCTTTGGCAATTCCATATGATGATACGTTCTACAAACAACATGGACAATCTTGTCTCAACTTTGCCCGATCCATTGTCGGACCGAATCAAGACTGTGCCCTTGGATATGCTAGTCCTGTAATTAATTACATAATATAAATTGGTATTATTTTTGAATTTTTTGTTCTAAAATAATTTTTTCTTTTTTCTTTTTTGCAGTTGAATCGACAAACATCTTTTGTAGATTGTTCTCTTGTTTATGGCAATGACTTAAATACCAGTCATGAGTTGAGGACACACAAATATGGAATGATGAAAATGTCCAAGGTGGACTATGAATACTATCTACCTCTGGCCGATGATGCCGAATGCTTTAAGGGTGCTGGCAAATTTTGCATGAAGTCTGGGGATTTCCGTACAACTATTCATCCTGGCATGACTGGATTACAGATTATTTTTGTCAGATTTCATAATCTTTGTGCTAAACAATTGTACCAACTCAATCCGTACTGGAGTGACGAAAAATTATACCAAGAATGCCGTCGCATCCTCATCGCTGTCACTCAGCATATTGTATACATGGAATATGCACCTCTTCTACTTGGTAAGTACTAACTACTTGGTAATAATGATTTTATTGTCTATATTTGTATTCTAAATTTGAATTTCCTACTTTCAGGATGGAAATTCATGCACGATTACGGGCTTCTATCTGTAACACGAGGCTACTCATGGGACTACAATGACAAACTCATTCCTTGGACGTTTACCGAAACTGCATCTGCTGCAATGAGACATCATTCTATGGTTTATGGGAAAATAGTTCTGGTCGATGACTACTACCATCCGAAACAAACTTTGCATTTGGAACACTGGTACAATAATGACAAGATCTACCAAACTCCATCCAACTTCAATGCAATTATGATGGGATACATGTGGGCATCAAAGAGAAGAATGGACATCTACTACGATCCTGCAGTAACTATTGATAATTTATACAGCTTAATATTGATTGAAAATTATACCGAATTAATTCTTATTTTCTCTCTTGAAAGATTACCGATTATCTTATGATGGATCCATCGAAGACCAAGTTCGGCCTTGATATAGCTTCTTTTAATATTCACCGTGGACGTGACAATGGTGTTCCTCCTTACAACTATTTCCGACAGATTTGTGGACTTAAGAGGGCGACCAAGTGGGAAGACTTCCACGATACTATCGCTCCTTATGTAAGCTTTAAGTCCTTCATTTTAAATTAGTTTCATTTCTTCCTCTCAATGTCTTTGCATATTTTATTCCAGATCGTCAACGAGCTCAGGACTGTATACAGTAATGTAGATGAGGTTGATCTGTACACTGGAGGAGTAGCAGAGACGAACGTGCAAGATGCATTGATGGGTCCTGTATTTTGGTGTCTTGTCGGATATCAGTTCCAGCATTGGAAATGGGGAGACAGATACTTTTACACTCTAGGAGGACATCGACACTCGTTCTCTTTACGTGAGTTGTGCATATTTTAAGATAGTTTTATAATAATGCAATTTTCATTTACTTAAACTTCCTATTATGTTGAAATAGCCCAACTTCATGAAATCCAAAAGATGTCAATGGCCAGCATGATATGTATGACCACGACTATAAAAAGGGTTCCAGCAATGGCCTTCAGAACACATTCGAATTACTCGTAAGTTTTATAAAACTCTATTTTTATTGTAGATCGATATGACCTTAGATTGATATTTAAGAATATGAAATTAAATACGCGTGCTTGCATGTGTATGTAAATAGACAATCAAGATTATGAATGACCATGCAAATTGTTGATAAACGTATATTTCACTTAATTTCAGAAATCCGCTCGTGAATTGTAATGACCACCATCAAATACCTAGAATAAACTTTGCAGTGTTTAGTGGAAAGTACTAATGCTGTTACCCGGTTGTTATGTATTCTGTTATTTATGTTATGTAATAAATACTACAATATATTATCGATGCAGTATAAATGTCAAATTCTATTCCATATACATCATAAGTATTAACAACTTCATAGTTCATAGGTTCATAAATCTTGGACTCAAATTTTTCTATCCTGACTGACAGAAAAAAATGTTCCAGTAATTTCATAATAATAAAAGTATATAACGTAATAATACATTTTGTGCACAAAAGAGCATGTCCGAGTGACGTTTACACAAAACGTTTGTACTAGAAAATAGCCCAATTTTCTGCATTGGCTTGCACACTACTAAATATCGACAAAATGTTTTCGAGTAGTTCATGCATGAATTTTGCACAGATAAACGAACCGAAAAGAGCTTATAATGACAGGAGGCATTCTTGCTACTTACAAAACTGTAAGGAACCCGTATATTTCCAGTTCGCTAATAATAGAGAAATAAGGAAAAGCAAGGATAGATTACAGATCAACACTGAACATGGAATATAAGGTTAGAAAGGTAGCATTCGTCCATTGTGAATTATTAAGAAGCGGCTGTGAATTCAAAGCTTTGCACTTTCTACTTACCGGTATAACATAATAATGTAGTAAATTATCCCTATACATAGAAAACGATACTTATCTTGTATGCCCGTAATATGAAAACAAAGTTCAATATTACAGCACTTGTTGGCATGATGCACTTAGCTCTGATATAATATACAATTTTCTGAGCTAGAAGTACTAAGCCTTTTTGTCATCGGCCATAAACTTTCTCTAGGGTTCTTTCCCTTTGTTTTCTATTGACACTAAGGTTGTTGAGAGTGAAAATTCAGCGTACACATAAGAAAGGTAGATAGCCGCAGAGTGAATAAGTTTGTCTATGAAAAATGCTTTGGAGTTTGTATATGGCACGTAGAATAAAGCTGAAATTTAGCAAGATGAATTTAGGAAGGTAGCTTTACAAGTAGATTCTAATTATGAGAAGGAATAGTGAAAGTGATAGTATGGCAAATATTTGCACCAAAACACTTAGGACCAAGTAAACAATTCTCTTTTAAAGACTTGGAAATTTAATCAAAAATTGATTTTCGTTTAACTGAGGTACATAGAGAATATGAAAGGTCAAGTCGAAGCAATTCGGTGTGGCTTTTTGTGATGCGGAGAGGGAGAAGGAAAGGTTTAGATAGACTTGCTGTATTATTGATAGGAATAGAGTGACGAGGGATGAGAAAAAGCTTTCCTTGTCGTTCTTACGATCAATATATACTCATAATGCAAGTATTTGTTTACTACGAACCGTTTTGGAGTTCACAGATCACAAAAATCCTAGCTAAGTGCTCTTCTGCAAAAGTTGTACCTGAATTGATATTGTAACGAAGAGCTATTGATAGAATATTATCTCATGATTGGATGGGCATGATCTTCCAATCTATCTTTTTCCATAAGCACTTTCCAAAGAAACCAATCCAGACGAATCCACTAAAAGAAAGTAACTACAAATGGAAGTAGGCTGTACGTTTACTTCTATCGCCTCGCTGCATTCATTCCTATTTTTTTGACATTAAAGCACCGATTGATTTTACCCTTGTTCACTTGACTTCCCGTTCCTGTGGTCCACATTCTATACGACTTACTTTATCTAATGGTAGACACACTCAATGTAAAAACAGTAATTCATCGCCAAGATAAATGTGAAAAATGAATGCTTCCTTTTTTCAATTCAACAAAAACTTGGGTGAACACAACTCTGATGATGCAATGCAGTCAGACTGAAATAAGTAACTACCAACCGCATCAAAGGAGAAAACTTTTCTGTCTGTATAATTCCATCTCATTTCTACTGATGCTCACATACTTGACAGCTCCAATTTTTCGAATTCTTATATTTACGATTATTTACCAACTCTTTTCTTCCTTTTTTTCTCAATTTAATAATACACTCGTAGACCTAAGACGTAATTCTTACAGAAAATACACTGCGCGACCTACTTTCACAGAATTAGAACGATGTAGTAGATAACGATATGGTGGGAGATCAACTCAAACTTCTCGATTCTTTCTACAAAACCCTGATTTTTGTACTTATGTAAAGATGCCATAATGATGCGTACAAGTTACGATCTCAGTTACTCAACTTTACAACAATTAGTAACATGTCCGCAAAACTTTTTGCATATCTATTTACTTCTATTCTATTTATTCCAACAAAAGATTCTCTCTCTGCAATTACTTGTTATGTAAATAAAAAGTTTCTATTTCCTCTATAGTGGATTCTATATGCTTCTTTGTCCAATATGTACACATATTCCATTTTCAACTGCTGAGGTGACACAGCTAAAGTACACACTCAGCAAGTGTCCTTCTTTTCTATGCTGCCTTTATGCATCAATGGCTTCCAACTTGAATCTGTAGCACCATAGATAAGGATTATACGATGTTTTCTACACGTAATCTTTCCTTGTATAACGTGAAATGTTACACAATACCAAACTAACTCTAACTCTTGTATTTTCCTTGAAAGTAGATTCAGTTACAATTGTACACTACACTATTTATGTAATAATATCAGAGTATGAATGTAATTCAGGAACTTTGTACAATTATACCTTTTTCTTGTACATTTATTATTATTATATTTTACACACATCTAGTAACTACTTTCACTATATCTTTACAGACACATTTTTAGCAGCTTTAATCTTTATACAGTAATATTATGTGAAATATTGAGTGTAGGTAATGACAGGGTCGAAACTGTTGGATAACTTTTACAATACAGATATACCACATAACTTCAAACCATTTGCATAAAGAACTTTTGACGAATCCTTGGATTTAATGATATTAAAAATAATCAAATGTCATATTTTGTGTCACATCTTCATGTGTTGTGATTCTTGTGATCGTGCTACATTTATGCTTATAATTTTCAGCAAGGATGTATTTCTGATGACAGAAAATTCCTCTGACAATAAGATTTTGTCTAATTGTTTTTGAGTACAATTGGTGAATTATTAAATACCACTTAATCAGATACAACATTCAATACACAATTTTATAACACCAACAGTACATTATTGTAACAAGAAGTGCACACTTCAAGTTTACAGAGCAGATTATCTTTACAATAATAGTGATTTAATTTTTAACATGCATACAATTACAGTATCTGTACATACATTACAATTTGATTTGGTCTTTCATTATTATAGAACTGCGATTACTACATTGATCATTGAAACAGTGTCTGGTGAATGAAGATTACTAACAACACTACAACATGGGACACCATTTTATCCCAACTTTTCTAATCTAGCAAACATCTCGACAAACAAATCAATTTGTGTGAAAGCTGTATGGAATTGAGAGTGTGGCAAGAAATGGAATGTTTGAATAATATTTTCCAAAAATTATAAACCAGAAGAGTTTTTCAACTATTTATGTACATTGATTTGTATAAACGGAGGACTACATTCAGAATTGTAGTATATGTTTTAATAAATATCGATTTAAGTGCTTTTGCACACATCTTTGAACAAATTCACAGAAAAAACCATCAACTAGATCGATTGTTGAAAGGAATTAAATAGGTACTGAAAGAAGCTGTATGAAAAGATAGCACAAAAATCTCTTTATCATAAGAACTTAGACTTTTCCTGTTTGCAATTTGCTGAATGCTGATACCGGTAATAATAATTTAACGTTTAAAAATAAAAGCAGTAATAATATATGAAGATCTTTAGGGAATCGGCTGAATACTCTAACTGTTTAGCATGTTTAATATTATTACAATTAGGCATGGTATTATCCGCTGAATGTAATACCCACTTTTCATCTTACTGACTTTTCTACACACACACATGAACGACAAAGACTTGGTGTAATATTAAAAGAGTAAGATTATGAATCGGAGGAGGAAATGATGTAATACTACTTATTAGTAGACGTGGTGTTTCTTGCAGCTCTGTTAATTTTCCGTTGAATTTATGGGAATGAGATTTTGCCGAAAATGAAATTTCCCAGAGAGCTCGGGTCTTCAGAGTAGAAATATTCTTTCCAAAGCCCAGTGTAGTAATCCAAGTCAACAATGGCTTTCCCATTCTAAAATTGTCATTGAAAATGCAAACTGAATTATTGCAGATATTAAATTAGCATTTAATATTGCTGAAATTATGCGGAGCGGAAACGCAAACGCGATCTAAAAGTAATTGTCTTGCGGGGCTGTGTAGTAGAGTAACTTATGGGACATGCGAGTAGAGTGTACTAATTCTAGTATTCTACTATAAGGTTGTAAAATCCACTTAGAAAAGTAAAGTGATTGCTCTTTGCCGCGTTTTACTACTTACGCTACTCAGATCTGCTGAGAATGGAAAGCTTTTTCAATATTCTTTTCATGATTAGAATCTTGGTTACTACGTTCATAAGAGCATTAGCTTTTTGTGTCATACTATAACAAATGGAGGAATAGTAAACGGGCACTTTTGAGGCTGATACTAACTAGATCATCATTCTCCGTATATATTGCTAACGAACGATAAGTGATGGGCTGAAATTGAATTGCAAGGGGAATCATTAAGGCTTCCTTATTGGTCTTCAGCCAAAATACTCTCCTATCTATAGAAAACCCTAAAGCGTGAAAGGAAGAGAATTTCACAAGGGGACTCCTAAACGTGTAAATGAGAGAGGGTAAAGGCCCTAGCCAGTTTATGGTTTAAGTGGATAGATAGTAAAACGGTCTCCAAGAAAAGATATCTAGCCAAAACGATACCAAAATACACTATAAGGTGGGTTACTAAATCACACAGCATTAATAGTTACGACTTTTTCCCTATAATCTGCTTCACTTAAACTTGACACGGAGGCTTGGTGTAAAAATCTCCGCTAATAATAACCTTTCAAGACCACACATACTTAGGGTATCATCTTATTCAACTAAAAAATCTTTGTAGTAGGGAAAGTGGATCTTAATAGGGATGGAATCACGAGAGAAAGGAGACTTAATGTACAAGGAGTTTTAAACGTAAAGAAAGTACCTTGGAGAGTGTTTCGAAAGCTTTACGACTCTCAGAAGCAGCGACGCCGAAACTTGAACATACGGATGTAAACTCTTCAACGTCTATGCAGCCATCACCTGGAAAATCATTTTAGCGCAACCTTTAATTCATTTGGATGCCCATGGAGAGATTCATCTCCAAAAATACATTTTTTTTCAAAAATTCTTTGAACTAATTCATGTTTTTTCATTGCTCTTGCTTGAGTATCCCATTAGGGAAAATCATTTTTATGTTCTAAGTCAATCATGGAGGACGTGCAGGTGACGTCGTTTGCCTGGGAGTTGAATTCTTTGCACTCAGTTGGATGCAATGGCACGAATTCTTATAATTTATTGTTCGTTTTCCCTTTCTCTATGTCTCCAAAAGCTTTTTCTATAAAAGACATAACCAACAACCAAGTTGGAACGTTTCCTTTCATCTTCCTCCCTTTTGTATCTTGTCTTTCTATATACGGAACGAACGAATGCTTTATTCAATTCTATTCCATCTGTCTCTCTTCAGTGTCATGTTCCCGAATGCTCCAATCCTTTCTACCTACCTACTCTCACTTCATCACTGACTCTTCTTCTGTAATGGACTCTGATTTGTGGTAAAAGACCACCACATAGCACCGAAACCAAAATCACAAACCAATACCATGTGTTCAAATACCTCTTTACAAATAACATTGATACACCAGAAACTCATGGTTGATAGTTTTCAATTTCGACTCATTACTCTCAATGTCCATTATGCCACACGACTTAACAAAACTATGCTTTTCAGTCCACCTCATTCATACCATTTATAGAAAAGGATACAAAAAGACTATAAACAATACTTTTATGTAATATTGGCTTCCCTTGTACCAGTAGATAATATTGTCTAGCCTCTGGTGCTGATTGTTACTGACACAAATCAGGATTTGATTGAACTTTGACATTTGAATATTTGAATACCTGAAGTATCTTGTAGTTGAAACATGAAATTCATGTAAGATCGTTGCCAATCTTCGCTGCTTGCTTGCTCTGCCCATAATTGACACCATTCTTCGCGACTCACCTTAAAACATGCACAATATTTTCATCATTACTACTTGATACTTATTATAATGACAAACAAAACAAACATTATAGCTTCTAAATTGTTCCGAATGAATTGAAAGCACTTAAAAACTATTTTAGTAAAACTAGCGTGTGCAAAAAATTGCCAAAAGTAATACAAAGGTACACAATTTAAGAAATTTGTTCTTGGAAAAGTCTAACTCTTTAGTTTCTTTCGTGTTTTTGTTCTTACTCATAATCATTGCTTGTTGTGTACACTCGGGATTGCCGTTATGCTTTGAAATGTTTAACGTTTTCAAGTTTGTTATTTGTATTGCATGTGCAATAACGCATATGAACATTTGAGCCAAACGTAACTGTATGTATAAAATAATACTTGACGAAAAGAAACAAAGCAATTGCTTAAGGCTAAGGTTTCCCTTTTTCATTTGTTTTGAGAAGAAAATGTAGCGTATTGGGGCAAAGTAAGTTGTACTTAAAGTAGAGCCTGAAGAATCATATCATTTTTATCGAGACTTGAAACTTTACAGAACGATAAAATTACTTTACTTGGAATGAAGTATCTATGCCTAATATTTTCTCTAAATTATGTTATTCTTCTAAAAAACCTACATCTATTTGCAATTTAATTCTGTTACATTTGGCTGTAAATATTTGAGTGGTCCAAAACTAAGAAACTCAAATAACTGCTAAAATAGTTTTTGCTCATGAATTAGAAAACTTATAGCTTTTGGAATAATTTTTCAATTCAAAAAGTGTAATTTTAGATCATTCTTATGAGCAAATAGAATTCTAGAACCGAATCTATGAAACTAAATAACAATGCTGTCTTTGAGCAATTCTAGTTAAAACCTTTGACTTGTGTATTTATGATATCCAAGATGACATGAAATTTGTCATTTTTGATAGAAGTATGGGTACAATGAAATAAAATCAGGCCTAACCTATATTCATATAGGTTCATGGCATTCGCATATTCATATTTTATTTGAATGTTAACAAGGAAGAATGTAGTGGAGAATGCATATGGCTATTTAAACAGGCTGAGCTTTATTAAAATCTAAAAACATCAAAGAAAGCATTTCAAAGTGAATTGTCACTCATCCAGAGCACATATGGAATATTACAATTGAAAAAAATGGTTCTTTTCCCTTTTAATATTACTAGAGGGTAGAACGGATTTTCATGATGTCATTTGCAGTAAATGAAAGAAAAATCAATGGCTAAAATTTAGAATAGAACTTTTAGAATATATATAATTGGATTTAGCTCAGGTAGATTTGTTAGTTCAACAGTTCCTGTAAAATAATCTGTTTTATCGTTTGACAAATAGAATTTGTATTGTGTTTCCTCCTGTTCAAGCATTTCTATCGTTGAAGTAGAGTAAGCCAACACTTTATCTATACAAACTTGCTTTGTGGGTCTATGCGGCATTTAATAAATAGAATGCATAAGGTTTTGTATGTATTTACATGGTAGTAATAATTTGGTAGAACAAAGAGTTATAATTCTAGGTAGTGAATGCAGTGTAGAGATGAGCAGATGTAATGTTTGCACTAAATTGTTATGTGACTGCTGTGAAGCACACGAAAATGGAGTTGTGTAAGGTTGTGTAAATATTGGCGAGTTCCCTTGTAAATACCCGAATGAATGACAGAGGCAGTCATCCGTTGGGTGCACTATTTAGAAACATGTAAAACCGATGTTCACTCTAATGCGGCACAGAAACAAACTGCTACTTCCGTTTTGTAACTATATTTCTATTATTATGTCTGAGAAAATAGCAACCTGTTCATCTTTATTGGCATCTGCACGAACTCGAAGAGCTTCCCAGATTTCCAGGAATTTATCTTTCGTCTCCGTGTACTTTGGATCTCCAGTGGACCAACCACGAATCCGACAGATTTGCTGCAAGCGAAAAAGCAAAAGGACATAATAAAGAACGTACACACGTTCTACTCATCTACTATTCTCACAAGTACACTTATATAATATTACCTAAGTCTCAACCCACTTCAATATAAAAATACATAGCTTTACCAGCAATAACCAAGGCACGTTTCTCTGCACATTTTCTGAACGTACTTATTGTGCATCGGGGTATTTTATAACGTTAAGCTTTATATAATACCATGTGCGACAACATTTTATTTTGTAGTGCATACCTCTCTGTGACAGGAGATTAGGACACAATACCGCACTTATACTATGCACTATTGTTTCACTCTTAATACACGACATGTTACTTTATAATGAATTGAACAAAACTGCATTCAGAAAACAAAATATTACGACATAACTCGCTTGACCCAAATAAATATATACTTGTACAAATTGTCCAACCAATGGGCTCTTCTTCAACACTATCTCATATTCCACCCACGCTTACTGCCTACTGCACAGCTATTCAGCAGCTGCCCATTTATTATGACATTACAACTTTTGCTCCCGACAGTATAACTCAAGTCGGAGGTGACTACTGTTACAAAATCTACTTTCCTACATTATTGTGTCTTGCATACAAATCTTTCCCCTTCCAACACTACAATTCAATATCCACACCTAATATTTTTTACTATGTTATGGAGTATCTGAACCGGAACATTCTAACTGTTCTCAGTATCGAACACAACAATGATCATCACTATTATATATAATCGCTGATGGACATGTGTAAGTCGAATGCACGGAATTTGTCGTCAAAATGAGCTAGCATTGAACTGTATTACTCTATATCTGGATGGACTGAATTGTACTGAATTGGACTGAATTGGATCGAATTGGACCGATCGATTTTCAGTTAACTTTACGAAGATATTTTAGCAAACTCTTAGCATAGCAAAATTTCGTATGTTTTGTGGTAATAATTCTTATGTAATTTCAACACATTTTCCTTACCATTAACTCAGGTTAGTTTACCTTTCTGGAATTTGTTATTAAACGTTTCATTAGTATCTCATCACAATAATATTCTTGACTCTAAGTGATTGTATTGAATAGGATGTGTTGAAGTTGAATCGGCTGACGCATAGCCAAAAGATAACATTTCAAAGTTTGTACTAATGTAAGCAAATCAATCAATCCAAATAAAAAGTACCCAACATTTTTTGCAAACTGTAGTTTTAGTATACTATAATACTGATTTCAACGATTGGATTTAATGATGAAACTACATTATAGCAACAAAAATGCGTAGAATGAGTGAATGTTTAGCTATTCGTCGCCTCGCTACAGCCACAGCTACAACTATAACCTTTTTGCTTGCCAAATAGAATCTACTAGCTTTTACACAATATAAAAACTCCAATACCTTTTCGCAAAATTATGCTACCTAATATTTATACGTATCAGTTAATAAACCAGGTCGGATAGCTGTTTTTTTCGGTTAATTTAGTAGATTTCAAAGAATTGCGTTATTGTTTTTGAAAACGAACAACATCTGAAACATTTTTGATGATCATTCCTCAGCCCAAATGACGAAGCTTAAAGCTGGGATTTCACTTTCACTTAGAAGTAAGTACCATTTATTCCACCCACAAAGATACTATTTTTGTTATTGACAGACAGGACAGGATTGTTCTGCTTATCTGCTTTTACTTACGACGACGGCAACTACGCAGAAAAAATTCATTTCCGAAACCCAAAATTAGTCAAAATGTTTTTATTATTGTTTCTGACTGCTATTTAAAAGTTTCTTGTTGGAATATACTAGATCGAAATCTATTTATAGTTCATACTTCATTGTAGTGAATCTTTGGTTTCGGTTGTATAGATCAATTTGAGTAGTAGGGAAAAGTAATTAGGTATGATGTAGCTATAATTTTGCATTGCAGCATTCTACGAATGTGGACGATGCATGTCAACCACACGGCCGTGCACAGATCTGAAACGAATGAATGGAAATGGAAATATTTCATATATTTAATGTCTTTTCCTTCAAAAGCCATTCCTTCATGCTCTGTCAGACAACGCAATGAAATAAATATTCGCGCAGGAAATAATAATGACGGAATGCTTCCAGTAACGACGAAGAATGGAATTCAAACTGATACAATTCAGTAGATGTACCTACATAGAGTTATGCAAATAATTTATTTTATCCGTAGCTGCATTTCAAATCCTATAAGATGCATAGCCTTGAAGTAACTAATCTCAAAAACTTGAATTGGGGATGCAAAACGAAATTCATTATGAACGCAAGATGACGAATGCGAATTGCTTTGTAAGCTTTGTAAGCTTATTTCTCAAGCTTTTTAAGCATATTATAATAATGCTATATGTATATACAGTAGAAAATGAACAGACACAGGCAGATTGATTAAGCAATCAATAGCAACTATTTCCGAATTCCTTCCCTCTGGATTCGCAATCTATATTAAGCATTACACAAAAATATCTGGCAATCATATCTAACGGATCCATCAGTATAGCTTAAGTGACCATAATCAGGGACGTTTCAAATATTTCACATTTACACTGTTCCCATTATGCAAATTAATACGGGAATTATCTTACCCGTTTTAAAAGTATTATACAAAGCGACCAGCCGTTCTTTATAAACGACAATTCAGCTATTAAGAATTGCAATTAACAATAAAATATTTTAATACATTACCTACCCCATCATTCTCTTCTTGAACGATTAGGATTGAGACCCAACTAAATAAAGCACCAACATTTACAATTTCCATAATGTTTTTGTCCAATATATACACATAGGATGGCGTATGGCTCACGGAAGTATTTTTGTATTGTGGAAATGAAAAATGTTGATTACGGTGAAAGCACTAATGTCGGTAAAAAAATTGTACAAAAATTGTTGGCTTTGGAATACTTTTATGAATCTTTCCCCTAGCAGATGAATAAGTCTAATAGATGGGATTTCCCTTTCACTTTCCTGCATTAGATTCAACGCAGTAAGTATAGATGTAGAAGAACAAAGTTTCCTAACCAGTTGAGATTACATTTTTAGACAGTATCGCTTCATTTCAACAGAGTGGAGGTTGTTTTCAGATACGGAATACCTACCCGTCGGTTTACACAAAAGTTATGGTAACCTCCCACGAAGACAACCCCTCTGGAGCTATTGTGCGCATTAAATAAGGTCATCAATTTAGAACAAGTATGTAACATGTGGCCTTATGTAATGCAACTCTATAAGTAACTGGCCAAATGGACTAGTAAATATGCATTGCAGCAGATAGGCAAGAAGTAAAAAGGAGGAAATGTATCTATAGAACGAGATTCCTTAATAACATGTACGTGTAATACGAGACGTAAACAAAACACCTAAAGTGGTTGAAAGTAGTCTTATTTCTGTTGCCTGCAAAATGCACTAAAATATACCCTAAGTAAGAGTTACTCAGGACATACGAAGCTCCAACGGAAGTAATCTAATGCGGTAGTCAATATGGAGATACAACAATTGCGTCGTGAATGGAATAAGAAACACAAAAGAGTTATTCCGCGTGAAGATGTGTGTACAGGAACTGCTGAATTGATGCCACTTTCTTTCTTGGATAGATCTCAGCTACAGAAACAGCTACTAACAAAATGAAGGAAACTTGCCCAAGACAGGGACAAACTACATGAGGTAAATGTGTTACCATTTTTCCAATACGACATACTATAATGTATTTAAAGCAATACATCTTCACTCTCCTCCAGCGAAAATAAATATAATAGAAAATTCTGATTTTGTTTTCTCCATTTTGAGAAACTCTTTTTCCTGTCTTGTACAGAATTGTCGTTTTTATAGTTCCAACGAATGTCAGTGAAAACTAAAAGCTAATAATTTATTTCAAAAGGCAGTTGACAGTAGTACTCAACAATAATGTTTGTTTCCGACTTACAATTAGTGTAGTATGTCCAAGTCATAAGTCTTCGCTTCAGCTGAATAAGTAGGCCAATCCATTTATGTCATAAATAAATACCAAGAAATGATAACAATCCAATTTTAGGCTTAAGTGAACTGAACCATATCAAATCTTTAAAAGTGTTAATAGTATACACATGAAAAAATGGAGTGTTAGCTTGCATTTGGTAAATAGAAGATGTAAATGAGAAGTGCATGCAGGAAATACAGAAAATTGTATTGTTTTCAAATGTTTGCATTGATGATTCTGAAAAATGTAAAATACGCAGTGAGCGTAGGACACAGAATTGCTTTTTAAATTAATAACAGGGTTCGCCACATATCTACATTCTACAATCTACATTAGCTACAATATTCATTTTTGAGATTGAAACTGTTTTTCACAACTGGATCTATATAAAATTAACATTGTGGTTCTTGTGTTTGTTCGTCCCAGCACATAATATCATTTTTGAGCTTGGGCAATGTATTTTTAAGGACATAATTGCGCATTAGAAGTATGAAATACCGAATATCTGCAGTAGTACAGATAAAGGTATTAATTTCATTTGACAAACTTTAATTGACAGGCATTGACAGTAATAATAATTTGTTAATATCTATTTCACGTTTAGATGATCAATGGAACCTAATGATACTAATGAACTTTTGTTTGGTTGAGAGAATTGACTACATTAGCATTACGTCTTCAGGAGGTAACAAGTAAATTTTTTAAAAACAAAGATAAACTAATGTATTAGTTCCAATTATTTCGTAATAAAGTCTACAACACTATTTCTCGAATATATTATGGTCAATGGTATTCAGTCAACTATTATCATTCTGCCTGTTACCGACTACGAATAGCTCATCTAAAGCATGCGCAAGTGGCAACAGCAAAGCATGCAGACCAAAGTCTACAAGAAGACGAGATACGAAGACTCAGAATGTTCGCGAGAAAAGTACACCTCATGGGAAAGCCAAGCGGCAGACATCTTCCACTACTCGACCGGTCAACACCTAATCTTTTATTTCAAGTCTCACCTTGAGTTGCAGTTATCTTTTGATTTTGAATCTTATTTCATAATTTCAGTTTACTTAAATCTAATTGAATTGTCAACAGTCAACATTGAATCTAATACTAATTGTACTTCACACAGTTAATTGAATTGAATATTAAAAGTGTTTCTGAGAAATTCTATCGTTGGTTGGAACTCGTCAACACTAATTCAACAAGCTAGGTGTGCACGTAACTCATCCCCGAGTATTATACATTTTATTATTTGCAATTCATTGATCACAAGCATTTACCAATTCAATATTAATAATAATATACCGTTAGGCTTGGTTCAGCTATTTCATTCAATATTAAAAAGGTTCATATCATTCATATAACCAATAGAACCAAACGACCTAACATGCCTAAAAGTAAATATGTACAGCTGAAAAAAGCTAAGTGTATCAAGAAAGTATTTAATGGAACATCACGCACACCTGTTCTAGTAATACAAGGTACAAGAATTCTGTTGGTTGATCAGAGAAATAAAATTGAATGAATTTTGTTAAGGATAGTAGTAAAGCTCACTTAAGCAACATAAGCAGATTGATTGAATGTCCAAAGTGTTGTTTTATCAATCTCTTCTGTCCATTGCTAGCAGTTTACACAGTTATGTCTCCATTATAAATGTCAGATTGTTTACGTAAAAGTTAATTTCGGGTAGTACACTACAATACTAGTTACTTTACAACTCATTTTAATTTAAATTTTAATATAAATTTTAATAATAGGTATATACACAGTAGCTTGATCCCCATGGTTACTCCCCCACATGTGGGGGAGTAGCCATGGGGATCAAACTACTGTGGGTATATATATATTAAAATGTTTGAAAGAACTCTCACTATGATCTCCACTTAAAAATGAAGGCATTACCTGTTTGGCTTAGACTAAATTGGACCGAATTGGACTAAATTGGACTAAATTGGACCGAATTAGACTAAATTGGACCGAATTGGACTAAATTGGACCGAATTGGACTAAATTGGACCAAATTGGACTAAATTAGACTGTATTGGACTGAATTGGACCGAACTGACAGGATCGAGTGTCCCACATAGCGAATTAACCTGCATCGTATAAAAGGATAGAAATACTTCGACATACCGTATTAGTTCATGGTCTGATGAAAGCATAGATAACGAGCATAATAATGCACTATGCAGTATGCACTACCAAAGCAGTAGATTGTTTCATACCAGACTTTCTCCAACATTATGCAACAGAAAGCTTATGAATATATCAATGAGATCCTTCCACAGAATCTACAAACTATGTACGTCATTTCATTTACATTAAGAGTAGCAATATTAATAAGTAATTTACTAGTTTAGAACAGCAGAAACCTTTTCACTCCTACTTTCGCTGGTATGCATAATGGATTGCTACAATAGAGTGGGTAGAAAACAATATCTAATTTGTCTCTTTCGCGAAATAAATATTTCAATGTCTTAAATAGCACAGAACCCACTAGTATAGATAATACAAAGACTAATATTCTAGAACGTCTGATAATCAAATTGTAATATAAAGAATGCTATGATATAGCTTTAAGAATTATTATTACTGATTTATTTTACACCATGATAGGGCAGTGACTAATAATTGCAATAATTACATGCGTGAAATCAGAAACACGCAGAACAGGTAAACAAAAGAAGTAATCTGGGAATTTAATATTCAATATCAGGTCGTAGTCTTTGTTATTTTTTGTTCTGGGAAACAGAGGTAGGTAAAATGAGAAAGAAAAGAAAGGAGGGATTTGGATGAGAGTAAATGGGAATAGGGAAAGTAAAGGCACCCTGCCAAGTGAGATTAAGAAGTTGAACATGCGGAGCGGATGTCACAGTGGGATGACTACATCACATCTGCGATCCGATTACCCTTTAAATCTTTACAGTTTTGTTCATATGCTTATTATTACCGAAATGATATAGTTACATTAGGCTGAATGCAAATACTGGAAAATTACATGTCTAATGTCGACTCAATTCATTTCACGTGACTTCACTATTCAGTAGATCTAAAGGTAAAGTAAGGTAGAAGGTTGTGTAATAATATCTATATGTCTATATTCTACTATATTCCTTTATTCAGTAGTTATATAGCAGCAGAGGAGTAATAATAGTATATTTGGAGTCTAAGTGTCTTTTTACAGCCTATTCCACCCAGCCGATGCAAAACAATCTGCTCAGTACTACACTAACCATAAAGTGCAAGTGTCTATTGCCTACTGCATCGAAAATATCATGCAGTATGAGTGCCACTCTTTTGGTATAACATTTATGTCCTAACACTGCGATAAAGAATATATTTAGTAGAATATACGGTACATATAGATAATTACACACTAACCTTTATTCCTGGGACGTCTTAAATTACATTGCATTATATTCCATTGCTTGATCCGCTTTTGTGCGGCTTATTGCCCATTTCCCTGAAAATTTCCGTATGGTCCTGACACACTATACTATTGCAAGTTTTACATGACAAAAGCAAAAGAAATCAGAGTGATGGCTCCAATATCCCATAATATCTATCTCTATAGTGTAATTTATTTTACTTACTCTGTAGTCAAATAGTAAACTGCCTATCATAAAACGAAACATGCAGAGTTACTTATAGCTAAATATCAATCTGCAATCTACATGGTTAAAATTCATATGCATACATTATGAATAATATTAAATATTTCCATTTAGGTAGTTTATATATTAAGCTACTTTTAGTCGTACAGGGTAGTCAAGATAATATAACTTTCTTAATATAGCTTTAACATGTTACAATAGGTTAAAGGTGCGGCTTTTATTTAGGTCGGAACTATACCCTGTATAAAGTAATATCATGACAAAATATTAGTCTGAGGAAGTCAGAAGAGGAAGTTAATGTAATATCTTGATGTTCCGTTTAATTCGATCGCGCATTCAATTCACAATCACCGAGGTGAATAGAGTTGACGTTTCCTTTGGCTTGAGTTGCCTAATCTGACTCTACCATTTACATTACACATGGCTATATTTATTTATGTAGACATCTTCGTAGCTTCTGCCTGCTCAGAGCATCGAATGACAGGAGGATATTATTATCAATTTGGATGGAGTTTTATGTATATTTTAATAGTAGGAGAAATAGAAAGATTGTAGCAAACTGCTAGCTAAAGAATACATGAATAATAACAGAGGACTAACGAGTGCTTCAAGTGGACTCTTTCAGTCAAGAGACTCTACTTGAGACCAGGCTCTACCTTCTAGCAATGAAACTCGAATTAACGGACTCAATGTCCCTGCTCATGTTTGAGTAAGCTCTTTCAATTGTTTGCTCGCTCATGCTCTATCCTCATCATTCAAATATATTCCATCTATATAGTCTGTCTTCTGAATACTGCCAATTAGACTCACTTTTAATATTACACTTACGACAACCCAGCACACCAATATCACAGACACACCCCACAATCTACCGAAGGAGTAAGCAGAAACAGAAAGTAAATGGTAATTATGCGAAACATTTCCATTTTTAGTTATCCTTCAGTTAGGACATAACTACCACGTGTAATTGTACTAAATATCAAATTATAGTCAGAGTCAACAGTCTAATAATTATCTACGTACAAATACGGGGACCTAGTACAGAAAAACAATAGTATTTACATATTATTATTCATTTCGACACTTCATTCATTAACTTCTTTCCTAAATTAAAATCCTATTTGAATCACACAGATCAAGTCACTGAGCACACTGTTAATTCAGTTTTTACTTGCCTGCCTATTTGTATTAGCGCACTACACTAATTACATGAAAGTCAAAAATGGTGTGGATGGATTGGATTTTAATAAGATCTTAGTTCATTACAAATGATATTTACATTGTATTAGTCATGTTAGACGGATGTAGAATTGTAATGAATTCTATTTAATATTTATTCAGCTATACCTGAAGTGTTTTTAATGAACCTGATAATTCTGGGATAAAGGAAGTGGTTGTTATAAATCAACATAACGGTATTAATTGGCGTTTGAATAATTATTTCGGTTTACATGTTCACCTAAGGAGAATGATTTCTCAATCATATTATTTTAGCGCATTACAAGAGTATGTTTTTGGATGAAAAGTAAATTACTTTGGGTTAAGGATGCCGAAATGTACATAAAGTAGAGCTGGAAGGGAAAAGCCATCCGCCACATTCCACCCAGAATATTGCTACAAAGTATTAGATAAGTAGCACTCTGCTGTCAAGTCACTAGTTATCTGTACGGCTGTGTCTACCATGTGTATTACACATTAATATAACACTTGCTTACAGATAGTTAGTCGTAGAGCATATGTTAGAGTTTACAGAGTTTAGAGGAGCATCACTGATGAGTTAGCCTCAAAGTCTCAACTATCTCTAAACAGAAAATAAATACGTTAAACTCAGTCGTGGAGAAGTTAACTAGTAGTTCTGCACTTCACACAAATTTATATTTCTCATTTGGAACAACAAACGAGGGAAAGCCAACTGGAGTAACTCATATTAAAGTAATGTATGGCTTTTAGACAGCGCGGAGTGTAAAGCGAAGAGAAAAGAGATCATACAACGGGCAATTCAGGCTAGATAATTTTGTATTTTGGTCTCGACCGGGACAGGAGCTTAACTTTACTACAGACGTAGACTAAACCCAAACGCATCCTTCTGAACTGAGATCAGATACTCAGGTAGTATTTATATTATATGAATGCTCACTAAGTGCAAAACAAATTTTACATACATTGTTATGGATTATTCTCATTATGTGTAGCAGCAGACGTTGTTTGCTATTTACCAAGGAAGGACGGAAGGAAGGATCTGTGTGCGGACGGAATACGGAGACATATGAAACGTGAGACAGTGGTCTGGTGCGGGGAATGGCTGTCAGTTTATTTCTGCAGCGAAAAGAATGAATAATATATATCCGAGATAAAAAGTAAAGATGATGAGCATGATATGCTGAATTCTATTCATTCGCTCCTGAAAATTCTACTACAAAGAACATTATTATTATACCTTTTATAATTGCTCATAACCTACTTGTAGTAGGAGGAGAGCAACAGAGACAGTAAGCATTACACATGAATGCAGCATCACTAACTTATAAGATAGATTTATGGTACTACCATGTTCTCAATCCTGGGCATGGAACTTTGTACGCAGTATATGGGATATTCTATTGATTATTTAAAACTTTTCATCTCATCAGAATCGATTGGCATAAATGTACCTTCCTATTGAACATGTTTCGAAAGTCATAAAATCTTTACTGCAAACAGCTTAATCACAACCGTATGTTAACCTAAATATCAATTCTAACAACTTATGCAGGTAGGCTTTACAACAAAACCGATAATGTATTTCACCTTTTCAGTATACTTATTGTAACTAGCCAATTCTAAAGGGAAGTTGCAAATTAGGGTAACGTTGGAAAATATAGACTAACTGGCACAAAGTGCAATGATGTATCAAAGCTCGATAAATTATTTTCCTTTATTGGCCTACACAAATAGTAGTGCAATGAAGAGGAAAACGGCTTTGCATATGCTTTGATTGCCTATGTCCGTGTTTGCCTTTTATGTCTGCTTTGTTAGCTTTGCGTCTGAATTTTGAAGTAGCTTTATACAACGCGAAATAACCTCCCCTCTCTCTCTCTTTCTCTCTGACCGATTTTTAGACTTTACCGACTTTGATGGATAATGTTGACAGATGGATAATGAAACTGAAATCAATAACACCTTTCCACTTGACCGGACAGATATAGTTTGCCTATATTGATAATAAAAGTCTTTGCCAAATACAAACAAGAATTATCTTACCTCTACAGCAAGCTCGAAATCTTTCTTTTCGATTGTTCCGCTGTGATTAACATCTGAAAAGAAAATTAAATAACATTATTTTTTAGACTTTTTTCCTTCACCTGTTGAGTCTTGACTATATAGCAGTGTGGTTATAACCTCAAAATTAGAAAAAATGCTTCAAATACTTGGTTTGTAAATGTTACAATTTTACTTTGTAAAGAAATGTAACAATTGCTAACAGACAGCTTTAGGAAACTAAAATAGAAACATAACGTAACAAACCTTTGATAGTTGAAGTGCCTTTACGGAGAATTATTTACCATTCAAAGCTATTTTACTAATTAGTTCGGTAATTGATAGAGTTTTTTTTACAAAGGCAGAAAATGAAAATGTATTTACGTATCCATATGATAGCTTGAAAATGAGCTTTAGGATATTATTATACTTTTGCTCTAATTACTACTGTTCATCATTTTATCTTGGTTGTAGACACCAATTACTGCGCAGATAAAAGGAAGCCATACAGTTTCTTTCCTAAGATACCTACCTGCGTAGAATGATCTAATTTGAAGCTTAACAGTAAAGAAACTTTGAGAATTAGGTATAAGCTTCATATGAGGTTAAATAAAAACAACGTTATACTAGCAAACATTTATATCCTTGCGGAGTTTTGAGGTGGGGTAACACGCTAAAATATTACTTCATATATTATACATTTTTTACCTACAATTTGGAAATGTACCGCTGTATATTTATTGTTCGCAGTGAAAGATTATTGATATTATGAAATGGTAGATATAATTACGACAATTTATTTACTAAATTAAACCTACAATAACTTGGTCGCAACCACCAAATTAATTAACAATTTAAAATTGTTTATTGGAGAATGCATGCACCTTACTTTCATGAAATTAACTGATTAACTGACATTTTAAGAAAAAGCAACAAACAATTTATAACACAATGTGATATGAGTCGACAAATATAATATGATAGTAATAATGCTCTTTCACGAAGAAAATGTTCACGTGATATTTTCTCATGGCTTCATTGCTTATGTTAAAGTATGAAAAGTGAAATTAAAAAAATGTACAAAGTTTATTTAGTACTAGAGAAAGTTATAGTAGAGTTAGCATTAGAAAAGAGAAAGGATCGTTTACTGATTATGTATTTTCTCAGTTATTAGACTACAGCTAAATATAAATTTTTGGTAACTTTCTCCTCCCAAACATGTCAAGGACTGAAGTATGACTGAATTATAGTACTAGGTAAGCTTCTTAAAATTAACTAATGTACTTAACATGTGTATGATACGCATGAATAGGAATCAACAGTAGTACGGATATGTTTTGATGTTAAGAATATAGCATTCTATGTATGTAAATACATTCTTTCGTTGGTACATATAATCTGGAATGTTCACTTACCGAAAAATCGATCGAAAACAAAGTACAACTTCCAACGACGGAATTCAGAGACAGACATCTGAAAAATTAATCAATCAAGTTTAATTAATGAGCCGTCTTGAAGGAACATCTGCATCTTTTGTTCTTACAAGGCATAAGCTTTTCATTCACGAGCATTCTTTTATCTCCTATCTAAGATGGTATATAGCCCTAGCTAATTTCCAATCATCAAGAATCTACTTGAATGTACATTAAACATAATTACACAAAGGCTAGCATGAGAATCAGGAATATACTGTGAGTCTTATTTTCTTCATATTGGATACGTATCATTTGGTTCAATATAAATATCTGCATGTTACATAAATCTTGATTCCAAGTTTTAGAAAAGAATAATTAATGACATACGAGGGAGTAGACTGCAATAAAAACACCTGGGATTGCTACAGTTTCACACACTTATTTCCATCTCACGCATAGTAGAAGTCAAATTCTATAAGTTGCATTATATAAGCCGAAACAGAACTGATTACGCAAAATCAATGCATCTCTATCAGTATAAAAATACATCAGTAAAGTAAACAACAGTAAAAATACAATATTATTAGTTTGACTAAATTTCTACGATTCCATGTTTTAGAGAATGCATAAAAAGTTATTTAACCATTTCGTAACGGTGAAAGTTTTATATGGAGTTAGCTTTAGGAAAGAGAAAGTGGCGAAAGAAAGGAGTGGTAGTTTATCGACTTTTAACAAAAACGGGCCAATTTTATAATTTTCAGACTTATGTAGTACCGCCGGGGGTACACTAAATAATATATTAGGTCAAAACGTTAGAGCAGCACGTTACAGATGTGTAAAATTATAGGATTTTTAGAAACTGCACCTACATATCTGCTAATGTATTTTTTATTCCCATCCGATGACATTTCCTACTTCATACTGTTGTCAAACATTTCCCCACTAATTGGTTTACAATATTTGGCTGATGCTTTCTTTGTTTTTATGATTGAGAGTCTATTCAATTAGAGTAGCAATCAATTTTTGCTGAATAAGGGAATGTATCTTTCCTTACACGACGAATGCGATGACTCCTACAACGTAATTAATATTGATTAGGTGAGTACATTTACTCATCAAGGACGGGAGTTCTTACAGTTCTTAGCTATCTACAATCTTTTCCAATTAATAAAATTGTACACATATAATCCGGATTTTATGGTATTTTTACGTAATGAAGATGATCAATATTTCTCGTTAGGACAAATACCAAACGCTAGTGTCTTCTTCTTCTAGAGTCAGATTAATTTGTCATTTAATCTTTAGTCACTTGATACTAAACAACAAAACAATACAAAGACTATTGAGCTGGTCCCTAATGATATAGCATAGAATGGATCAATAACCCTTCTCTGAAATATTTATTCCAGTGATACAAATAATAATGTCATTGTACTGTTGTGTCTGATCCACAAAATGAATTTAGCACATATTGGTAGTGCTGACTAGATGACATAAGTCGTATTATGGAGGAAAGAGTCGTGTCATAACTGAAACTGAATCCTGAAATCTTATACAAACAAGGAGAACAAATAACTATCAGATATAGATCTCCAGGCGATATATACTCAGCCTATACCATTCAACATTATGATGATTACATCTATCCCCAATTCATGCACACATATTGCAGAGCTCCATTTATTGGTAAGATCTTTGATGCTATCTATGGAAGTAAGTAGTACGCTTCGGACGAACCAGATTACTGTCATTTGTGAATACATAAAGGACACTCCATAAAATGATTGATGTGTTCCTGTCAAAGGCTGCTGGTGCACTGCACAAATATTGGTATGTAAAGTGCATGCATCTACTGCTGGGCCTTTTATCTCAAATCACTGTCTCCGTCAAAAGAGATTTCCCTAGTCATTTCAGAACCTACTGCCTATCAACAGCTAAGCTTTCATAAGATACTTTTGATAGATACAATAACTGTCACACACTTAAGTTTAATTCATATTTACGTGTCACTTCTGGACGTAATAAATGTAAATCCAGTTATTTTTCAATTCCTGTCATATCTATTTAGTTCTTACGTATATCAACTGTCCTAAAATGGTATGACAAAAAAAAGGAGCCAATTCTAGTAATGTATATTGTTCGCATATGACACAAACAAAACTATCCCAAATTAAAGATTGCAGAATTACTTTTTTACCTCACATGTGTAAAAACAAATCATAGACCCTTACTATACAGTTTTCGATACAACAATGTTTACATTATTACAGGATACGTTTCTTCTACCTACTTTAAGCATGAGCAACGAGTTGGGAATATTCCAATGAACATGCTTTGCTTGGTATTATTGAATTTTAGTTTCCTACCTATAAATTACACTCAAGACAAAGACATTCCACGTGAATCTATTTGCTTGCATTGCTGCCATAAGATTCTATTCCGATGATCCGAACACTTTGCATTCTTGTCAGACTGTCATCACTCCAAATGGAGAAATAAATGTAGCCTGTCTACGAAAACGTTAAATGTAGTAAAACAACCTTTTCCTGGTTCGCTCTTCTGAGCACGTCATTCAATTCTGACTCTGCGTTAGCGCTATACTTATAGTTTTGGAGAAATGATGATATGCATATTTGCAATCACATTGAATTGGTACACTCTTATTTACTTAGTATTTACCATTCATCAACTTGAAGCAAATAGAAATATCTGTTGGGTAAAAGAGAAGAATAATAATTGCTGCCGGAAATAAACGCATAAAAGGAGTATTAGTAATAGTAATAATGATCTTAATGAATTTTGCTGGTTTGTTCGTAAATGCTTGTCATTGACATTAATTCATCATTCTTGAAACATAATGTCATTGTCTGCCATTGAATAGTAAATTGTAATATCTATTTACCTATGAATATAAAAGGTCAGGACTTTGTAAGTGATAATGTAGACAAGTGCGTAGGTATGTACCACCGAATCATAAAATAGTTGTCTTCCGACTTGTGACAAGCAATTGTATTCTAAGTAGGTAATTCTGTTTTCACAGAAGATTGAAGCTACAGATATAACCAACACAGACTCATTGAATCATGGTACAAATTGTACAATAACGGCTGCACTAGTCAGAATTGATAAGACAGGGATGATATTCCCAATAGAGATTAATATAAGGTCGACACCCGGGAGAAATGATAAAATAGAACATTCTATGACTATGCAGTACAAAGTACAAGGTGACTATTGAGTAAATAATCTTGAATGTCCATACAGTATGTACTTATTAGAGACACAACTGCATAGGAATTACCACGCATAAAAATACATGTGTCTGTGGCAGTCTGTTTAAATGCCATGATACTATTAGCCTACATATCAAAGTGTAACATGGATTTGTGTGCTGTGGTTGGTGGCAGAGAAGAAAACGGAATAGCAAATGCATGCAAAAATGTTTATCATGTTCATGTCATCGGATGGACATATTAGGTAGAATATGACAGAGAGAAATCTGTCGGGATGCATAGATACGTGAGATTCAGATAAGTTAAATATGAGTGAAACACTTAAAAGTAATGTAATAAGTAAGGTAGAAATAGTTGAGATAGTGCGCACATATAGCCTCTAGCTCAGATATGAATATTTACAGAGTAAACTTAGCACAACTGGCATCAAGTACACACCGAGGTGAGTTTTACTTTCCCCAACTCTCCCTACGCTTTTTCTCAATAGGGAAATGTTGGTGGTGTTAGCCATTCCGGACATATCGGCTTATACGGATGTTTTACTATACATTGATTTGGCCTTGTAAACCCACGTCCGAACTGTCTTCTATATACTTACGTACGACCACATACTTGCAGTAGTTTGCATATCTCCACATGCTGAAAATACCTCACCTTACACAACTGCATAAAATTTGGGAATATACGTAATACTGCAAAATGGGGAATTTGCATAGGTAGAATCCCTTCCTGTGCCCTATTTACTATATCTGCTCTAGTTAGTATAATGTCGAGTACTTATGCACGCTACTCATATTACACTAACCATTAGATATGCAGTTATTTCTAGATTTCACTCGCTCTGTTGACTTTCTTATAGTCTAATGTATAATAGGTACCGTTTTAAGATATATTACACACTACTACACATTAGAGACATATAATCAGAATGAAAGAATATAATATTATAACTCAATTCCCTTACACTTTCAGCCCTTCTGTGTCTCAGCCCAAGTCAGCATAAAGAAATGCTGCTTTATTTTGCATAAACGCTATATATAGCATAATAAAGAAATTATATAACATATATCCACTATATAAGCACATATGCATGTAGAAGTATGTATCTATACACAGTTTAGTTAAAACTACTAATGTTTAGCTGCGGAGTAGGTAAGAAATCGCTGTCTGTTCTTACTTCAGTTTCCCAATTCTGGTGTGTCATGCTACAAGACCATAGGGAAGGAACATTAATCAAATCTTTCCCTTGGTGTGTACTTTGCATCACTTTGCTTTCCTCTGACTCAGGTTTGTCTTAACTTGACTGATTGGTAGAAAGACTGAAGCTCAGCAAACTACTTACTTCCAACCAACCTCTTCTCATAATTCACAAATGCCCTTTATCTAAAAATACGTCTAGCTAATTGCAACCATAATTCCTAACTCTTCTGACGCTATCAAATCTAAATAAACTTATGAAATTTCTCTTTCAGTCTAATGCATACTTACCTACCTGGTGATTGTCATAATCCTAAACATCAGATTTCTGAGGATTCAAATGACCTAAACATTAATTATATAATTGCCAAAAGATTTTGATACAAATCACTGATTAATCTCACTTACCAACGATACTCAACAACAGTGGAACAAAGCCTCGTTGACGTTATAAATCTTTCTGAATATTTTACCTAAATTTTCCACTAGACTTAACCTTACAGAAAGAATTTTTTTCTGAAATGAAAATTTCGAAGTATGTGAGCAGTTATTTTGTCTTAGCAGTAATAGTTTATGCATTTAATATCTACTGTCTTTATAACAGTAGGATGGCAAGGTAATGATACCCAAATCGTAGTTCGCTGTTTTACGTAATAATAGCCTTACTCCACTCCAACTTCATATCTGGTTCAGTGTACAAAATACCATTTACCACTTACCAGTGGTAAGTGGTTTTTAATGGTATTTAACGTTAAATACCACTACCTAAAAAGTAGTGGTAAGTGGTATAAATGGTAAAAAATAGTTTCATTTAAATTTCGTGTTTAAATTTTGAACAAAATTCGGGGGCAAAGTACGAAATAGCTTAGCAGATGATCATTGTTGTCACAAATTGATAAGTGTTCATCAATCAGCGTAGGATTCAACCAATGAGGGCGCTAACAACCCTTGCCGATTGAGAAATTAATTGCAATTAAATTAGCATCAATTTTAAATGGACGATACCAAATACAATCTTTCTTTCTTCATTTTTTTATAACTTTTGGTGTACAATCAAATAAATATGATTAATTTAATTGATATTGGAAATATTTCATAGAAAACAAAGTTCTAAAACTTATATTTTAGGAAGTCTAGTGTATCTGTACTCAGCTGTCTAATCAATCGCTAAAATTTACCATTTTTACCATTAAATGCATTTTTACCATTAAGTGCATTTTTACCACTGTGATGGTAAAAAAGGCTAAAAAGTGGTAAATTTTGTACACTGATCTGGTTATCTAAGGTAGTAAACTTTAATAATTAAACTGTTTAGAATTTCTAAGAGGTAGCTGCCATAATTTAAGACATTTCTTTGATCCGAACTGACATAAAATTTAAATTACTGTGAAGTAGCAGGTTACACTTTACCTTCATTTTTGAAAGTTGTTATATAATCATTCAGTACTTAAAGATGATTTGAATAGAACAAACCAGGAGTTGACTAACAATGGAAGCAAATTGTACATGACATTAGTATTTTTGCGGAATAGTGTTTTTCAAATTAGTCAAATATAAGTACTATTTATTTCGTTATAGAAGATATACTGTTGACGGTATTGTAAGTATCACATATATTATATAAGTCAGACTATGGATTCTCAAGAGTCATAATATATTTTGCTGGTTATTCGTCGTACGTTGCAACAAACAGCATTGAAGATGCAAAGATGAGGAGGAATTTGCATATAAATATAATAATATTAGTCACATTAAGACAAGTTTGTTTCAAAGATGCATTAAGACTTAGAAGGATTCCATTAGCCCCTAGTCAAGATCATAACTTTCCCTTCATGTATCATTGCAAGCAGCTAATATCCCTAGAGAAAATATGTTAATACGAATACAAAGCTTACTGCGTCATTAGAAAACTGTGCTATTTATAGAATGGAACTTACTCTGACAAAAGTGACAAGTCAACAGTTTTGAAATGCATATTTTCCAAAGTTCTCCAACTGAAAATGTTACTTTGCTGTTCTAAAAGATTTATAATTCTGATTTTTCGAAGATTTGAAAATAATCAGTAATACAGAAAAACGAAAGGTAAACAGACAATCTGTTTAATATGTAAAAGTTAGTTCTATATAGCATAACAAATACGTATACAGTTGGAATGATTTGACAAACAATTTCCTTCAGGATATTGATATCCTGTAGCAATTAAATAGTTCAATACCTGAGAAGCCCTCCCATGGGTTGATTTTTTTCTGGATTTGAATAAGCTAGACAGCTTTGCCGGCAGAAAGTCTGCATTTCGATTCTAAATTAAGCTCGATATGATGTCTATACTCTGTACTTTCATGAAAAAACCACCCTAAGCATTTATTTATCGAATTCTACTATAGCCATTGATTATTGAACTTAATATGAAACAGCAAAATATTTATTACAACTCAACGAACGACAAAGTAAGGTGCCTTTTTGTCGTCGTAATTTATAATTGTCTACCTCAAAAGAAGTGCGTCAATATCAGATTTCATGAAATTGCCGACCAATGGTAAGATTATAAAAGAAACGAACTGCAGCACAGGAAGAAAGTACACAGTTATGGTTTATTGAGTGGCTTGAGTGAACAAAAAGAGAAAGTTTTCCTTCGAATGAAATAAAATACTCAACTTTAGCGAACGAACACCTACTGGACTGTACAAAGTATCCAATTCGGTTCGATATATTTTGCTAGTTGCTAGCTGAAACTTCATCGTTAGTCGATTTATTCAATTACAATTATTTGGTAGCCGCTATACCTTGTATCTTGTTACACAATTCAATATAAAAAGTATTCCTATAAAGCTCTGACGTGACCGACATGGACTTTTTAATTGTCTCCTAACCTGATATGAAGGAAATGATACGCGACAAGTTTTGGTTTGCACAAATTTTTTCTGGAACAACCTAACCAAGTATGAACGAGGGAATCCAGAATCGTGATACTAAAAATTAATCAGTTTCATAGACAAACTGAATTTTCAATATTAAAATATACTACATATGTCCAGTATAAGATTGACTGGGTTGTGCAGGGAAATACTATCTATAACAGCGGAAGTAATACTTCTTAACAGCATGATTCGACGAAAACATAATTTTCTGATAATGAAATTACAACTCTATATTCCTAATCTTTTTCAAAATTAAATTAGCAATTAATAGTGACAATGAAATAAATGAAAAAGTCAAACCCATTGACATCGCCCATACCCATACAAATTGGGACCAGTGAGAAAACACGGACTAGGTAATGGAGAATATCCCAATAAACTTTCCTAGCTAATTTCACTACACAGAAAGAGTAATACTTTCACTGTCCTGTAAAATTCGAAACATTCGAAGTGGAACGGTTTGGAAAATTCTGATATTAACCACGAACTGGTTTAGATCTTACAATTCAAGTCGCAAATGTTATTTCGTACAAGCAACTAACTAACTTTATGTGCTTAATGGGCGAAGAAACAAAATTTTACAAGGTCGAATTTCATGGTTTTGTTATAAATGACACGATTCAAAGAATAATTCTATCTTTGACGCCATCATCCCAATCATGTCACATAAAAACTACACTTATATTTATATATGAATAACAGGTAAAGGTTTGGAATGGAGCCATATTTCTCAATTCTGTCTCTCAAATCAAAGTGTTAATTGAGCATTTAAGCTTACTGGCCTACAATTTAGGGAATAATATAAATAGAATACACCATCGTAGATTAAATCCAATTGTTTTATAACTTTCTATAAATTGTCTATCACACTGTCATCAGTAGTATAATTTCATTAGCTTAGATATACTTTAATCAATGCAAATGAAATCTCAAAATCAATCACAACATCTATCTAGTTATGACACCCTGTGCTCAGAGGCATTATAAATATAGAAAAAGGCAAAATCTATCAAAGTGTTGTTTAATTAATTATGTAGTAAATAGTAGAGATTACCTTGTAGTGAGTGAGTGAGTGAGTAGTGAAGAAAGTATTAGGGGGAAAGACTACTTGAGGAATGAAGAGATGAAGATGAGTAGACAGAAGACACACCTGTTGTGGAGTATCCTGGAGAAGTAATTCTCAAGAGTAGTAGAGCTGGAAGGAATATTGAATTAATTTAATTGGGAAAGTTGAGATAGTGTCTACTGAGAGTTTGGCAGCGACTGATTCTAGAATCAAGTGAAGATGAACTGACAAGAGAAAGTCTGCTCTCCGGCTGGATCTAGAACGTAACCGTAGTAGTAGCTTCTGTTCTACAGCTTAATAGATCTCTGCTGGTTAGCTTCAGTTTACTGGACTGTCTATCTATTTGTGGAAGGAGAAGAGAGTCAATCCAGTTTCGCCAAGTCTCACCTGCTGCTTTTCCAGGATGAAGAAACGAGTTGTCGCAGTTTATTCTCCTTCTATTGAGTAGCTATTTATTCTATCTTTTCCAGGTTATATATATCTTACATTATACCGTACAATTATACCAGCAACTACATAAACAATTGATTGAACGTATGCTTAGCAAACAAATAGACCGTTCTTGCTCTGTCCAGAACTTTATTGTAATGCTAGAGAAAATACAGAAAAATGCATGTGGACGAAGGAAAGGAAATGAGTGAACGGGTCGAAAGAAAGCCGATTTTCTAATGGAGCAAATATTACATATCAGTGCATAAAGGAAAAGAAGACGCTTGCCATTTTCGTTTTCTCCAAACCTTTCAGTGTATAGGCTCTGCTCGGTTTGTACCAGCTTTCTCCTCATCTCATTCTGACGTTGCGTTGCATACTGACTGACATGCGCTACCCTTTTCTCTCTCTCTCTAAAATGATACAACAATTTCAATGTCGCATTGTAAAGAGTAAAGACTATTCATTTGGCAATGGAAGAAAGACGAGATTCGAAACAAAATATGACTTAAAAGCATGCACATCGATTTTTTCAATTCCATTACCATTTATTTACCCTTTTATCTACACGGACAATTCAAGACAACGGAAATTTCATTAATAACTACACTAAAAGGCTAAATGTATCGTGATACTTGGAAATAAACAATTATCTAGAACAGACAAAATCATCAGAATAGTATAAAAGAATTGTCGATTGGAGATCAAGAAGGGCCTTTTCGATTTTCTAAATAAATTGGTATACTTAGCAACAAACTTTGACATGTTACGGGGTCGTTCAACAATAGCGCCCAGCATGAAGGAAGATCATAATTTGGAGTAAATTGAGTTTCAATTGTGATAATCTTGTCACGGATATTTTACCATTTTCAATTCGCTAGAATGGGAAAACCAGACACAAGGACAAGGGACTGCTGGGACTTGCATCAAAATGTAGCACGAAAAATGCGAATAATGAAATTTGACATGAAACCATGTCTTTACGTGGTTGATTCTGCTACTTAAAACCGTAACAGAAACTCGCCTGAGTGAAGGGGGCTGTGCACAAGCACGTATCCATTAGGCGGCGGGGGCGTCGCAGCGCCCCCCTAAATCAGAGAAAAAAAGTAGATTTTTTTCAAAAAATGTTTTTCTCTTTTCGCGCGAATATATTTTATTTTTGCCATTATTTTTGGTTGCGCCCCCCCCCCTTGACCAAATTTCTGGCTGGATACGTGAATGGCTGTGCACACATGTTTGGTAACAGAGAAAGGAGGAAACAATAAAAATCAACAGAAATCCAAATTGATTAAGGGTCAGGTATATTCAAAATACGGGGGAATTCAATAAATAAAGGTCAAGTAAAGGTCACGGGGAAGTATATTTTTTTGGAAAACTGGAAACTCCTCCGAGAGTACTGGTCGTAGAAAGACAAGATTGGTCTCCAAGTTCGCAGAAAAACCTGGTTGAGGTCTGGTATTCAGCGCTTATTCATATTCATCTCCAATTTCGAGATATTAAGGGTTTAATTTTAAATTCGCAATAACTCAAAATTAGCGTTGAATACCAGGTTTTTCTACGATTTTAGAGACCAATCTTGCCTTTCTACGACCAGTACTCTCGGAGGAATTTCAAGTTTTCAAAAAAAAGTTCAGGGTTGATTTGATAGTCGAGGTCAGGTCAAGTTACTTGGTAACCCTGCCTCTTAATATTGAGTATTAAAATCAACAAAAATTGATTAATATTGAGTATTAAAATCAACAAAAATTGATTAATATTGAGTATTAAAATCAACAGAAAATCAAAATTGATTTTTATTGAGTACTACAATCAACAGAAAATTACACTATTAGAGTATTAAAGTCCGGGAGCATAGATACGTAAATGATCTCTCGACTAACATATTTTCCAGTAAACAACATCCCCATTTGTGACAAAAGACATTAGTCTTCTGAAATATGCACTATTCCCTTAACATCAAAATGGAGGTCAGAAGAAATTAGACTAATTTTGACTATCAAATTGAATAAGAATTCGAAGTATAAAAGATTTGACACGAAATAGTTATTCGTACAGTTATTTTCCGGTTTTATTTGCTTTATTATAAAATCTAAAGTTTTCTAAAATTGATCGGAAAATTTCAATCCCCATTTTCTACTTTGACTATCAATATGAAGACTTAGTGAGCGCGCGCTATCTCAGCAATTTATAGTCGATTTGAACCAAGGACGTATTTAGGGATGGGCTTTATGGGCTGAAGACCCCCCCCCCCCCCGAAATCCAAGAAAAAGGGAAAGTTTTAAAATTTCATCTTTGACCCATTTCCTTCAAAATAATGCCAAAAATTTTCATTGGACATCTAACCCCCTCCAAAACTCAGTTCTGCATACGTGCTTGATTTGAACCGAAATCAATATGGTTTGTCACCGGTCTACAGGCATTGTTTGTACCCAGTTTGGTCGTTTGGTCAACCGTTCGAAAGTTATAGTGTACAGGGATTTCCGGACAGACAGACAGAAATAATATTCGTATCTACAGGATAGGAAATTTACCAAAGAATCTCATAATTTCAGTATCTTTATGTGGGTCATAGTTACAAATAGTTGAGGCTGAATTTAGGCCGTTGTAGGCTGTTGCCGCTAGTAGTTGTAGCGTGTCGCCACCGTTGCCGCCGCTGTTATGCTGTTGCCGCTAACCTCCCAGCGGCAACAGCAGAGACAGCTAAGTAGCGCTGCCTAAATTCAGTCATAGTTGACTAAATAGTTAATGAATGGCCCCTTGTAATTTGTTTACTTAAAAATTTTCAAATAAATAAAAATCAAAAGGCCCTTCTTGATCTCCAGTCGACAATTGTAGATGGAATTAAAATTAGACCCGTGCCAATTCTTTGTAGGTTATCTGAAACGCGAATTTCGTTTTTATTTGTTTTTTATTTGTTTTTTATTTGTTTCTAAGCAATGAGATAAACTTTGAATTAGATTTTGCATTCAGCAAATATAAATTCAATAGTGACATTATGCAGTTGCCAAGGCATATCATCAATAAAATTTTGCACGATTTTTAAACCTTTCAATATTCGTTTATGGAAATTCTGTCTTGCACGGGTCTAATAATAATTTATTATTCCATTTACAGTAATTAGTTGATTAAAATGCAAAGGACCATTTCCAAATTAGTTTCACTTCCTATGCGAAATGTCACGGTGTATATATGGAACGGTTTTAATAGTTATAATTCATAGCTTATTAAACATGAAAAAGGTAAAACCTACAGAATTATCTAGTAAAAATTGTTTTTCAACTATGAAATAACTCATGAAGCTTCAAACAAGAATTTAAAATTCTGTTTTTCACAAAATTACGGCAAAATCTGAAAATGTGAAATATGATTGTTATATTTTGCCAAAAAAGTCAATATTTTCTATTCCAAAAATTGAGTGGGAAAACAAATTCCCACCTTGAAGTAAGGTTCCGAAATATTTACAAGTTTTCTTGCAATGACAGTTTCTATCATTGATAGAGAGAACCGAGAAAAATAGTTCAACCTGAAATGGTGCTTTCACCACACTCTGGTTGTGAGAAAGGAAACTTTTGTAGTCTATCAACTTGCAGCTTTCTTTCGTAACACGAAAACACTCATAGATGAAGCTTTATATTTATGTGCAGCAGCATAGCAGTTCCCTTTGAATCACCGAAAAGAGAAAATGAATCTTTATCGAACCTTTTGTACAATGAATACCCTTTGAGTCAACTTTTATGAAGATTGCACTTTCATTGGAAAAATCACAATTTGTTCGTGAACAAAAGAGCTTGCGTACGAGAAGAATTTTATACTTGTCACAAAGGGGACAGAAATAGAATATTTCAGAGCGTATTTAGCACTAGAATATCAGAAATAAGATCCAGCATAACTCAATTAAACCACCCACATGTACTTAAAGATATATTTTCCTTACCGAATAGCCTTTTGTATAGCCTAGATGAAAATTGGAATCTATTCCAATTAGAATGATACAAAGAAGTTCTAATATACACACGGAATTTGTATATCACCTCTTTGGAATGATATAGGAACGTCAAAATAATATTATTTGTGTTCACCTACATTATGATTTACTGTGAATTATATTAAATCCATGCAAAACTCCTTGCGACTTTCTGGACAGGTCAGGGGCAAATACCCAATTCATGCTGTACACATGTGTTATCACTATCACAGTTTATTTAATTTATCTTTTTGTTGCATGAAAATTTCTGGCCCTATAGAAGGGAAAAATTCCTTATAGCACTTACTACTACTACATGCAATAGACAATATAATATTAAACCCCTTCTTCATATATTTTCATCCTAAAGATTGCTTTAGTGTTAATTAATTTATTATTTATGTTACTTCAATAAAAATTGGACATTTTGTAAATAGCACAATCGAAACGAAAAGGGTCTTTTCTTTGATAGGGTCTTAAATAATTTACCTATTTACTTACGTTATTTAAAATCTGCATTTATTAGTACGAATGTATCTAATAAATAAAGAGTACAAACCAGATGTAGTGTCAATATGCTATTACTAGTTGAATCCTAGCACATGAAATGTTGAAATAAGTTTTATAGCTACTGCGTATTGGCCCGAATGTCTGATTATTTATTTAATATTATTTATATTTATTATTTAGTAGACCAATTAGTAGATTCCTAAGCGTGTTGAAATGTAAAGCAAAATAGGTACTGATAGTTAGTGTAGTCATTACAAAACGATACGGAGATACATACAATGGTCAACAGTACGTTTATATACTAGAAGATTATTATTATGTGAATAGACATTTTAGTATCTTGCAGAATATGAGCAACAAAAATTCAAACGTTTCCTAATGCAATTTCCAAATCGATTTTTTCTCTAAATATTTGATGTACCCAAGGAGTGTCAACAGTTTCAACAGGAGGGTTCAGCTAGGCACTTTGCGTGAATATCTATAAGGGACAAATCCTACCAGTTGTCATTGGCAACAATCGGATAAGGGACGAAGAACGTCCCTTATAGATATTCACGCAAAGTGCCTAACTGAACCCTCCTTATGAAAAAACAGCCAAAGAGAAACCAAGGGATACCCCAACCAGTTAAAGCTCCTTGGATGTACCAATGTGCCACACCTGGACTTTTAACATACTTAAAAATAAAACCCAGCTTCATTGACAACTATACTCTTGTAGTGTAGGCATGTTTCTCTGAAGAAAATTAAGGGCCCGGTTCCTCTGACAATCATGAAAAATGTTTCGAATTTCGAAAAACAAAGTAGGTTCCTAATGTTAGCCGAAACCCGCATCTTCAAACTGGTTCAAACTACCCCTGGTTTATGAAAATCATTGGGCATTTTACACGACACTCGATGATTTTCAAAAACCAAATGAAATGAGGGGAGATAATCTTTATATTTGCAGTTGAAAATACAAATCTAATGAAATGGCATTACAGTTCTTTTTTTATTGAGAAATTTTTTAGGCTATTCATGTTAAGATTTCTGACAGGTTTCAAAATTTGTATTTTGATTTCCATGGATACCCAGACTAGTTACAACATGATGCCCTTTGACCTCCCATGGTCAATCCTTTCAGATAATCTTTAAAAAAATAATTTCAATCATAAAAAAATAAGTACAATAAGTTCACATTCGTAAGCAAAATAAATGAACGATATTTTGTCATTCTAATCAAGGAATCAAGGTTTCTACAGAAACTGTACCTCTGTGGTAGGAGGTTAGTCAGTATGAGTTTGCAATTTACAAATTCACTTTTTCCCCTCTGGATGACAAATCCTATAATTTGTCCTCCACTGCTTGGACAGAATGACGGACTGGCCAAGGTACGTAAAATTTTAGATTGTCAAGGTGATATGGCATAAGGTAATTTCATGCTCGAAAAACTTGACTTTTTTGCAACCACATAAGAGGCGACATTCCCCTTTGACCCCTGCAGTTACCTGGTTTCCGTTGTCCTTGGTAACGGGGAACATGAAATAACCTTATGTCGCGTCCCCTTCAATCTAAAATTTTACTTACCTTGGGACTGGAATTATTAACTACCATGGTGATTACAGGCAGGGAAATATAGAGGTGAAAAAAGTGAATTTGTAAATACCAAACTCCCGACTAACCTCCTACCATATAGAGGAATCTTGTCAAGAAATGTTAACAGCTTTATCAGAAGGGTTCAACTAGGCCCTTTGCGCGAATACTTATAAGGGACAAATCGTACCAGTTGTAATTGCCAACAATCGGTTAATGGGCAAAAAACGTCCCCTATAGATATTCACTCGGGTGTCTAGCTCAACTCTCCTGATAAAGCAGAAAAGAAGCCAAGGGATACCACGCCCATCAAAGATTCTTGATTCTATTGATCTTATCTTATCACTTCAATCTGTCGGGTGTTCTATGACCTATGCATCCGGTCAATTATGTGTCATTTCCAACTTTCCATTTTTGCGTAAACTTGCTTTGCATTTCGATCAATATCTACCAAAGTTCTACTCCGATTTTATAATGCAGTACACGGTTGAAATTAGAAACGTATTCCCTTCAAGTTATATAAATAAAATTAGCATTATACGAGCTAATTATGTATTTTGTTAATATTAAGTTGTGAAATCATGGCAAAATTTGACAAAAAAGTTTAACCATTTTTAACGGATAGTAAGCTAAGAATATTTGTTCCTTTTTTTTATATAACTTGAAGGGAATACGTTTCTGATTTTAACCATGTATTGTATTATAAAATCGGAGTAGAACTTTGGTAGATATTGATCGAAATGTAAAAAATGATTTACATGTATTTTGATAGTCTTTTGAATTTTTCAAATCGTATATACCGGGCGCTTAACAAGTTTTTGCTTGGAACATGAATGCAGAGCAGACTATGTTTTCAAATCCTTTGCACATTCAGAAAAAGTACATTTAGATTAGATTTTTAAAGATATCTACTGACATCTTTTATTTTTTAGATATAATGTTATCCTTTGTGATTGTGTTACAATAAGTTGACAGAGATGAAATGCGTATTTATTTACTCAAGTACAGAAAACTAACCCTTAAGTAAATTCGTACTGATATCTGTCCGTACTTATTCACAAAATACGTTTCTTATATCGAACAGTAAAAAGTATGAAGAAGGTTGGGAAATGGAGAATGCATGTAGCCTTAAGATTGAAGAGAACAAATATCTTCTACCTCGTATTCCTGTAACAAATGTGTTCTGACTGACATGAGTGAATTGTGCTGAAAAGCATTTGAGTGAAAACAAGGCGCTTACAACGATAACTCGCCAACCACTCACATCTTTCCAGAAACAGCATCAGAACATTTATCCGAAGATATCTAAACAAAGTAGAATAGAACTACATGAGGAATACATTTATTACACCCACCATTTGTTCTACTTGTTCGTACTACTATTGGCTCCTATATAATTTCATCTCAACTACAATTTCTTTCATTTTGAAGAATTTGGTAACATTTTTGCAGATATTAAAATACAAAATGTTGTTGTAGCAGAGAAGTTAAGTTTAAATCTGTACTGTGATAGGAAAGAGAATTGTCGTTGAAGAAATAATAAAATGTCGACAAGGGGGAATGATGTTAAATTAGGAGTTTGCCTGGGCCTTGTTCATTGTCTATATTTAAACAGTGCAAATATATAGACAGACACAAGCATTATTAGAGCGACTGGGCGGTGGGCTATGTAATGTATTATGTATACAAGTCTTCCTAAAGGATTGGTAAAAGTAAACCTCCTCACAAACTGTGGGCCTTGATCAAAAGAGTATATTTGTGATGGCGTTACATAAAATCTAGGTCCTATTCTATCAGAAGAGTAGAGGGCCCACTGGTCTACCATTAACATAGTCTACCACTATGTGTAAGGTGTCTATATACCTCCTTATCAACACTCAAGACCTTTAGCATTAGATTTCAACTCTGACGACTGTAGTAGTAACTCTAGCTGGCAAATTGAAATCTTATCAGCCTTTTTGTCTTAGACTCTTTAAAGCAGTAGAAAAGAATACACAGCACGTTCTGAGACTTAAGGTAAATTTCTGTTGATACTTACTACAAGGAGATGTCTTGCTTACCCTCCAGACTCGCCGGTCATCATTGTATTATAAGGTGGGAGGAATTGTAAAATATTTACAAAATCACAGGGAACGTGATCTAACCCAAAGAATTCTTGAAAAGGTTAACATTGTATTTTATGGATCTTTTTCAGTAGTCCATTTCGCGGATACCCGCACACGCAATCATGCAACGGTCAAAACTGAATCTCTGCAGCACTCTACATGCCATACATTTACTTCCTACCTACAACAGACTATCTACACTATCTACTTGCATTATTGATCACCACATGATAATCTAATGACTTCAATTTTCAATCTTACTACTGCATAATGAATATAGGGAAACTAAGCATTCTCAAAAATTCCCATAAACCAAAAATAAACTTCTTTCTAAATCCTTTTGTAATTTCCTGATGACAGATGACATTAAGGTACTTATAATGATTGAGTTACCGTCTATATAATTACAATCTAATTGATTAATATCTGAGAAAAATAAAATATGGTAACATCTCATGAAATGAATGATATTAAATTATCGCAAAAATATTCAATTTTACTTTGTATCCACTGTTCATACTTTAATTCAATTTTAACAAGCTCATGCTTGTTAGTTGTTAACATTTGATTTACTACTCCAGTTGGCAATATATTTTGTTCTTTAAATTTCACAAATTCATCTGCAACATCTTCCTGGTGAGCCTTTCGTAGAACGTCTATAATTATGTTAACTTTTGAAAACCCAGTTTTCAAAATTGCATTATAGGTTACAGTGAACTGCTTTGTAAGACCCATCACTTGGTTTTCCTGTATATTAGTAGCAATTTCTTAACAAATAGCAATGAATAACTGATGCATATTTTGCATATGCTAAGAATCTAAATATGTAACATAATGCTGTTTTTCCATGGGAGTTAGGATTCTGTCAAGTAACAAGAAGTGCAAAATCACATATAATAAAACATTAGTTCTCAGCAGACTTCATTCCTGTTTACATCGTTTACATGTTTACATTTACGACATCGTGGCAATTGTACTGTAAAATATACTGGGATCATAAACTTCTGCGTAATAAGTATTTTAGATTTGTGTTTCATATTATTAGAGTATTTTATAGATCAACTATCTGGTACAATGACACTGAGGATGACGTGGAGTTTACAATTGTAAAATATCATAGCTTTATGAAAACAGGAAAACGGACTTTTATTATTATTTATTACTCTCCTACTTATTATACTAGTCTGTACTTATTATTACTCAGATCAGATAAAATCAATGAATACTGAGAATGAACTCATTAATATACAAGCCAAGTTTACATTAGGTCCTACATACGCATTCAGGTCAGTGGGATTAGACCCAGTGTATATAACCTAGTCCGGATAAAACATGCAATCCCGATATTGTTTTAAACTAACCTTTAAGAAATTGGGTATTGTAAACATTGCCACTACTGCTAACACTGACATAATTTAGATTCAGCACGGATAGTTATGTCGAACTTTCATTTCTAATTTGATATTCAATTAAGTCTTATCATTTCGATGTCCAGGGTTAAAAATGAAAACAATACTTGTGAGTTACAATGTATACAACAGGAAAGTTAGATAAAAATCTTTAATTTCTCAGGTTAATATAAATATGCGGTACGGTTATTGTTAAGGAGGCGTGGCTTGTAGGGTCATTGAGTGTAGAGGTGACACAGTATAAAAATTTAAATCAACAAGTACAGTAATGTCCTTTAGAGGTGTATCAATGTATTTACATAGGTAGTAGGTACAATATGTATACTTATATGCATTGCATTCACTGTCACTCAGCTAATGGTACCAATTAACACTAATTCCCTGTAGAAGTGTCATGTACGTACAGATAGAGGATGTATGATTTAAGTATAAACCAGAAGTCAGTTAGATATATGTACAATATAAAGGTATATTCATCGATCGAGGTTGTGATTCATGTGTCATGCATAATATACCTGTGACCGGTGGGAGTAATGGAAATTTCACCCAGCCCCACAAGTAATAGCGGAATGCATAAATAATATGCACACACCTTTTCTCGTTGAACAATAATAAATATGCACGTGTAGACTTTCCCCCGAAATTGCTTTGGCTTTGGTTAGAGCTATATTTATTTGTACAGCAGAAAGTGACATGTAGTCTCTACTTTACCCACCAACTGCTTTAAATTGCTTCACTTTTCCAATAAAATTCAATTAGGATCATATCAGGAGTCATAATAATATAGACAATAATGTCTACTTGGTTTTGATGGTCAACATTTTGGTGAAAAGAATTCATACTTAGTTCGTAGTAGCTGGTAGGTTGAAATGTACGTAGGAGTGGGAAAGTTCTTAGGTCGCTCGTACTAGCAATTCTCTCTCGCCAGGGTGTAAACAGCCGTGAATGAATTTTGATTGTACTCCAAAGAAAGTCATTCCACAGATACTACATCTAATAGGTATTGAAATGCGTAGTAATAAAGAATTGTCACGTAGCCCTTAAAGACAATAGGTACACATTATAACATTCCCTGTTTCAAAAACAATTAGGTAAACAATTTACTCTTGACATGGTTCTTGCTGATATTGTTACAACCAGAATAAAATAGTTTTTGACTATAAATTGAAGTACCATCAGAATGTCAAAAACAATCTAGTCCAATTTGACTCGGAAAAGTGTTATCAGCATTTGTTTGTCTCATTGGAGTATTTTATTAAGTGCTATTCATTACTAAACACCCACACAGGTTCAGATAGTAGAAAATTTAACTCCATGATCCTCTACTAAAAATTGATCTGTTTCATGGCCTAAAATCGTAGAAATTAGCTCAGAAATGAAAAACAATCAAACAATTCTTCCAGATAGAATCGCCATCACGCAGTAGCTAGTAGCCTGTTTCATTTTACCCTTGGCGAGTGTAAAGCATAGAAATATATCGGCAGCATATTCTTGTAGTCTTAGTAAATAGTATAAGAATACGTTGACGGAGCATGATTGGTAAAAAGTTTTGTTTGGTGATCTGCTGCTGTGTAATGTGCTTTGGCTGGAATCAGAGTGGTGAATCATAGATAACCCCTGAACAGGGAAAAGTGTTGCTTCCCTAGCATTAGTATTATAGGTGGCAACTTGTGGAGCAACGACAATAGATGATGCAGAGTAGTATACATGCACAGTATTAGAGTGCGAAAGAAAACGGACAGACGAAGAGCGAGCTTAGCCCAGCTACCTGCTTTCTCAACTGTGCATTCTGTAAACTCTTTTATCTATATTGTAGCTACATATTACGTATTTCCGTATCCATACCTCATTCACTCCACGCAATTTCATCAAGGAACACTACTGAAGACACCGGCAGACCTGATTGTAGGGAAGCCACTAGTTACTCACATCACACCCACATTACTTGCATCTACACCATCCTAAACCACTACTGTGCACAAATTACCGATACAAAAAGCTATAAAGGACAGCATACATGAGATTTCTTGTCTAGTTCACACTATTTTCTCAAAACGTTCACTCTCGACGTTTCCGGCAACTCAATTTCTTGTCTTAGCCCAAAGAAAACTTTCTCTGACAAATCTTTATAAAAAGATAAGAAAAATATCCGTGAACATTGAATCTGTCTAACTTTCTACTAGAATATATATTGTTAAAACCATAAAAAAGGACTATTATTATAAAGAAACGATACATTTTCCAAAAAGCTATTAAACTTGAGAGAGAAAAGGAGGTGGTTGCTATTTACATACAAGGGAAAGTTTTAAGAATAGAAAGAAAGCACCCGTGAGTCAATAGGACAGATACAAAGCGAGGTGCATTGGAGTATTAGGAAATATTATACACTTTCGGTTTAGGCACTTACTTACTCCGCTCAGTTTCAGTTGTATCTTTGATTTTACCGTACTCTGTCAACTCCGTTTGCTTTTGTCTTATCCCTATCTTGGGAGTAGACTAGGGAAACTTGTTCAGTTAGAATTAGAAAGGAGTTGGAGCCAGTACACAAAGAAAAGGGGTGGGTGGAATACGCCAAATGCATCTTGTCTATTTGTTCTATTGAACGATTTAGCTCGTCATACTCTTACTAAAAAGCTTCCCTTTCAAATCAATTACCGACTTATACAAATAAGCAACGTCAGTCTGTATACATTTTATCTTGTAAACAATATAAAGACGTTCAAAGCTATATAGAACAAATCTCTTTCACAGCCAAACTCTCTTCACACACACACATCACTTCAAATAGTTCATTGTGAAAACATATCTTGAGGGAAATCATGAAAATTGGAATTCAAATGGGAAAAATTGGGCTTTTCGCTGCTCTCCTCCTCGTTTTCGTCTGCTGTCTCAATTTCACCGAGAGTAAAAGAAGTAAAAGTACGTAACTCTTTCTTATCTTTGTTTATTTCATCATACTGCATCTTACACTATTTATTATCTACTGCTACCAGTTAGTCGCTGAATTTCAATAAAGATTGTAGATACTAAACGCCACTGCTTATTATAACCTCTATTCGTCCGCTGTGAATAATAGCACCTGAACTAGAAATTTTAACTAAACTTGTGATTTTAATTCTTCCGTGGTAAATTTTGTTTTTAACAGGTGCTTGCTACTACTACGGCCATTCCTGCTGGGGAGGTAAGTAGTCCTTTGAATTATTTGCTTCTAAAGTATCTAGAATAGTTCGTTAGTAAAAGTAGGAGAAAGTACTTACGTATATAATTGGTTTTAATAATTTTATTGGTAATAAAATTATTGCTACTCATCATTCATTGTATATAAAGTGTAAAAAGTAATACCAATAAGTAGTAGATAGATAGAAAGGTAACAATAGATACTAGAGATACAGAATACAGCACAGAGTAGGACAACGTGGGTAGATAATGGGACACTGTGAAAGTAGTGAAAGAACAGTGGACGGAAGAGGAAATCATTTCAGGATATAATGGACAGCCATCCCATTATTTAAATGACATTACTTACACACCTACAGTGAAGTGTAGGTTATCACGTTCGATTAATTTCGAGGAATAACAATCATTTGAGTGAGTCTGACTTGACAGGTAGTTTATTATTTACACTTTCCCCGACGCTTTCACTTCCAGTAATTTGCTAGGTAGCTATTCTGACTAGCGACTAGCTAAATTGTCAAATGTTCCGGTAAAAATAGAGAAACGTTTGTAACTCTCTCTCTCTCTACTTCTCATTTCTAAGTGAAAGTGGGTCATCAGATTATCAGGAAACAGAAATTTCAGGTAGAAAATACCATAATAAAGTAAATATTAACAGGTTCAGAAAAAGGTACAGATATTGCTGTCTCTACGTGTAGCAAAAACTATATAAGCAATAGTCCCAATTAAATAAACGATTATGTCATGCTATTCTTACTTTGTGGAATGATCTTATGTAAACAACTAGGCATAATTTCTATCTCTACTATGAGAGACTACGGAAAGTTATCAGGTCAAATCGTATTACATACTTTAACAGTACGACGCCAGCGGGGAGGATCAATCACTAATCAGACTAATCACCAACAACTGAGAAGCAGTCAGTAAAATCTCTTAAAAAGCCATTTTGATAAATATCAAAGATAATGATTGTTGATAGGTTGATTTTCAAAATGTGGGTTTGAATTCCTGACTCCTGGGTGTTACAAATCTGGAAGGAATATAATCCTTCCCATTCCTGCAAGTCATTCCTTCTAAAAAGGAATTTAACTTGTTTTGTTAGCTCAGAAATATATAAATAACAGAATATGAACATTAACCTCTGGACTATTTATGTAAGCTAAGATAATGAGGTGCTATTTTGCTGGACAGCAGACGAAATCAAGAACATTCCTCGAAAGTGTATACTATCAGATTGCAAGCTTGTTGTAATTGTATAGTTTCTAAGATCATAATAATAGGATGAATTCTGTAATTTGATACTACCAGCAGATATGTTTTGGAAAATGTTTGCTTTGCTTTGAGTGTCTAGAACAAAAGTTGAGATAGTTTGTGTGGTATTGTTTGTGATAGGTGTGAGGCAGAATAATTTTGTTGCAGTGTTGTTGTAATTGCAAACTACCAAGTAAAGATTGCATGGCAAGGTAAGGATAGCATCTAGATACCTAGAAACTGTCTAATAGAAACTTAATTTGATTTGAGGTGTCATCTTCATCCTGCATCCACCCACACGCCTCAGACTACCTGCTGCCCTAACCATAATCTCGCATCGGTCCTGCCTTCTATTAATAGAATTATTACAAGGCTAATAGTTTATACTTTATGTAGTGCATTTAAAAGTTTTCTTCGTTTATCTTGTAAATAAAGTCTCGAGGAGCCCTCAGAACATAATACGGGCCTAATTCTTTCGTTTTACTCTGAAAAGATAAAGATAGTAGAATGCATAATAGCTGAATATCCTCCAGTTTAGATTGTTTCTGCTTCAACCTGCAAAAGTAGTAGATGCGGATAGTTTTACCTACATGATGAATTAAGGAAATAAAAGTGAAATCACAGTAGGTTGATTGCTAAGAGGAGGAAGGAGATGGCTGTTTTGAAAATAATTATTTTAGTAGTAGCAGTGCCTGGCTGTGGCTTTCACTATAATTACTATACATAATTTAGTATACCATTAACAATGGACTATTGAATAATCAATTAACGCAACATCATCAGTCCTCCTTTTCACTTTTGTTCTGAAGGAAATGCTTTTGTATAATGACGTAATGACTTGTGACGTCTAAACATTGTATAGACAAACCGTAACCTTAAGTGGCCTGTGATAACAAGACTGATAGAATGGAATTGGCACGCAATATCCGAACACTTGTTACAATCTTCACTAAAAAGATGATTGATTTTTCGTCTAATGAATTAGTAATGCTATTTAATTCCAAAGAACCTTTTAATTCTAGCAATATATTTTAATTTACTTTACAAGGAAAACGACAACCGTCATTTATTGAGTTATTTCTGCTTTATTTACATTATTATACACATAGATCGAAACAATCATAAGTCAGGCATAATTTATACGAAAGTTTCATCGAGTAGCTAAAAGTAGATGGGTAAGAGTAATGTGTATAATAATGCCCATTTACTGATACTGAGAATCTTTCGACGAATAGCATGTACCTGTTTCAGTTTTCGAATTGCGTCTTAGGTAAACAGAGAAAATAGCAGATCTAAAACACTGTGTGTAGCATGTTCCCATTTCTAATAATGAGATTAGAAACTCAAAATGCCCACTCTTCATTTAAGGAACGCATCAAAACATACAACTCCTTTGTAGGCTTTCCTTTGTCTTCATAAATCAATTATGTAGCAAATAATTTACTAAATTAAACTCAGTGTATGGTACATGGTATTGTTACTCATTCCTAGGAATTGTTTATTAGCTATTTAGTTCTCTAGCTTTATCATCTCAAACTCTAATCAGAGCAATTTGAGCATTTCAGGTTTCAGGTACAGAAATCAAAATATATGGAATTCTGGCTGACTAGACTAAGCTGTAAAGACAAGGAAAAGTTAGATGCAGTAAAGTGTATTTGAAGGCAAGGATCAACAAAATACTCGAGAACGTTTATTACCTAGCCTTCATGCAGGCAGAGAATGCACACCAATTTACTGACCATTGTATTGAATGAACTTGACCTGCATGATTTGAGCATCAAAGCTGGCTAATACTGCTACGTTTTAGATATTTGCATGTGTCATTTCCACTGATCCCATGCAGTCCACATAATTATAAAACATACAGTAGTAGTGATATACCGTATATTTCTTATTCTCCAATGCCCATTGGGTACACTCATGCAGAATAATGAGAATAATATCTAGTGCATTACATATGCCAATTCGTAAATCACATGCAAATTCCTAGAAACTATTGCCCTATTATTAGATGAGTTTTGCAAATACTACTTATTCTTGACCTAATGTTTCCAAACATTCAAAGTCATGTATCTGTTTGTGGAAAGGATCGAAGTTAGTAGTTAAATAGTAGTATGGATTTAGATCAGTGGTTTTATGGAACGATTCCTACCTACGAGGGAATCACTCCTAAAAGATTTTACTCCTGAACCCTGAAGGACTCCTAATGCCAACTAGTAGTTTACAATCTGCAGTCCAGCTTCTTCATACAATATCTAATATTAATGAAAATTTATGCGAAAGATTTGTCAACTTAACCGAAGAGTTACGAATATGTTATTTGAGACTTTATAAGGGAAAATCCACCATCCGCTACCAAACCACTTATTGAGAAAAGCCAAGATGAAGCGAGCCTACTCAATTTAACCTTTCATATTATTCATCACCATGAAATACACATTTCACCCAACAGCTTATAACGACCAAAATTTATGGATAATTTGAAATCGGCCATTTTAAATTTTGATATTCATCTCTACGGGATAAAAGATAATGGCGAATTTAAATATGTAAACCGCTATAGTGTGAAAATATTACCCCGCTATATAGGGGGTTTACCCCCATATCGGGGAAATGTAAATATTGGATTTTGATGTTGAAATTCATCCCTATGGGGTAAAAGAATATGGCGAATTCAAATATGGACACCGCCATAGTGTGAAAATAATACCCCGCTATATAGAGGGTTTACCCCCATATTTTGGAAATGTAAATATTGGATTTGGTTGTTGAAATTAATTCCTACGGGGTAAAAGAATACGGCGAATTTAAATATAGACACTGCTATAGTGTGAAAATAATACCCCGCTATATGGGGGATTACCCCCATATCGGGGTAATGTAAATACTAGATTTGGATGTTGAAATTTATTCCTACGGGGTAAAAAAATATGGCGAATTCAAATATGGACACCGCTATATAGTGAAAATATTGCCCCGCTATATAGGGGGTTTACCCCCATATCGGGGAAATGTAAATACTAGATTTGGATGTTGAAATCAATTCCTACGGGGTAAAACAATATGGCGAATTCAAATATGGACACCGGTATATAGTGAAAATATTACCCCACTATATAGGGGGTTTACCCCCATATCGGGGAAATGTAAATACTAGATTTGGATGTTGAAATTCATTCCTACGGGGTAAAAGAATATGGCGAATTCAAATATGGACACCGCTATAGTGTGAAACTAATACCCCGCTATATGGGGGATTACCCCCATATCGGGGTAATGTAAATACTAGATTTGGATGTTGAAATTTATTCCTACGGGGTAAAAGAATATGGCGAATTTAAATATGGACTACGCTATAGTGTGAAAATATTACCCCGCTATATAGGGGGTTTACCCCCATATCGGGGGAATGTAAATATTGGATTTAGACGTTGAAATTCATCCCTATGGGGTAAAAGAATATGGCGAATTCAAATATGGACACCGCTATAGTGTAAAAATAATGCCCCGCTATATGGGGGTTTATCCCCATATCAGGAGAATGTAAATATTGGATAGCTTATAGCGGGGTAATATTTTCACACTATAGCGGTGTCCGTAATTAAATCCGCCGTATTCTTTCACCCCGTAGGGATGAATTTCAACATCCAAATCCAATATTTACATTTACCCAATATGGGGGTAAACCCCTTATATAACGGGGTTTTATTTTCACACTATAGCGGTGTCCATATTTGAATTCGCCATATTCTTTTACCCCATAGGGATGAATTTCAACATCAAAATCCAATATTTACATTTTCCCGATATGGGGGTAAACCCCCTATATAGCGGGGTAATATTTTCACACTATAGCGGTTTACATATTTAAATTCGCCATATTCTTTTACCCCGTAGAAATGAATACCAACATCCAAATCCAATATTTACATTCCCCCGATATGGGGGTAAACCCCCTATATGGCGGGGTATTATTTTTATACTATACTGGTGTCCATATTTAAATTCGCCATATTCTTTAACCCGTAGGGATGAGTACCAATTTTTAATTCTGACATTTTCAAAGTTTCTATCTGCTAAGTGTGTAACATGACCAGGTGTCATTTTGGTGGAATTCGGGTGATTCGTGTCATTGAGGTGATTTAGTAATACTGACTGTCTATCTGGAATGCTTTTATTTGATATGCTCATTAAAAATAGAAGGAATGACATAAAAAATTCGAATTTTTTTTAAAAGGTAGAGAATGTTTCAGGCTTTTTTTTGATAAGGCTAACTCATTTAAAATAAATTTAGCCAATGGTTTAAATTCCTGTATAAGGTCACATTTAGAGGGAAACTCTAAAATAACTAAAAACATTCAGTTAATATCTGGCATTGAAAAATGATTTTTTAGAAGTCCTTAAAGAGTAAAGTCAAAGTCTTAGGAGTAGTTCTCTCGTAGTGTATTGAGAATGCAAAGGTGCCTACCTTTGAATTGTGTGAATTGAATTAAAAGTATGAACAGTGGATACAAAGTAAAATTGAATATTTTTGCGATAATTCAAATATCATTTATTTCATGAGAAGTCTCCATATTATATTTTTCTCAGATATTAAACAATTTTGAAGAGATAGTAAGCAGATGCAATATCTGTTTGCTAGTGGTCTCACATAAATGGTAAAAACAATGAAATGCTTATGGTCTCAAAATGCCCTGACGGTTCCATATAAAACTCAGACTGCTACTGCACAATATTCATAATAAAGTCTCAATGGTTCAAGATGTCAACGATTCATGGTCTGTGTAGCTACCTGAGTCAGACTTGTTGACTTTATTTTATGTAACGCTGACTTAAAAGGTTATTGTCCTTTACTTTGCAACTAATGTTAGTTTTTCTAAAATAATTGCAATTTTAGCAAGTTTGAATGTGCAAGAACTGGTTAAGCTATAAAACTTGTGGTTATCTATTTTAGCGATCATTATAAGCAGGATATGGATTTATTGTTAGTCTAAATGTGTGCGTGTGTCTGTTAATATGAAGTATATTCTTGGAATCCTTAATGGAAAAGTATGTCTATATACATATTCAATAAATATAATCGGTAAAGATTAATTATTCCTAGTCTAGCCTTACTGACATAATAGCGTAGGTACACATGAATGGTAGGCTTTTGTTTTGTCTGCTATTAATACGGTAATTGTTGCACATATGCATGCTACAGCTATATAATGATATTGACCATTACTAGCGTTTAAAATAAGCTATCTATATATATTCTTTATAACATGGAAAAATTTATACATACAAAACCTTATTTTTAGCTGACCATATTAGTGGCATTTTATTAATATGTGTGTAGGAGTCAGTCGACATGTCGGTATTTAGTATACGAACAGCTCTACTTATTTACATGGTCAGACTATGTGTGTGTACATATCTAAGACCTAAGTACCAACCTGCACGAACAAGAGGACTCGCAAAATGGGGAACTCTGAATGCACATTTACATGCGTTTGGAACCCATTGGGTTAATGGCTTCTTTTTACGATGACTTAATGAGTAAATGGGAAATGAAACTCTAGGCCATGTAGTTAAAAATTACAACTTATAGCCCCAATTTTACTATTCATACAGCAACTAATTATAAGCACCATAAAAACCGCAAAGTTGTATGAATAACTAAAAATAGTCATGTTATATGTCTGTGGAGCTTACTAATACCGGATTCACAGTTTTTCTATAAATTATTTTTGTAAAACGGTTGCATTTCATGTGCCACAGTTGCACTTGCACATTCATAATTGAACCTAACTGGGCAATAGGTCTAGACCCGTTTATGGGTATAATGCAAAGGTACTCATTGAGAAAGTAATTGTTTATTGGCAAACTTAATGTATTTGACTACTACAATTAGATATCAAAATACCCAATTGTCAATTACACGTACCCAATTAGTCTTAGAAGATAATTCGGACAGTAAATATTACAGAAAAATGAAAAGGCCCAATTTCCAAAAACTTCTTTTGGCAATAAAGCGAATAGAGCGTGTAAATAGCAATTTTCTTGATACAGTGAACAACAAACAAGTCCAAAAGACTACCTTCTAATGCCTTTATCATGACAGCATTTTATTATTATGCTTGAACATCGGACGTTGGCTGTACTTATTTTCAGCCGCCAGCGTCGATAAACGTCTGATAGACATTCAACCTAATTTCATTACAAGCAAAAACAGCAGCTCAGATTTAAACAGTTGATAGTTGATAGCAGACAGTTTTAATGTGAAATTGCAGTGTACAGTTTGTACAAGGATAGTTACAAGAATATTTATTTTTGTTACGAAATAGTAATTCACTCCAAGTGAACTAACGCTGGAAGACAGAATGGCATTTAAGACATAGTTAATACATCGTCTGCCAATTTGCAAGCTCACCGGTAGACAAGTTAATTAGAGTGCACACAAAGAGATGAGTAAATTGTGCTTGGAGATAAGAAAGACAAGATAACAGACAAGGGAAAAGAAAGGTTGACATAAACTGCATATGGGAAGTATTTACATATTATATGGGTGGGTGATGATGCGAGGATTAATAAAATTGTCAAGGTAGTAAATAAAGTAATAAGTAGTCCATTGTAGAGTCTTTGAAGAACCTGGCAGCTTTAGCTTTTGAATTTCTCCTTCTTAACCTTATGGATGTCTCGTTATAGATAGAGTTACACAGAGATCACAAAGGTTGAGGCAAATTACAATTATAACGTGTAAAAAAGAGCGAGGGGAATCCATTTTGCAATTAACTATTACCTCTGCGGCTTACAGAGATATAGATACACTTGGGGAATGGAGAGAAATTTCCTCAAAGTAATGTTATTTCTTTGTTGTGTCTTTGTCCATCATAATATGATACGATAAAGTAGAGGAAGCTGTCTCTTTCACCCTATATAATGGACATGAAATGGTTAGGAGTTATTACATGCCTACGTATTAAAGATGTTGATGTTTGCATCAAGACGACGTGGTACAAAAATGAATTCCGTGGTTAGAGTGTTGGCTCTTGATAGAATCATACAAAGTGCATCGTGCGCTAATATGGAGAAGGTCTAATCCTACTCCATTCTAAATCTTTTTCCTGGATCTTGAGAAAGTGATTTACTTTGACTACTACAACATTTTAGTACTTCATCCATTCCCTTTGAAATTGTAGCTACTTTCATTTCATTTAGCTAGACTCTCTTATCGAACAAACATCTTTACGTGCCACAGCAATGCTTGGAATAGAAGGACAAAAAACGGTTGTGATAAGAAAGACACTTAACTTACGTTAGTGAAGGTTTCTGTTGAGTGATGGGATGTAAAGTGAATGAAAGAAGGATAAAAAAGGATAAACATTTCTTACGCTTCTAGATCCAGATGACTATTATTATACGGCAGAGTTGAAACCAAACCAAAAACCTGTTGATCTCTCCTTGTGACAATTTCATCTTCCCTCTTACTTTTATTGAATTTACTTCAGCCTTCCTTTTCATACGACGCCCGCTCATTCTCGCCCAACTCCAAAGACATGGATTTACTCTTCTCTTTATTTCCTCTCTCCTAGCCCTAGTTTTCATTTTATTATTTTTCTTATTTCATTTTAAGTGTAGCACTAGATAAACTTTATAGTTTTATTATCTAATCTCAAATACCAAATGTACCTTATATTCAGTCCTTTACACTCTATGCCAATCATGCCTTCGATTTCCCCGAGCACATCTTCAACTCTTCTTAGCAAAACTGCATTGTCATTTTGTCTCAAGTCAAATCTCTTTTACACGTGTATGAAAATGTGCAGTGGGCGTTTGCTAAAAATGCAGATACGTTAAGTGTCTTTTATATCTCAACATGATTTATATCTCACAGTTAAGTGATATATGGTCCAAAACTGTTTCACATGGTACTTTCTCTTTCCTTATGGTCTCATCTACATATAAAACATTCAAAACTCCACAATAAAATGATTTTTTCTGCTTTTATACTACTTTCACTGCAATCAAAGTGAAAGTGGAGTGAAAATTTGATATTTAAAATGAAATATGCACAGAAATTTTCCTTTTCCTAAATACTTCTTGAACACCTATGAAATAAAGTTTTCCGTTAATATGCATCCCAATCTACTGCAAAAAAAGTGTTTAATGGCAGTAGCTAACCCAATGGTAAACATATTTTAAGCCGAAATAAGAATGTCTTGGAAAGCCATAGAATTGAGATTCGCTGCATATTCCTGCTTTGATGGTATTTTTGAAATTGATGCTCCTTCCATATTTTGGTTCATAGTTCATGTTTATTCAAGTGCAATCAGATATAAACAAGTTTATGAGTAATGAGTTTCTCAGTATCTCCGTTTTCCATAAGTTAGCATCGAAGTCAAGTTATCTATTTTTTAATTGTCTTACTCCCAAAACAAGCCGAGTCGTTACCATTTAGCATCCCACAATAGCACTTTGAGTTTTATATACAAATACAATATCATATGTCAACAAAATTACAGAAACATATTTTTTTCTCATATCTAATATTATTAAAAATTAATTTTGTAGAAAATACTTACAGAATCGGTTTTCGATGTAAGTGAAAGTGGGAGGGAGTTCAGAGAGTTGATAGCATAACAGAGCGGGTTGGAGAAAAGCGCTATGGTAAGCTGCTGCTCTATGATATTGCATGTACCTATTTCACGAACACTTTCCCTAAAGGCATGAAGTAGACATCTTCTACAGATCTTTCCAAGGCACATAGTAATATTAGGAATAAATACTGCGTGTTAAATCTAAGCTTTATCAAGCTAAGAGTATCATCTCAGGTCTGAGGTACCTAACAGTTATTTTGTGTTATTCGAAAAAAGCAGTGTGGTTACCTAAACAAGTATCACATTTCATGGGGGAGATTCAGAATTCTAGATTCTGAACTCTGGACCGAGACAGAATTAAATGTCAAAAACCGTCTTTTCCCCTACTAATGAGATATTGATATGAGGCAGTTGTGTTACATATACCCCTCCAATGTTAGCTTAGAAATGTATTTTTCGTATTAACGCTGAATGTAATAGACATAATGACGACAAAAAAGATCATCATTATATATCATGTACTGGGTTGTCTTGTGCTTGCAATGGAAGTCAGCATAAAACTACATGTACAAATATGTAGTATAAGGATAGTTATACAATTATGTGATGCTTACATTTAGCTGAATTCTCGGAATACACTGAGGTGTCCGTGCTTGTCATGGAGGTGACTTTCAACACGGGCTTATACAAGTCCATGTCTGTCTGTAAAGCCAGAAAGTACATTGCTTTATGTTTTATTTCCAAGAAGGAAAATTATCATTGGTCAATGTATAGCGGTAGCCCTCAAAAAGTCTAACCAATATGTGGACGTGTTTTCGGATGATGTGAATTTATTTTTGCAAGCATCTCGAAATATAGCAAACCAGCGTAGATGAAAACTATTTTTGCAAATGTACAGCTAGCTTGGGCTATAAATAAGAATTATTGTCCTCGAGGAGATCTGGGGATGATTCTTCTTATAAAACCACCACCACCATAGCACGTGGCACAGGTACCTCTGTCTAATACATCTAGCCTTATCCAATGGTTCTTCACCTTAGGAATAAGGTCGAAGGTGTCATCTAAAAATGCAAAAGCAACTGAAGGGTGAAACTGTATACTGATGAGTCTGTCGTTATACTGTATGAGCTACAATTGGAATAGTATACACAATATCTACATTATTTCTGATGCGGGCTTTATTTGCTGCTTTGACGTAGTGAACTCAAGTATCACATTTTCCTTGAATGCTATTTTTATATTACTCGGGAATCACAGGAGAGGCTGGACACTGGATATTCTCCAGAATCAGAAATAGTGTGCACCTGTGTCCCCCAAATGCACTCGTCTAATATTTCCAAAAAATAGATTAAAATCCCCTTGTATAACTTTTGTATAACATAATTTGATGGTTATGTACCTGTTAATTAATCACACCTGTACTTTACGTGGGCTCTGTTAATTTTATCACTAGCTGCCAAACACGAATAATTTTCAACCCACGGACCTTGTTCCATTTCATACCTATGTCTATGGCCGTCATATTGTAATTAAAGCATCAAAGGGTCCAAAGAAAGTGTGCATTATAGATAATGCTTATTCCTCTACCTTCAAGAATAAATGCTCTCTTATAGACTTTAAAAAATTGTTTCAATGAGCAATATAACCACGTATAGTAGCAAAAGTCCAAATGTAGGTCTTTCTTATGCAAACTACTCATTCCGTCCATAAACACTGTTAGAAAATTCATTTAACGATTTTTTCACTACAACAAACTTTCACTTCACTTTCACCTTCACTCAACTTTCACCAGTGTAAAGCTAAGTGGTATAAAAGCCATGAATAAATGTAGTAGGCATAAAAACTCATTTACAAGTAAAAGTAAAGTATGATGTTTTGAACTTTACCAAATGAAATCATTGCATTGAAAGAAACTACAATGTCTGTAGATACTTATGTTGGAGTAAGTAGTACAAGTTGAAGCATTTAATTTAAGGACTGCATGTTTGTTCTAAAAGCATCTGATATTTAGTTTCGTGTTACTTTACTTACCGTAATTTGTATTATGTTGCTATAAATAGCAGTGATTAATCGTATGTGTTTTACTTAATCGTCTAAGAAATTGGTATTAATTGAAAGAATAAACATTACTTAGCCTATGCATCGATTGCACAATTAAAGTCCAGATATAGATACAGAATATATGAATGAAGCTACTGGCCAAATGCAGAAAAGTGTAATACTATCGTTCGATTGATTAACGAGCATGAGATGGAAATATTTACAAAGGTTTAGTCAGAGTAGGAAAGGAAGAGATAAACTCTAGAATTGGTGAAACTCCAGGGACAATATTTCGTGCATTCTGCTACTATATCAGTACACTTTTTGTTTGATGGTCATAGGTCACGGAAAGCGGAGTGGAAATGAAGGGTCGCTGCCTTCCAGTAGGACTGCTAATAAAATATCCGGTTTCGCATCATCTCCGGTGTTGCAACTCTTGATGAAAAATAGAGGGAATCCAAATTCAATTGAGTCTCTGCTTTCGGGTCGTGAAGAGCCCGCGTTCATCCCGGATCTTCCTCTCTATTATAAAAACTCTAAACGGAATATCATAGCAAATCTACAGTCAGGTAATAAATATTCTTGCCACTGCTTCTTGGCATTAGTGCGACTGGTACTAATGCAAGATATAATGGTATGTAATAGTACTTATGGTATAATAAGTGATATAGAAAATAGATAGAGAACATGGACCGTTCTAGTTACAGGACATTCTGCCACAATTCCTTAGGGAAGTAGTAAATGTGGGAGTTATTCACAGTGGGTTTTAATCTCATTCAATAATGAATACGCTTACTGGAAAACGGTTCATTTCCTTCCACGATTTTATTCAGAATTGATGATTGCATTTGATGTTAGTTCTGTAGGAGTCAAATACTTACTATGAAAATTACGATAAATGACATTGAGAATTTCAAAACATCTGATTAAAAATTTCACGTTTTAGTAGTAAACTAAAAATAGGCACGCGGGCTAATTATATGAAAGTATTAAATAATTTTATCATATTTACCGTTGCATATTTGTGACGGACGAGAAAATATTGATACTTTATATAAAATGTTATTTAATAGTATGTAGATATTTTGGGATCTATTTTGAAGTTTTGTCAATATGTATCAATCAATGAACATCTATGTAGATCTACAGAATACAAAATATTTTATCGTCTAATAATACCACAGTATGAGAGAAGTTTATGCAATGAAATCTGTTTTTGACAGAAATTTTGTTTTTAGTTCTGATTGAGTTGATTATTTTTACTTTGGTAGAGGAAAGGAAGAACTCGAACGGAAAGATTACTGATGAAGCGAACGATGACAAAGGAGGAGAAGATATGGAGGATGGGGCACAAGAGTCAGAGCTGATTCCGTTGTCGGTGATGCAAAATAAAAGAGGGAGCGAAGGAGAAGTTGTCGGGAACAATGACAGGTGCGTAGGCAATCTCACTTTAAATCGTGATTCGATCTTGTTGTGATGCAACAGTCTGACTTGAGATGCATATCAAATAGTATTCTGTACATTGGATTTCATGTCTTGCTTGTTATTACATTACATGCACAGAAAGCTTATGCTCGTGGAAATCTCATAAGTAACTAGTGTATGTAGATAGAAGAGTGGGTAGTTGACGGCAGTGCATGCATGGGAATGTTGTGGTAAGAATAACCGAATCACGTAGTTAGCAGTTAGGTAATAATTTGATTTCCAGCTGTGAATTAAGGATCATCCACAAATGTTCATTGCCTTTGTACGTGGGCCGTTTAGGTATAAATTGTTTAAATATGTTGACATTTTCATATAGTGCTGTGCTCAAAGCACGGAGTAACTTAATGATTCAGAAAGTATCCAGCACGGCAGTAAAAACTGGAGGAGGATGCATATTATCAACTTTTTCTTGTTTATATTTGATGGTTTGCTTTTGCTTACGGCTAGAAATGTAGTTTACAATGATGCATTGTATATTTTGGTTAGGAATAACTAATATTTTTTGATTTATTGCAGACTTGGCAGTGACTACGACTCAACAGTCGGCAGTGGGAATTCAATGAGTGGTAACGTGAATACAAACTCAGGAGCGACGGAAGAGGAAGTTCCCATTTATTATCCTTCTTCGTCGGCGGCTGCTTCTTCTGAGATTTTCTCCAGAAACAACAGAATCAGAGATCGAGTGGGCAACCACAATAACGTCAAAGACAAGACATCTGGCAAACCTCCAGGGGGTAATATGATTCTTCTTAGATGGCTCCCTCTCCAAAAAAACATGTGAAGAGGATTTGCGAAAAATAAAGCCATGAACCAACCTTCTATTCAAAAACGAACTCTTAAACTAAACTACGTCCCGTATCTAAACGAGATTGTCAAAATAACATTCGGGCCAAAGGACTACTGGAAATGAAGAAAATGCGTGAATATTCTCAATATATAATAATATATGAGTATAAACGCCTTCTGACTCTGGCTTCTAGTCCTAATACCCAAATTCATGGCGAACCTCCCATAATCCGAAAGCATTCTCTCCCCAAAATTTATTGTGCTTTTACATTGCACTTACTACTTTATGCATTTTAGCATAAATAGTATAGCAATACAATCTCGTAATACATTATTATAATATAGTAAATACTAAAGTGTCACCACATACGTATACCTATGTATTAACTGTCATTATCTATCCCCCATCCTACATTTTGTCCTTAATAAAATACTGACTACATACTCCTTTCCTAATGTAATAATTAGTTATACACTAGTATTGATAGTATATGTAAATAAATGTCTATTACCCTAATAATTACGTCTTAATAATTATGTAACAAGGTACATAATCTAAATCTATAAGAAATAGTCATGTGACTATAGATATTGATATAAAGTACCTTTAGCCAACTGAAGTATGTCTAAATAAAAATATTCACCGAGAGAAAGTTGTATTCCATTACAGCGCTATTGTTATATACAACTTTCCCCAACCAGAAAATCTTCTCGTACGAATCTAGAATGACATACTATACTGTAAACGGTAATGGATACTATGTTGAATATATGTATTGATCCTATTTCTAAAGCTAAGTCAACTTAGAAAAATGTAGTCAACCATATAATAATAATTACTTAGATAAGCACACAATAATAATCTATAGAACTTTCACCTTAGCGTGTTTGGGATTTACATCATTATATCAAATGTTTCATCTTGTCTTTTTCACATAATTTTGTTTTCTGCATGATCATATAACAGTTTTCACTTCATTCATCGTAATTTTTCCCCGCCCTCTGTTCTAACTCTTACGGACTTTCTCCTTAAACACTTCTCTTATACATTACATACACTTTTATTATTAGTAATGCGATATTGCTGCTATTGTTTCGATTTTGTTTAATCTGATTCGGTAGTTTAGAGGAAGAATTCTATAACTTGACGTTATCCAGTTAGATGTTATCCCAACAGTTACATAAAACTATTTTCTTTTTAAGTTTTGAAATTTATGATTTAAAACTACATTCCCAATCCACTGTACACTTCATTAACCTACAATTAAGGACAATATTTAGACTCAAAATAATAATAGTCTTCTATAACTATTTATAGTATTGCAACGATTGGTCACTCACCCAAACTTTTTATGATTGATTGATAATAGCTGACATTAATGTACTATTTAATAAATGAGTGTATGTGTTGTCCATAGTAGAAGTATGTATGCGTTTGCATATTTGAAATCTGTGTAAGTGTTGCAATAATTATACATTATAAGTAAACATAGGTAATATACTGTAATCCTTTCACATAACACCTTTCACCATGATTATCGACAGTGGATTACATTGATATAAAAATAGAAAACAAATTCTGTTATATAGTATGAAATGCTTCTACATACATAACATAAAATTAGAATAACTTGAAGATTTTTTGTCTATTTCTAGAAAAATACCTGATATATTAACGTAGTACCTAATAACTATGAAATTTTCATGTGAATGTGTATGAAAGCTTGAGGAAAATATTAAATACGTGTAAATCACTTTAACTGCATGAATGTTGTTCACAAATAAGTATCATTTAGAAGATACCAACGTAATTATCATATACGTATACAGTATCTTATATTACCGACTTCATTCAAATCAGTGTAACTAGATATAACATTATTCATTGTATAGCAAGTGTATAGATTATAATATATTATTATAACTATTAGGTACCTACTACTACAAGATGGTTCTAACAAGAGTAATTTTTGAAACAGTTTTGAAATAAGGACAAGTAACAATAGCGTTCTATTTTTACTCAAATCGAGTTCTTGAAATGACCATGATTTGGAGCTCCTGATTATGACGTCATTTTACGTCAACTGACTTGCAAATCAGTTCTTAGAGTACATTCAAAGTTTATCATTTGCTTCCTACGATTTTTTATGACATGCTCATACAAGCGGCACTATTATATACTTCCATGGAAGAATCTTTTGAGTTTTTGCACACTGAGATGCAATATAAAATTGCAACTGGTGGGCGGAAAAGCTTTTGTTACCGTCATTTCAACTAAGTTCATCTGTTAGGTATGCATCATGGCATATAAAATAGCAACTATAATAAAGATTTGGTTATTCAGACTTATTGTTAACAGATGTATAGTGCACAAGTATAATATGATAATAGAATCATGGAACATTATTGACGTATATACCTAAAGTCATTGTGGGGGTGTTGGAATTCGGAGAGATGATTTAGTGAGGCCAAAGTGAAAAGTTGAGTCATTGACTAAAGGTTTACGGGATAATGTAATACATTGTGTATCACGTATAAAAGTAGGTTTATTGTTAAGTAAATAGATGTATTCATGTACCTCAATGGCTACTGTGACCGTGACCATATCTAATATTAGTAAATGTACTATAAATCTAATGATGTTATTATATAATCACATTTTATCAACAATAAGTGTTAAGGTAAATAGCTTTTAGCTCAGTATAAATATTTGAGTGTTCTATGTTAAATGTAAATTATGGGTTTCCTTGAATAAAGTTAAAAAATTATCCTTTACGGGCAATCAAGACGATTGTAAGGTAATCAGGTCATCATAAAGATTTATTTATCAATAACTACATTGTCCATCTCCTCGCGAAATCACAAGATTACGGATTGCATCATGTTAAGAAGTTCTATCATTCATTCATGTCAGTTTAGTAAGTTCAAACTTGTGTTTCCACTTTGACACTTTTTTGTAGGAATTTGAGAAAATTATTTCCTATCCTTTCCATTGTGTGTACGATTTGGATTTTATGATATACATTTGTGACTCAAATCCCTAACAATTAATAGATCGTAAATAATTCATGAGTACAAGTAAAGTATCGTGTATAGTTAAGTCCTCGCTGAAAATAAGCCGTGATTTATAGTAAGTATAGCATGCTATTGTGTCTTATACGTAGCTCATCCATAGCCATAGCACTCTCTAATGTTTATAATGCATTACTTTGGTAGATAACTGCTTTCATTGTTTCATCCACGACTTCACGACAGATTAGCAATAGTAATGTTGAATTAAATATTCCAAAATTTACTCTACCCATTGTCACTGAAATACGTTGTTGCAGTCAGTATGTACATTCTGAGTGCTATTTATTAATCAACATACATATACGTACACTAAACAATACATAAACGAGATACTGTATCAACAAATCCAAGGTCCGTCTAATAAACAGACAGTCAAACTAGTTGTTAACATTTGAAGCTTTCAGTCCACCTGTAAAGTGGAATCGTTGTAACTTGGAACGTAGCAGCTCTTCAGGATTTCACATTAAAAAAATCAATACAATCTTTGAAGAAATAGTTGAGTAGGCAAAACAAGTTTCCTCAGAATTGATGCAAGTGCATTTCAGAAGTGCAGTAAAATAATTCTCATCTTCCTACGTTAATTTTAGTATTAATAAATTTGTTTTTGACCAATTCAGTTGTTTAATATCCTTACATGCCTGAATGTATAGGTACATTCAAACAGAATACATTTACATACATTAAGTATTTGTATACATGTTCTACTAAGTGTATCTGATTTTCACGATGTGTATAAACTGACTGGTAAATATTTAAGCACTCGGAATGTGCATGCAGACTGCAATACATTGCATTTACTAGTTTGTAGTGAGAACAAAGCTTCCACAATCAGCAATGTAAATATTCTTGTACTTTCTCCTACATTTACATCAGTAATGCTAAAATCATTAAGGGTGCTTGGAATTAGAAGATAGTAAACTCTACTGCAGGTGTAGAAGGCATATATTATTCTCTGATGTTAAATGGCGAAAGGGCCTATACAAATAATGCATCCACCTATTTATAATTTACAATACAATGAACAGTAGTACGATAATTTATCAGGTGCTTTAAAATTCGCATTAGATGTGAAGTCAAGTTATAAATCAAACGAAACTCGACTTGAACGTAATTGGGGAATCTACTACATTTACGATGCAATACTCGTAACAATTAAATCTTCCACTTTTCTTCTACAAATAAGTACCCATATGCATTAAAATTTAATAAAAATACAAAATAATGTATTTTTGCAATGTAGAGCTCATGATGACTTATACTGAGTCATGAATAAACAGGTGGATGTAGTCAAATACTTTTACTATGTTGTTTACAACAGATTAAGCCTAACTTTCACTAACTGATTTATCTATATCCAGCAATAAGCAGCTGAAGTTGAAGCTAATACCCAAGTTGATATTTCTACTAGCACCCCCACAAGATTTCCTTCTGCACCACAGCATGTACTAAAAGTATTATGCAAGTACAAGAGTGACATTGTATTAGTATAGTTGAACCAATTTTATAATACTTTACTTTGAGATTGCACTCGTTCATTACACATGTAATTTCCTTAGGGAATAAAGTCTGAAAACCGGAAAATTTCCCATTCTAATGCTGAGCCATACTCATAATAAGAGTAAAAAGAACATCACTCATGAAATTTCATTCCACGCGACGATATAAGTATTTCATGATGAGATTAGGATTTAAATGTGATTGATACCTTCTACGAGCTTACATTTTCTTTCAGCTCTTTTGAATCTATAGCTATCTAAAATCCTTCTGACACGTTGTAATTTACTCAATAGGACTATTTATGGTGATCGTAGCTCACGGAGACATATTAAAAACCCACAAGTCAAACTTTCTTTCAGAACGGGAACTCAACGGATGCCACAGAGAGATATAACTATATTCTTACTCGCTCTACAAGAATGATTTTCAAATGTTGCAAAAGCATTTCTATATCCTTATTGTAGACACAAAACTACAACTATGGTCAAATCTGAGTTTTTTTTAAACATAACTTATATCATGAGACTGGAGGCTTTGTTCCTGATCGTAAATATAGTATCTAACAATATACATAGAATTTATGTCAACATTTTATGCAATATTCTCAGAAATTACAACGTTCGGATTGGTAGATTTTGTGCTGTTATATTATGATATTTCCTTTGTTGATTAGCTTAACTTTGTAATTATGTTTTAAGCATACAATGATGCATTACATATAAGTAAAATGCATAATCTCCTATGGCCAAACTATTGTTGTACATCGTTTTAGATAAATAAAAGGAGAAACACCATTATCCGCAAACAATTTATTCTATTGCTATATTTTGTATACTTAAAAGAGGTAATTCAGTTTTGAAATCATCTTTTGATTTATGTGAGACCATCTGAGAACCTTTTCTACTTATGGTTGTTCAACAAAAATTGCTTACAGCTACAATATTTAAGCGTCAACTCAAAATACATAAACATACTGACTGAATCATATAACATCTACAGGTTTTTTGATGTTTCTCTGCTCAAACCTGTAGTATATTCAATTGACAAATAAATAGTAATTTAATTAATTCTACCAATACTTTCTAAAGCACATAACATTAATACATTACCCAAGTCTGTAGCTAAAAATTCTAGTTTGCATTAATTGTGTTTATTAGTACACGTTTCTTGTGCTCACTTATGAGATGCATTACCAACAGCATCTTTTATTATGACAATATGAAGTGGCAAAAGATATACAAGCAAACTAAATAGCATCTTATTACATGATGACAATGCGAATAGTTTTTATACACTATAGAATAAGTTTTTTTTAATACTACATAATATATGATTACTACTTTATACTTGTAATTTGATACAAACTACAGAGGTAGATGATATTATTTAAATCCAGCAAATGCAATTTAATCTGATAATGCTTTAATGAATTAAGCTATTAGTATTTTAGCTATTTAGCTAGCCAAGTGCTTGTTAAATACATAATCTGATTATTCTCCTATTTGCTTAATTAAGTTTATTTTACTTGGATTAATTTCCATAATAGTTATTAAGCTATTATAGTAGTATTTGTAGTAGTGTGGGTGGGTGAGATGGGTGGGCGTGTAGATTAAAGATACATAATTTATATCAATATTTGATGTAGAGAGTAACATTATCATTTTGTGCAATGTAATCCTACTGAGCTATATTACATCATCATGATTCACATTTATTTTTATTTCTTTAGCTGTTTACATTTAATTGCCAATAGTATAGTAATGGATGATAGATGAAAGTAGGCATGAGTGGACTAGACTCTTGATTCACTAATTAATCTAAATGAAAATAGCGAAGATTAAAAGTTCCCTTTTATGGTTAGTGGCACAGCATAATATATACCGAGACTTTCACCGTCTCAATCTACTCATACCAACTTTATGACAATGGTAATTACTAAAGTATTACTATATACCACAATGTACTGGTAAATGTATTTATTAATCTGACATTACAATTTAAGTGAAATCATCCATATTAATCAAGTCGCTACACATTATAAATGTACCATGCAAATAATGGCAAGAAGTCACTAATTGCAATTAGCAAAAGTAATGGACCAAGAAAATTAATTATCCAGGTTTCAGAGAGTCGGAATTATTTTCTTCTTTCAGCAAGAGCTAAATCTTCCTTTGACATTGAAGTGGGCTGCCTCATTTCACTCCGATGGGCTGACAAGAGCTATATCAATACAATAAAATCATTTAGTAGATGAATACATTATAACGTATCATCTTGATGATACATTATCATTTACACGTTAATGAATTGCTATCTGGATTTTACCCAAGTATTCAAAATGGGTCAATATGGATATTTAATTTTGCAAACCAACTTTATATAGAATTATTATTCCTAATTTATGAAAGAACGTCTTTACGGGTTAATTGCCATATAAACTTGAGAGTTAATAATGCTAACTCATCGTTAGAGGCATTATAAAATGTACGAAACTATATAAAAGATTGAAAAATCAATCTTATAGACATACAAGAAAATCCACTAATTAAATGTTGCGGTGAAATTATAATTTAATTGCCCTTGATCTTTCGATTGATATAAGCCTTACTAATGTAGTCACACATGAAGTATTTTAATTTTGGTTTAGACTTGAGACAACATTATGGCATGCGTAAGCTTAGGTTAGTGGCATACTATATGACTTCGGACCATATGATCATAAGCAACAATTTTCATATTTTCCCTATAAGATATCCTTCAAACATTATATAAACATTTAAACCATAAAATTTCCATTGCTAGAGATGTCTTTTAAATTTTCAAGCAGAATGGATTGCTAAGAAAACAACTTTCAGATTTATATACATGTTGAAAGCCTATTACATCATATGTGCAAGGAGCCCTGTAATTATTACAATTATGTCGATAATTTAGTCAAACAACCATCTATACTAATATGAGTTATATCAAAAATACCTAAGGTATATACCTACCTACTGCAATATTTAAAGTCTAAACTTTTCACACAGTACAAAAAAAATAAGGAAAATACATGAAAATCAAAATTGTCGCTTATGATAAAGTGGCCTTTGTCACTTATGATAAAATGGCCCCAATTCATTTTAAAAAGTGTCGGTTATGATGATATGGTCCTCAATTTTCAAACCTTAAAAGAAATACTTTCCATGCAGCTATTATTAACATGTCGTACACCGTTCGAAAGCTCGTTTTAAGTACTATCAGCTGACATCATAATATTTGACCTTTTCAACCTACAACTAAAATGACAACATTTCTTGTGACACATGTCTTAAGTTGCTTAGTTTCAAAACCATAAATTACAAAATGTTATTTTAGTCTAATATTATGCTACAAGGGTTCCGTTAATATCATTTATCAATAGACTATGATGTGTAACTTGAGACAAAAATCCGTATTGTGGTCCCAGATGACACACAGGCCTATACCACCTTGATCAAACTGCTACAATTCGTCACAAATGGTGGCGTTTAAGATTATGTGACCTCTGAACTTTCGAACCCTAAAATAAATACTTGCCGTGTAGATACAGCAGGAAGACTTTTACCATCAGAAAGGTCGTCTCAAGAACTATAAACTTTAACCTCAATATTGTAAACGTAGAATTCCTTAGTAAAATGGAAGCGTTTCTTGTAATTCAAGTCAGATATTAATTTATAATTTTTAAATTACAAAGTGTAGTTTCATGTTAATATTATTTTGTATTACATTAGACCCCTAGAACTTCGATCATACTTACATAGGTATACTACTTATAATAAAAAAACTTTGTATAAGATTGATAATAGTAATTTAAAACAAAGCTTGGAATTGCGACTTTTCCATATTTTGGTTAGTTATAATTAAAACAATTAAGAATGAATGTTAAGTTCATATATGATTTACCCAGTCGATAAGATAGGGAGAGATGCGATTGTTGTTGGCAGCAGCAGGGATATAGCTCGGGTAGAAATCGGCTCTTACAGGTTGAGGATATCCTCCAGTATAGACGGGGATTTCACCTGAAGGGATGAGAATGTCGTTGAGAGATGCGGGGGCCGAAGCCTCGGATCGTTTTCCATGAGCCCCAAAGCACGAATGCCCAAAGCGACTGCATCCAGCTATTCAATAATTCAAATAATTTAATTTGCATGTAAATATGGACACTTTTGTCTTTCTTCAAATATTGTCCCTGCATGCTCCTTAGCTATACGACTCCTTTACCGCAGAAGGTAAAACGTTCTATTTGTTTTATCTTCTTCCTTGGTTTGCTCTGCAAACATTTAGAAGCTCTAAAATACCAGAAGTAATTCTTCTGTTTATCGAGCCTACTTGATAGAAGAAATAGTAAAGAGAGTCAATTCATTAATTAATCATTGTCCCTTTAAGATTGTTGACCTAGCACTAAAACTAGCTTGGAAATTAAGTCAATGAAAAGATGGTTCTATATAATAGGTTCATTTAATTAAATAAACCATTCCACCAATAATAGAATATACTTAGATGCTGATGCTACTAACGAGCTGCTACTAATGTATTCAGATTGAAGACGAGAAGTTAGCTGCGTCATGTCACAGCACTCTCCCTAAGTGAAAGGACTCTGTGGGAAATTCATTTGAGAGAAATAAATAGCTTTCTCCCTTACCAAAGCACCAGGTAACAATAAAGAGAAGCTTTTCTCGGTCTTTCTTTTTCCATTTGTTCTCCCCTTTAGTTTTTCATACAATGGGTTCAAATGATGTTATTCTTTCTTATGAAAGATAATTTAGTAACTTGAATTTGCTATATAAAGCACAATAAAAAGGATACTTTTGTAGTCTGAGTACTAAAGGCACTACACCTGTCTTTGTAGTATACTAGCATTTCTTCAACATTTTCCGCTACAGTTGGTCACGGAAATAACACACAAGTCTCTACACCTCACTGCATTTCGTGGGCTTGACTTTTGAGTAATAAAATGTCCTCGGATTGTCAAAGAGAAAGTAAAATATACAGGAATATGTACATACGTGAACAATCTTTCACATTCACATCTAAACAAAAGGTGGGAGCAAAAAAGATGAAAGGATGAAAGACCAGAATTCCTAATATACAACTTCCATTGTCACGCATTCATAGATGTATTAAGATGATAAAAATTTATGTCGTTTCATACTCTGTACACTTCACAACTACTACCATTTCTAATAAAAGCTTATCACCCAATGCTGTAAAGTGCAGATAAAACTAATTCAACACAACTTCAACATCAGCATAAAAAGGAATCTCATGACTGTTTTTGCATTATTCTGTCTGCTCCAAATACGCTTATGACGATACATTAGTTACAATTTTTGACATTAGACACTCTGGTAATAAACATATCACACTCGCCACTCTCTCTCAAAACCACTCTCAATTTCGCCCGAATAAAATCATACACTTTGGTAAACAGGGCTTAAGTCACTACAATAAGCAATGCGTCACACTTTATCTGGTGCCTTGTAGTCCAATATTCTTCAAATGTCACAGTTTTCAATTCCTGTTAATTATTACATAGAATTCAAGCGTAAAAGTGTTCATTACGAACGACGAATTAAGTCCGGATTGATATGGCTTTATTACATTATGCATTCTTCAATCAAATCACATATCTATGAAAGCTTCTACCCTACATTCTGACCCATAATATTCTCAATCAGAGTGTTCATCATCCAGACGGATATATAGTAATTGCTAACTCATACATCATGTAAAATGACTTTTACGAATAATGTCCTCAATAATGAAAATAAACTTGACGTAAAAATGACATTAGACAGTATTACAGTATGAGTAGCCTGAATAATACATACGACTTGATGTAAGACGTCATCTACGACCAACGTAATTTCATACGATACTAACTTTTACATGAATAATAAATGATATCATGCAAGATGTACCACAGGAAAAACTACTAAATCGTTGTCCTGTCTCTCTGTCCTGTCGTAAAATAGGTACATCAGTGTAATACTATAATTTCCGGCTATTCCTGTGGAATTAGAACAATTCTGGGGTATTTTCCATGGTTGACTCGCGAAATCTGAAGTGATATACCTAGAAGGTTCAGTAAAGTGTGGGATGTGTACTGTGTCATTAAAAATTAGAAGATTCTCAAGATTTGTCAATTTCAAGTTAGGACGAATATAATGTTAAGAAAATCAGCGGAAATTGTTTTCCAGAACGAAGGATAATGCTTAAGAACAGAAAGAACAGTTTCTGTTCCTAAATATGTTCTGAGTTACATAACATGTTATCACCAAGACATACCTATTCTTTCAATATTTTCAATATTATGAAAGATTCTGTGTTAACCTCCCTTCCCTAATGAAACTGTGACATAAGCTAATGAAAATGAATATTGTATTATTTTGTGTGCCTAAAGGACAGTGAAAATGAAAGCAAGTCAAGAACTTATGAATTTTAATTACAAAGATAAAGCTCCATCAGTGACAATTTTTTAATGTAATTAATAAAACATGTGAGACCAACTTACCCTAGGTGACTTTGTTGACGTCACGAAATTAAATCTGCTGTCATTTATGTGACTTTCAATGTCAACTCCCAAGCTTAAAAGTTAAATGCAATACCTGTATTTAATTTTTCTACAGTAAAACGTTAATAATAGAATAGGAAGAACTCAGTAGTAAATCTATGAACTGTAACATGTAGTAATGCCTGGGAATAATAAATTAGGTGTGAAGGGTGCTTATTATACCTTGCTTTTACAGAGATTTGACCTGGGTCGGGAGTTTAAAATGAATTCTGTAGGAAAGACGTAATCTGAATCTCCCATCTACATGATGGTAGCATTATTTCACGCAGCAGTAGTCTCTGATCGCTAAAGTTTAGTAATTTTTAAGTCAAATGTCCAATTGTGACCTGGGATGTCCCTTTCAATTACGTTTCATCAAAAACTGAAATGAGTCATAATGAATAGGCTTTTGAGAAGTGTAATGTAAATGAAGCTCCTCTCGCCAACTCATAATAACCGAAACGAAATGAGTGGGAGTGATAAAACGCAAATGAAATTGGAACTAAAAGTGCCATTTTCCGTCATGCTGGTAGATTCTAGAGTGTTGGACGTGGACTGTCAGACCCTGCACTTTCCAATGTAAGAGTAGTGATGATGATGATGGTGTAATATAGGGTAATGGAATGAAATAGAAGTGAGGTGAGTCCTCGGACGGAAAATAAAGTAAATCTGACTGTTGCGAATGGAGTTTACTTTATTTGGCGAGCTAAACATAAAAGCTGTTTTACCTCATTTTCTCCAGTGACATGGACAAAGAGAACATTTTACTTACAATTGATGCGATGTGACTTTTAGCTATGCATCAAAGTCTCCTGGCTTATACCTAATGAAATATGCCAGTATTTATGTGAAGCGGCATTAGTATTTAGTCTCGCCTTGGCTTTCACTCAATCTTTGGCATCAATACTCTGTAATCTCTACATCTCTACCTCCTACCGTACTCAACGTCAGCATCATAATTCAATACGACCCTTCCGCTCTTACTTTCCAACATTTGTAACAGTAATAAGCATAGATTAACAAGAGCACTTTCTATTTAGCGCACAAGCATAATATGTATTTAACATTTCATAAGTAATACTAAAGTTCTCCCTAAAGTGCCATGTTATACCAGCAGAGCACTACTGACACTTCTCATAAACTTTAATACCTACTAAAACACCATTCTACTAATACTCTAAAAACTAAAATGTCATTTCCTCCGTAGGAACTACTTAACGTGACACAGAAATCATACCTACTAATACTATACCTACTAAATACTAAATCTTACATTACATGTCAAGTATAGCAAATACTGTCGTTATAGTTTACCTACATGCCTTTGGGGTTAAAAAATCAATATTTTCAGGTTTTCAAAGCTTAGTTCAAAACGCTTTCATCAGAGTGTTCATCATTAATGAGAATATTAAGATTTTTAAGTCTCCTAAAACAAAGAGCTTTCATTTAGACCTGGTTTTCAGGGATTTTATTCATAATATGGTCTTTGATCACAGTGAAAGTTGGACTATAAACTATTCTTAACTAACGAAATGGTTACCATTGATGAAAAATTGTACAATGTGATTGAATATTATTCAATACAGCAATCAAAACTATAATTAGTTGATAATATTAGTAAGATGTGTACGTTTGCATAGCTTGTTCAGTGCGTATACTATTTACTTTGTCTGTAAGATGCATAATGCATATTAAGTGTATTAATCACATGGTACGTATTGTATGTGTACTTATGCACGCATGGAAGACTATCTGGGAATTTGGGAACAAACATCTACTTAATTGTCTCACTACAATTTATATGCCACTGCTACTGTATATTTATGCTTAGCTTATTGGCATGTGTATACACTCTACATTAATATTTTGGTGTGTATCATCTAAATTTCTGTCTATAGTGGCTACAATTCTTATTATTATATTCTTCAGCATATTTGGTTTCGTAAGATGAACACATTGATAGAGTGTTCTACATAACTTGGTAGCATGCATTTCAACTTGTTCCGTATCTCCTATTTTAGTGCGAGATATGAATCTGCTGGGGAATATGGACAGTGCGAGTATATTACCTTTCTGGAGTTGTCTACTGGCTGCGTGTTTCATCTTCTAGTCATTGAAAGTGCACTGCCTATAATAACGAGTCTCTATAAATAGTTGTTCATTTTGTCTATAGTTATCCCTGTGGTACGGTTATATATCAAAAACAATTAAGCACCAATTATTATAGTGGGAGTAATAGTGCATAGAGAAAGTTATGTATAACTAGGGCGTGAGACATTTCACCAAGTATTGTATTTTCTGTAATTACTACTACGGGAGTATAAATGTTTATTACGTTGTATCATTGTTTTCTTTCAGACATGAAGCTTTATTGTATTGCATTGATCTGTGTTCCTGGTGAGCATCGCTAAATGGCAGAAACATTTCACTAGTGTGGCTCTAGTGAATATTCCTTTGTATTTTCCTTCATCCATTAAGCAAAGGCTAAATAAAAGGCGCTAGACATATTTTCACTGATGATGACCTCAAACCTTTCCAATTGTTTAGTCAGCTGTGTGCATACATGTTCTACTATGTTAATTATCTCGGAAACTTACGTATACACCCGAGAATCCTCAACGAGAGTAAAAATGAAATTATAATTTGTCTTTTATGGACGTTTGGAACTAAGTTCAACGTTGATGCGTTGTCAACATAATTAATACCGACGTCCTTTCACCACTTAATCTCATTCTTATTAGAAAAAATCATACATTATTAGAATCTTTTTCCATTAATGTTGCCTGCATTTATCTTTTATTTATATGCAAATTCATGGGCTATGTAAGCCTATAACGCTTGGCGTCTGGAAATTGGATTTCCGTCTCGAACTCCGCAATATTGCTACAAAAGCGATAAGTAGTTAGAACATAATGTCACAGTCAATTTTTGGATCATGTAAGTTCATAATGATAAATACTGGAGTATTCGCTTTCCCTGACTATATATGTCAGCACTTAATATGCACAGCCTACGTACTAATAGTAGGTACTAGTAATTTCTAGTCTGACTCTTTGTCTGCTCTACTAAATTACATCTATAATACAGTGTCATAAAATCCTTGGTCTTTTCTCTACCTAAGACACTAAAGCTTAACGCATTTTCTATTCATTCCTTTTACATAGACTTGCATAAGTGACATGTCTAGCTTGAAACAGAGTACTAATGAATAACTATGGCATATGTGAAGCTACCGATATTTCAACTTTACTTACAATATAATACGAAAGATAGTAATAAAGAGATATTCAAAGAGGAGACAGACATAATGTAATGCATGTATATAAGTAATTGTAGATTTGTTTCACAAAAAACAGACTGCTTTCCGTTCCAGACCGTTTCACCAGTATTTATTGCTACTCTTTTACCAGAGTTTATCTCTGCAGTCTATCTTGTGTCGGGAAAGAGTGCATAAAAGACTAGTTCCTGAAGGAATGTGTGCTGATGCTCCAGATAAGTACTATAGCTCTGAATCAGATTACAGTCTTTTACTCAGTAAGTGTACAGTTTCACTTTGAGCTAAACATTTGGTTTACATTGTAAACTGAGATTCTTTTTGTCTTCTTTGAGTCTTTATTCATCATTTGATTTGCTTTTAAAATGAAATTTGTGTGTTTCTACATTTACTAGAATCTGTGGGATGCTACAAGAATAGTTATCTAAGTTTTAGCATTCATATTATTGGCACAGCCTATTGTGACGCCCACATCAGCGATGTAATCCAACCCTGAAAAAGCTTGACTTGGCAAACAGTGTAATTAAACTTAATATCCATTTTTGCAAAGCAACTTCTCTGTGTAAATGGGGTAAGAAAAGATATTTACAAAGGGAGGTATCTGTGATTTAACAACTTTAAGGTACCTATAAGAATTGGAGTGGGTGTAAATGGTAGTAAATGGTAATTTTGCGTGCGTAGTTTAATATTTGGTGTTTAGGCACTTAAAACATCGAGATCTCATATACCACAAGTTCCACCTACTACTAATTACATCTTCTCAGCAGGACATTTTCATGGTTGGATGAAGATACCTAAAGCATGGCAGGGCCTTTGTCTTAGAAATTCACTCATTTTAGAATTACATTGGTAACTCAATTCCCAAGTCTATATAGCTACCGCCCAGAAAGAGATGGCGATTTGGAAAGGAATTTTCTTTTTGGTGATTTCTGCCTTGTCTTGGATATTCTCTTATCTATAGTTCACAGTATGTCGTTTGTAGAATTCAGGACAGAAGCCATAGCATGTGTAGACACAAGTCAGCTAGAAACTAGTCTATTTACATACACTACTGACTTAGACGAAGGAGACTGAATTAGAGTAGTACTCAGGCGATAGTTTATCAATTCAAGCATAAAATCTAATTTCCCGTAGCTGCAGAGAAGAAAAGCAAACCAAACCGCCTACTTATGCAAACTACATAGTCTACCAAATATAAGATGAATGAATACACATATGAAACATTTTAAGACTTATAACAACTAATCCTGGTGATTCATACACAGAATTGTTGCACGGTACCTCGTTTTTGAAAATGGGATTTTGTCCTATGAAATAAATAGAGTGTTAATGCACGAAAATAAGGAAAATCACGAAGGAATTTCAGGGTCTTTCCTCCAGAATGTGTACAAAGCTACTTTTCATCAATCGGATTTTTTACTAATGGACTTTCCTTATGTCTGTGGAAGAATGTGTTAGCAACTTGTCAGATATCAAGCAGACAACTGCTCATGTGAGAACAGAACAGAAAAAAATAAGTTTGCTGACTATTGAAGTTGATGATTTTTTCATGCATAGAGTACTTCACGCAAAGGTCAAATCAATAGTGATACAATAACAGGCAATGCATACATTTCCATTTGGCATATGTCAGCCCTTTGAAGAAACGAATTTGTCTTTGATTTTATACATGTCTTGAATATTTATTAGGAGCATATTGGATTGTTTTCTCTTTTAAAGTTGAAAACAAACTAGGGGAATATATCTACCTACTACATTAACTAATTGCCCAACCAAGCAAACCATACCAATACATATTTACTTTCTCTTCTGTACCTACAACTATTTGCTCTTTGCCCCGTTTTACCGGAAAACGTGGTAAAGTGGTATCTGTGGTTGCAGACTCCTTGTTCTAAGCAAATATCTACCAAAATTACATTTCAACAGTGGATTGGGGAGATATGTAACATATATAATGATATATTTAGCAGAATTAATTCCTACTTGCCCAACTACGTCAAATAACTGACTGATGAGTGTAATTACACAACATAATATCTGCAATGTAGCACGCTACATAAGGATGATATAGTTTGAAATGATATGCTGAGTTTTCTACAGAAAAACATGCTTATTATTTTCTTATTCAATAAACATGTCAGTCAAACCAAAAGAAAGAAAAATAAAATAGCAAGCATGTACCATAGACCATAATCACTGGAATATTATATTTAATATAATGCCTTGGATGTATTTACTAAAGAAAATTCTTCGGGGGTTGCTCGTAAAGTTTCATTCACCTCATATCCAAGAAAATAATAGGAATATTCGGTTTTCTGTTACAATACTCCTACACAACCCACAAAACAAACTTAAACTTATGTGCCCTAACAATTTTATAGACCAAATGTCATGAGGTCTCCGGAAACAAGTATCTGCTGATGTAGAATGTGGGCTTACAAACAAAAATACCTCTACATTATGCAACCTACTCGTTTTCATTGTACTGGAATCTGTCACAATATTAACCACCACTTTGAAAACGTGTCTATCTATATACAGATGTATTTATACAGATGCTCTATATAAATTTCTCAATAGCTACTGAATGAAAACCGTTTTTACAATGACTACAAACACCTATCTCAAAACTTTCCCATTCAACTTGCAACAATTCCAAAATCACTAGACAGATGAAGATGTTCCTTTGAAAACCGAACTTACTCCAATCTCGGATAAAAAGGACTCTTGTGACAGAAAGCTTATCTCTTCTGTCCAGTACTGACTGGCAGAGAATAAAGCTCTAGAATGCAGACAAAAGCACCAAACGAGTACCAATTTTTAAATGCGGGAGAAGTCTTTAGGATATGTCATACTTAGATTGACCCTATCTTATGAACAATGCTATAGGATTTCTCGAGGATTAGGAGATGCAATTAATCTCTATGCTCTTGACATTATTTAGCCTCAATGAATCGCAAACTTTAAAATTTGTCAGTAAAGATCGGAGTTATTATTAAATCTTATTTCTTCTAGAACATCTTTAATTAAGCAAACTTGGTACTTACCTTCAACATTTTGAAGTTCACCCCACACAAGAAGTAGACTTAGCCCCAAAATCGTCATTTTCACCAGTGGTGTAGGTGTGTGCAGATTTTTCATTGTTGTGGCCATCTTTCTTTTTTCTATACAGAATTGTCAGTAGCACCATTAAAATTATTTCTTAAATTCAAGTGCCCATGTAGTAAAAGATAATAATTCAATCTATCATTAAGACATTGGATTTAGTACTACCAAAAATATAGATATAGGCAGAGGATCAGAACAAAATTCAGAGTGAGCGAATTTTCGTGTACCTTCAGAGTGTGCAAATATTTGCAAGGATGGTAAACATGATTTGCGTGCTAAAGCTTCCTATTTTTACAATTGAATTTCTGTCAAGTTCATATGTCTCTTGCGCGTTTTCACACACATTTTTCATCCACAACACTGCAATAACATACATGCTTGGCAATCCTGTTATTATTTAACGCTCTCTCTTGTACATGCAAAACTTTCCTACTTATATAACAATGTAAAACCTGATAAATAGATAGTAAAGTTGCGAGGAAAATAACGGTCTCAATTATTACCCTGAATAATTTACTAACAGATCAATTACTATTGGAACATCATTCATGTTCACCAATTGTAATTACAAGTACATGCTACACTACATTGACCTAACAATTCATTATACAGTAAAAATCAATATGGAACTAGCTCTCTTCGAAGGTATCAACTTCATAAATAGTACAAGTTAATATTAACGTCTAGAATATAAAGCATGGTTAAAAAATGATAAAATGCACATTATTAGTATAAAAGTAAACGAAAAATGATTATCACGTACCTTGTTCTTTAAAGTTGTCTGTCAATCAAGTCGAAATTAAGTTCACTGTATACCGCTTGTTGCTTTTTGCTAAATGAGATGAAATTTAGGCTGTCAGACGTAAATTGATATTGAAAAGAAGTATTGAAATGTCTTTTGCTACCTGAGAGAGTTGTTATTATTGGTATATTGCAGATGTGAATGCAAAGAGTGAAAGAAGGGAAAGTAGGAGAAGCTTGTTTGGTGGCTTAGGAAGGTCCTATTTCCTTTCAAATACCAAAGTGCGGATTTAGAATCTGATAGTCTGTATAGAGGAAGGAGGTATGGTTGTTGATACTACGATACGTAATCTGTACTGTTAGAAAATTCTCTCTGCCTCTGATTTGCTAACAATGAAAGTAGCAAGTACAAATGGATTGTCTTGCTGACAGGTCTGAATTGTGGCAAGTGTCTTTGAGATGAAGATGACGAGAACTCTGTTGCCCTCCGCTTAACTCGAACGCTTTATATAAAAGAGCAGGGAGACGGAAAAGCAAATCCGAAGCCAAAAAGGAAAAGTACGTGGGCTGTTGTGCCTACAAAAGGGAAACGAAGCTTATACGTATCATTACAGTAGTTAGATAGATAGAGGTGCCTTGTGTTTCTGGTCTTCACTCCTATTGCCTATTGTATTTGCTCCCCGGCCTTCTTCCTAAATTCCACATGAAACTCTCATTCACAAACAGGTAAAGTAACTTAAACCATACCGTATCACACATATCTCATGCATAAGCGTCAGCATACCCCTTGGAATCGAAAACGGGCATAATCTATGGGACGAAGGCAGTTTTCACTAGACTATCCTAGAATTCACTCCCTCCCCCATACTCATTTCCTCACATTTTGTTTCGACGCGCAGATTCTTACATTTTGTCCTCTTTATTAACATTATCAGCATGATCCAACAATAAAATCCCATCAGCGGAAAGATTAGTTCTATATTATGAGTTTCGCTGTGTAAAAATACGTTAGAAATACGAAAAAACTATTGTAATCTCTAATATAATAAAAAGTTCAATATTTAATATCCCAATTCTTGGCGCATTAATGACATGTATAATTTTATGGAGAATTGTGACTCTACGCAAGATAAACATGAATATAAGTAGGATGAGGATGCAGTACAATAAAGATAGCAGAATGACTTGTTTGACGTAAGAGAATCCTTTTGCATTGATTCCATGGAACACTATTTTCAATCTATTACATTCATAAATTTGAGTGGGCTGTAAAAGCACTCACCTCCAAATATATCTAGTTAGCATAATACAGTGCAGACTACATTTATGAAATCATATGTTAGAGCATGATAGAAATACATAGCATAAATAAATAAAGTGAATCCAATATATACTGTTGTTTAATATTCAATACAATGTATTCTTAGATCGGCCATGCCGCAGCAGTCACAACACAACAGATGGATTTAGTTTTATTTCCTATGTAGGTATACCGTTTTATGATTGGAAGGGAATAATGGAGTTAGGGATCTCGTTGAATTCAATAAAATTGGAGTAGCTTATCTTTTTGTGTATAGTTGTAGGTAGATTATTCTAATACTTAAATCACTAGTACGTTTGGTTGAGATATCCAAGCAAATGCAAAACTACCCTAAAGGTATTGGTTATGTTATATAATACACTATGTCTATTTACTTAGTTAGATGCAGCTTTCACCATTTAGGTATCATGCCACATCATTGCTCCCCGTAAAGTTATCATAGAGAATATTTTCAAAATAATGTCCTTGAAAATTCGTACAACAGAAATTTATCCTGGAGAAATATTTTTGGAGACCGAAAATGTAATTCAACGAGTAAGCATAATAATTAATTACATTTATAGTCATAGAAAGAAATGGAATACCGTATTTGTGAGAATGCTATATTACACCTTATACAATATTACTACTATCAAAAACAGACTCGTGTTTGTACTGAATACTTCTGGTGAAAGTACTAGTGAAATTAAAAGTTCCAGACAATGGAAATTTATAATATCCACATGTAGTTCTAGTGAATATTTGGGGCATTAAGGAAAACTTCTAACCTTCCTCTGCCTACAGTCACAGTATCATGTATTTGTATTGCCTGTAGCTTACGCTTGTTTAATCATTTTGATTTTACTAAATCGGGTATTTTGAATCCAAAGAGCTAGTGGCCTTAGACTACTATGCACTATTGTAATAAAATGTTTCTGTCACTTGTAATAATAATTGTAATACTGATTAGCGACATTAATCCTAACTCAGAAATAGAAAATAGTAGTACTAGAAAGACATTAAAGTATACCTAATTACGTATTGGAGACATAAACTGCAAGATTTAAGGGGTGAATATAAGTAAATGATATTGCGTCACAGTTATGCTGTATGTGAGTCATTCGCTGAACTCTACTTAGACAATAGCACAAAAAAGGTTAGCTTCATTCACAACTTTATTACAATTTGAACGGTATAGCTATTCATTCAACCTACCAAAAGTATTTTCAACTAATCGTTAAAATACTTTCACCAATAGACTACACAAAACGGAGTGTAACAGCGACAAATAGTGGAATATAATACTTAATTATAATGTACTCATTCATTGTGTTTTTTCATTTCATATTCAAAGTTAGTGTTATTATTTCGTCCAGCTTTAAATGGCTTGAGTCGGTAAATTCTCTGGTGAAAGTAATCTCTTACGGTGTATGAGAACTAAAAACACGTAATGGATCGATATAATGGCCTTACAGTACATGTGTAAAACAACTTTTACATTTGGAAATTACAAACTGAAAGAAAAGTTGATGCGTTAACTAGTAAGCCAATTGACATTTATATTATAGCCATATAATAGCTTACAGTTTTGGTCGTAACGTATTAAAATGACAGTATCTTTTCATCCACAGATAGGACAACAGATACTCTTGTTTCTAAAGATTACGCAGAATGTTTTAAAATCTATATGCTTACTAGTAGAACAATTTTTATACTTCGGTAGACACAGTGACATAAACCAACGTTATTATATGCTAAATACAGCTAACTAATCCAGAGACATTCGAATGCAAGAGATATGAGTAAGTAAATTACAAAATCAGATTATTTGCATGCATGCAACATTTAATATAATATTATTCATATGGTACTACAGAAGCTGTATTGAAAGATTGATGTACTGTCACTAAATAGAGACACTTTGAGTAGTGACGAGTCAATGACGACTTAGACTACTTTATTTTACAGCGTTTATGCAAGATAGCTAGAACCAATTGGTAACATAAAAGTTTCTTCTTGCTGGTTGAAAGAAATTGGTGTTTATGCTTAAAACGTCTTAAGAGCATAAAATGCATTGTTCATTTTTCGAAAGCTCATTCTTTAAAACAGAGAAAGGATATTCTTCAAATACTAAAATGTTCTTTATAATAACTTACATCTTTGGGGCAATATAAAACAGCCAAAATTATGGAATAGGATTAATATAGAAGTAAGAAGTACTTTGAAAGCGTTATTGATTGCGGATGTGGCTTATGTATTAGTTGACCGATTATTAATAGGGAGTACTTCAACAAATGTATTAAAGTTTATTTTCTTGAATTACATAATGGTATCACACATTCTGTACAGTGAAACTTTCCACCAAAAAGCATGAGCATTACGACATTACGAGCAGTAGGAAGAAGTATTTACATGGTGAAAGAAGTCATGTCTTAAGTTCAATTGTACGAGAGTATTCAGAAAAGTCACACGTTGCATTGCAGTTAATATGTATGATATTTGTCTATGTGAAAGAGGGTATGCAACATATATAGAATTCGGAAGTCCTGTTAAGGATAGAAAACCATCTGGGATATCCCACACACCCATGGTTCATATCTTTATTTGCACGAAGACACAATGTCTTATTTGCCTTTTCGAAAAATTTAGTCTATTGTATGTTGATCAAAGACTAATACTCACATTAATGCGACTAGTGTAATGTAAATAGATCAAATACAGATTTTTCAATCGAAAAGGCAAATAAGGATATAAGAAGATTGATAAATCTGAATCGTTCATTCTGTTAATGTAAATATTATGCAACACAATTATGAAACTTCATAAAGTTTCATTATTTTGAAGAGGATGCTAAATAGTTAACAACACACAAAGGCTGCTGGTCTTAAAATTGCAGTACATTTAATTTTTATTATTACTTTCCTTGCAAAAAACAAGGGTTTAATTAAAGTTTATCAATGCAACCTGCTTGGGTAGAGATATGACATTTTGACATTCATACTCACACTATGTTACACATACGACAGACACACAGAGAATAATAATCTCAACTTCCCCTCATCCCTCAACTATTCTATCCTGTCACCTGTAAATATATAAGGATATATACATATATGGAAACATAATACTTACTCATAAAATATTGAATTTGAAGATTAAGGTTCTAAATTAATGTAAAAGGATACATGCAATTTTACTTACAAAAACAATTATTATTGAGAACGTATTATATTAAGGGAACTAATTGTAATCAGAAAGAAGGGAACTAATTGTAATCAGAAAGAAGGGAACTACTTTTTGTAAATATATTAGAACTATCTCTTTTTTTCGTAACAGAAGTCGGTAAGCCCTATACATCTTTTCTTCATAATATGTAGCGTAGTTTATAAATAAGTAGGGGAGAAATTTAAAGGTCTCGCAGTGACGGTTATCTGTGTCATGAAGTGAATGTAAGATTAAGGTTTTTGAACGCAAAATACCATTACTTAAGTTGGTAGTCGTATAATGCTTATTGTCGTAATGCGTATGAAATTCGTATTATACTTATTGTCGTAATGTATGAAATCTATCGTATCTTATTATGCTTATTGTTGTATTATACTTTCACATCGATAGCACTACTTTGAAAATGCAAGCTAAGAATGAAAAATGATACACACAAAAATTATAATATTATGATGGTATTCCCATTCCTACCAATTTACTATAATTTACTGTTGACAAATTATGACAGCTTTCAATACTTAGCAGGTGATGTTTAATAAATTTCTCTTTGAACGTTTTTAATATTTTTAACTGCGTTACAATTACAACAATTTTCGAAAATACAACGATAATTATTGAATACAACATGTAAAATATGCGGGTAATCAATAATTACTCAATTCACAATTCAGGTAGATTGTGTTAAATATTACCTTTTCAATCTCCACCCATAACACTGTACTAGGTTATACTTATCAGGTATTGGGATAGGGGTAGTTGGGTGCACAGTTCATAAGTACGTACTTACAGTTACAATTTTGGCTATTTATAATATACATACCAACCAAAACTTCGAGTGCATATTATTCACTAGCGATGGAGTAGGCAAATTCCACCATACGTATAGAAAATTAATAATATCGGACCATGAAACAGGATTTGACACCATATTTTAACATCACTTTCAAACCAGAAAATTTAGAAGAAAGCATTGTGTAGCAGATATTAGTAAACATGCAAAGAGCAGCGACTTTTAAGATTCTTCCCCTGGAACTCTCCATTCCATGGGCTTCAGATAAGATTACTGAAATCGGGGTATAATCCCACACAATTTTTACAATGTTTGGTTTACAATGGAAACTTCATTAACGAAGTCAATAATTGTGCCCTTCCTACCTTCCTTATCCTTTAATAACAATGGGCATTTACAATTCTAATTCAAATATTCTTAATAAACACGAAGTTTAACAATAATTAATAACATATTTCCATATTTATATTGCCAAAAGACGTAATTACAGTATTAACGACAAAGACGATCTGTTTACACACACAATTCTACTATCAGTAACTAAATCTAAACTACCTAAGAATGTAAGTAGCAGGTACAGTAATAAATAGTAAAGGGTTGATTTTCGAATTTTATAGGACTAGGTCGGCTCACCTCGTAACCTCCCTATTCATCAAGGTATATTAATTTTATAGGACTAGGTCGGCTCACCTCGTCACCTCCCTATTCATCAAGGTATATTAATTTTAACTATTCATCCAGTGAATTCATCAATATAGCCTGAATTTACGTGAATGATGGTAAAAGACGGAGAATAGTCAATGGATGGCGGAAAGAGTAAATTCGACACGAAATGGTATGTTTTTTCACCTCCCCAATCACTAAAGTAAAATGTACTTGTTACTACTAATGATCAGAAGCAAAGGATATTATCTGCAACCTAAAGGCAGCTACATATAGATATACATTAGGTAGTACAAAGTTCCAGTAGAGGTACATTTTGTTTTCCAGAGCCGCGAGGCGTATGTTACACTATGTTAATAACAGAAAATCACAACGTTAACTTTATCAATGTTTAGATTTATCAATAACACTAAGCTTTACATTTCCTGGAAAGTTTCTTGATAAATCTTGATCTTTGACTGATTTAAATAAATCCTTCTCCCTTTGTGTCGCATTTTTCTCTCTGAGGAAGGATTGCCATGCAGTTCTAGCAGCTTTGCCTCGTTTAGTAGTGCCAGGAATCATTTTGATTTTGTATTTATAACTTTGCAAGGAGGAGTATGGAGCAATCTAAAAAAGAAGTTATATTATATATTACAGACTACAGAAGTTTTATATTTTTGTCAAATTGTCATCCACTTAACTTAGAGTAGATAATTACCTGCTTAAAAATATTTTTTTAACATCCGCCTTAAAATTGCCTTTAAGCAAATATTAACAAGTAAACCAAACAAACTATTTTCTTACCACAGGTACAGCAAAAAGTAATTCGTCATCTTCCCGGGGCATACCAGTAAGAGTGTTTAATAAGTCTAGTTCGGTCTCTGCGGTTTCTTGCTCTTCTTCTTCGTTTTCTAATTCTTCTGCAAGTTCAGACTTAGTTTGAGCTTTCTCAGCTTTCTTTGAGTCATCTGCATCAGCCTCAGGTTCTTTTAGCTCTTTTACCTCATTATCATGAACCGTATCTTCTTCTTTAAAAGAGCTCGCTTCACCTTCTGACATTAATGTTATTGTTTTTGCTGAACTGCTTTCCTTCTCTAAACTGGAGCTGTTTGAGTCGACGTTATTCCCAGAACTTCCTTTAACAGAGCCAACTTTAGCTCCTTTTAGCAGTTGCATTCGCAAAAACCTTTCTTCGTCATCTTGGAATTTATATTTCTCTTTTAACTTCTTTTTGCGTCCATGTTGTCCCCTTTTTTCCCCTTTAACTCCATGTTGAGGCGAGTCTTTTGGAGTAGCTACTTCTTCTACCACTTGTGTGAGCTTTCCTCCTTTGCTTTTCTCATTGGCGCCCTTTTTATTCTGTTTAGCCTTTTGCTTATTAATTTTTATTGGTTTTAGAGGTTGGGTATTACAAACTATAAGTGTAGACTCCACTTCATCTCTATTTATTTCTACCGAGTCCAATTTTGTGCTACTTTCCGATGAAAGGCTTACAGTTCGAGTACGAATCTTGTTAGAGGAGCCACTCACACTGATATTGACTTGAGTGTCTGGAAATTCATCACTGTCATTCCCTTCTTCGTCCGAACTGCCATTGTCTTCATCTTCTGAAGCCGATTGTTCCTTTTGAACAATAGAACTAGATTCGCTTGTCGTCCTTTTCGATGCCTTTGATATGTCCTCTTGAGACATATTTAACGCTCGTCTTGGTCTATCATTTTTATGTTTGTCCAAGCACTCATCAGTTAGACGAAACAGAAATCCAAATCCCAATACTAGCTGACAAGGTGGCAAGTAGTTCTTTTTACCGTAAATCATGAAAGATCCAGCAGGAAGGTATTCTCCAGTTGGGGCAGATCGCGAAACCTGCTCTCCATAAACGTAATATGCAGCGGATATTATTTTACTGTCCCACGAGCCACTGAATGAAATGGCGTAACATCCAGCCTCGTTAAGAGTCTTCGGCGGTACAGCATCGGTGGGATTGTCATTCTTTATTATAACGGTGGGAGCTCCGTGAGCATCAGCATGAAGATATACATCTTTAGGTTTCATGTACTTTGATACTAAAAGAGCGTTTTGATGACTATCTCTCCCACAAAGTACCAAATAATTTTCTGAAGAAATAAACCAGAGGAACTTCTCAAACCAAAATACTTTGCGTGCTTTTTTGATTGAATGAATTGCTTCTACTTCTTTTAAAGTAGCTTTTGTTTTCTTTTCGGACGATTTAAATGCTTTCTCTTGCGAATCTATTGTTCTCTCTTCTTTTTTGGCTGATGCTTTCTTGGAATCATAATATTTAGTTGCATTGGAAAAAGCAGACAATCCTAGATCAATATCGACTATGTAAATCTTTTCCTCATCTTCAGTACTGTACGGATCACTTAATTGCATAGAAAAGTGATTACGATGCAGGTTCATTCCAGTGATAGTGCTAGCCAATGGATCACCATTTTTCTTTGCATCTTGAATTTGTTCCCATATTTCGTCCCTGTTAAAGAACCACATATTAATTAGGTTTTTCACTTAAACAAAAGTTCTATCAAACAAATCTATAAAATTATTGCTAGATTAGTTCAAATTAAGTACCATGATATTTGATTGGCAATCATTTGACGTATAGCTGCTATAGCCTTTTCCACCACATTGCGATTTACTGTAATCAATTCGGCTTTAATCTTGTCTATTTCTTGACCTTCTTTAAGTTCGTGCAATCTTTTCTGTTGGTCCATTTTTACTTTGTCTAATTTCTTAAAAGCCTCTTTTTCTTGTGCCAATTTCTTCATATCTAGCTTTTGTGATTCTATTTTCGAAAAGAAATCATCAACTGCTTCATCAAACGAAGAAAATTCGACTTTATTCTCGTTGACATAGCTGGAAATGATAACAGAAGGATGAAATTGGTCATAAAAATTCTGCATTTCTTTCTGATCTCCCTGATTGTCAGCTTCTTTTCCGCCTTTCTTTTTGCTTGAAGTAGCAGGTGAAAGTGTAATAAAACCACCTTTGTGGCTGTCGCTGGTTAAGATTGACTTTCCAATTTCCAACGCACTGCAAAACTTTTCCAACAATATAGATTGCTCCTCCTTTGAAGTAGGAATTTTCATCTGAGGCGTCAACTCCTCCAGTTTTAGAACGTGAGTAAAAAGAGCAGGACCAAATTCCATTTTCGACAGAAATGTATCCCGCAAACTTTTACCTCCATTAGCTTCAAGGGCTTCATTGACTTCTTCTCTTTCAATAGTAAACCTGTCTTTAGCTCTTTCAACTGCATATCTTTCGTGAGCTGCGAATCTATCTTCTCCTTGTACATGAGGACGTAGCACACTCAAAATTTTAAATTCGTGATCAGTTAGAACAATGTTTCCTTTATCATATAGTTCCAATAATATGTGGTTTGTGAATACATTTGTCCCAAACTCCAAGTCTACAATTCGATCTGTTCCGAGTTGTGTTATTTTCTCTAATCTTTTGTTGTTTAGATGCTTTCGAAGTTTCATGGAGAACCCAGACGGAGCCGGATTTTTTGGCCATTCAAAAGAAGTTGTATGGAACCTAACTCCAGACTCTAGCAATAATATTTTCTTGGAATCAGTTTTAGAAAATCTTATTAAATAAGTTTTCTTATCGATATCATAAATCCTGTCGACCCGCATCCCAATTAGATCCTTTTGAAGATCTTTGATAAGACAAACAATATCCAAAGTCGTTAATCGGTTCTTCATTTTGACAGATTTTCGACACAAGGATCACACTTAGCGGCGACTAAATTCGTCCGGCCCAGTCTTGGTCTTCGGGGTGCACGGTGCACTATCCACTCAACGTCGTGGGCTCTGAAATTCAATAAATGTTGCCGTTTCAATACTCATTAAAATAGGGTAATGGGAGAAAAAATCTTCAAAAGACCGTATGATCTAAAAGATAAGTAGTGTGTAGTACTTTTACTTTCCCTATGCTAACTCTACAAAAATTTTCACCGACCTTTCACCGGTACTTTCACCGGAATTTTATTCAACTTGAACGAAATTTTTAGATATGGTGATTTCGAGATTTTTCATATAGAGCATGGATTTCAACTACATTTTGAACCATAATTTAAAACTGGGTTTTCTGATTAGGCACAGCGCTGAAACGCAAAAGGTTTAGGGCCTGATGGCCGAAACTGAAGTATTGGAGCAACGGAGTAGAAGACAGGAAGAAAGTGGTACAGACAGTATATAAGGGAAATAACTTATCCACATATATGAATATAAATGATCTTAGTAATCGATACATTCAATTATGTATAACTTCCTTTTAGCAATATGTACCTGTGTGTTGCAATTTTTTGTAGTTGCAGTTGTAATACCCAATTATGAATAAGTGAATAGTGAATAGGTCGATTAAGATCAGTTCCAAATTCACATTCAAATTATATTGTTCGATTGTTGATTTAATATCTCTACCTCCAACCAATTTACCGGCTCTGAGCCAGATTAAAATTTCTATGTATGATATATTGCACATATTTTTACTATAAAACTATTAAATTATTACACGCATTCAAGATTCAAATTCAAATATTAATCTTGAAAGTACACATCCAACATCCATTTAATACATTTAGAAAATACTGTGGATTAATGTTAGATATAGTGTTTAGTCTCTTACTGCAAGATTGATAGTTTAACTTGCAATGCAAATGAATAACTTCCACCGCAGAGAATATTCTATTTTCTTTGCCAAGTCTATAAAAACAATATTGTAACAAAAGTCAAAAGTAGCTATCAGCTATTAAATTATAACAAAACCATTACTTAGTACTTTAATTCCAGCAGCCAGCAGTTTGAACTTGAGTAATCAATTTTCAAATAATATTATTCATTCATGTTGTCGATTTTGAAAAAAATCGACAATGTATGTGGTATAGTTGATAACATTGATCGTAAACAGTATATATTTTATTTGATATTTGTAACACTATTTCTAACTAACTTGATATTGCCTATGATAACTGCATGAGCATTAATTAATTAATAAACGTATTTAATTAATAATAATCTTACGAAATTCTGAAGCAGCTATCAATCTTTCTTATCTTGTTGTTGTTCTTCTACGCAAAAACCGATTATTAGAAAGAAATTAGCGAATTGAAAGAAATCAAACTTTCTTCATTCTGCTGAACTGAACTGCCAATGCCAACTGCTGACTGGGCTGACTCCCGTCTCGACGTCTCGTGTCTTGTCTGACTGATTTTTAGTGCTAGTATTTAATTTTGGTACTAAAGAATTCAAATGTAGCACTAAACAAATGACAAACATTCGAGCTATATGGTTCACGTGACTGTTCAAGTGAAAACAATATTATTTTCGGAGAGATCACAGACGACGTGAGACGGCGGCAATAGCAATTTGGTTTTGTCCTGACTTGAGTCTTGTACGGCTTGTGCGCCCACAGCTTTCCGTTTCAGCGCTGCAAGTAAACTCACTTGCTGACGATGAGAATGATCACGAACCACTTTTGGTTTGCAAATTGCAAAACGTACAAGCATTGTACTCTGTTATTTCATTTATGAATCACATCGCGAAATCCCATTGTAGGTTGTCTATAGCCTAGCTTCCAAAATTCCAAAGCATGATACAGGGTGCAAAAACTCGATACACCAACAGTTACTTCAAATTCTGTGGGCAATCGGCAAATTATTCTGACTATCATATTGCCTCTTAACTTTTTTTGCAGGAAAAGAATCAACTCAAAAACCAATAGACCTACAAAAAAGTTTAAATTGGGAAACAGATCGTGCACAATCCTCTGCATTCGGCTCCGAAAGAATATTTCAAACATATTGTTCCAATCTGGAGATATAAACGTTTTAGTGCGGAATTTGCAATTAATCGCAACTACAGAGAAAAGTTTAAAATATTCTTTCGGAGCCGGATGCTGTAGGTTATGGAGCATCTTTTTCCCTATTTAAACTTTCTTGTCGCTCTTTTGGTTTTCGAGTTGATTCTTATGCTGCAAAAAAAGTTAAGAGGCAATATGATAGTCAGAATAATTTGCCGGTTGCCAACGTACGTCCTACTTAAGTCGTTTCATTTTATGAACCTTGAACATAAAATCCACAGTTCAAAGAATAATTCAATTAATTCAATATGCCAAAGAAAAAAGATTTTGAAAAATTAAGAAACTACCTTTCAAAATGGTTATGTGTCTTAAAAAGAAACGGAAAGAAGTCATTTTAACCAATTTTAACCCATAAATGAAATGGCCTTTTCTGTGCTTTAATGATTTGACTTAATTGACATGACAGGTGATCAAAGTAATTTAAAAAATGCAAACGTTTTCAATAAAAATATTAGTAATTTGGATTTCTAATTAAAATAATATTCTATGAAAATCTATTTAAGAACGGTGGACCTCCACTTTCTTGTCTTCTGTAAAAGAAAATCTCCCATTCTTACATCGAAAACATATAATTCGTCGAGTCGTCCGTCCTATAATATGGACAACTTTTTGCTATAATAAGTAGCTTTTAATCCTAACATTTCCTTGCCTCTATCAATACCAGTTACCTTCATTTTGGATATCATCATATTCCTTAGTTGGTATTAACACTAATAATCTCAGATGTGTGATGATTGTTTTCCATCAAGGGAATTTTGTGGGGTAATTTAGAATCGTTTTTGTCATTATCTCATTATACCTTTTATGCAAAGGTCAATAAGCCTTTTGCACAATTGCTTTCTGGTCTCCAGTTGAAGTGAAGCACAGTAGATGGAGGTAGAGAATTATACATTAAAAAAGCCTGAAAATACTGTTTCCATCTACTGAGTTTCACTTCAACTGGTGACCAGAAAGCAATTGTGCAAAAGACTTATTGGGATGTGTTTGAGATCGTTGTTAATTTAGTATGCCACATCAAGAATCTATCCTCTTAATTTTTTAAAATATGTAATGAAGTCATTTGGCCGATTCAAGATGATTAATAAAAATACATGATTATAATTCTTAGACACCCTGTGCTTATTTAACACACCATGCAGGCCATGCATTGATGAGTATATTAGACAGATTACATACAGAATACAGTATACTATAGCTAATGGGACATGGGACATACAACATAAGCGCAGAGCAATACCATCAACTCAACACCATACACTCTTACATACACCATACCACCAACCACAATGCTATAAACTCTTCTGCTCCACAGTCGGTCATATTCTGATACAGTGATACGTTAACTTTAATTTTAATTTCTAACAGCAAATATCCATGCATGCATGCATGTTTCGTTCGTTTTGTGTAGTAGGAACAGGAAGGCTGTATACTATATATGTGTAAAAATCAACGCAACTTATACACTTCTTAACTGAATCAGCTTCAGTGGCACTTGCAATCACAGCAATACCTTTTGTTGGATTCGATTCGAATTCGAACATTAATATTTCATATTCATATGTTGTACAGCGCAAACATTTAGCTTGTGTTGGATTTGAATTCGGAGAGTAAAGGTAGCATTTTTATTCTAATTTAATTTATATACTAATAATATTATTATTACAATTTTTGTATATAATGTTGAATCACTGTTTAAAAACTAGCATTGGAATTGTATGTAACTATTCTACTCATGCCGTTTTGACATTGCATGTAGTTCTTTCTCAACCAGACTATCACAATCACAGATCAGTTCATGAATCTTGAAATGAAACTTTTGACTTTTACTTGACACACTGACTGAATTAACTGAAACTGAACTATATTCTTTTCTTTCGCATCGTTCCTGTGTGGAATGATTTGTGTTCAACATTGTGATACACACAGTACATAGTACATACTAACAACTAAATTGAAGAACATACATATGTTGATTTGAGGGTGTTAGGATGCTGGAAAGCATAATTTAAAAAAAATTGTTATCGTAAATATGAAGTTATTAACCTCTAATACTTTATTTCTAAATTTTGTGGCAGATATACCATATTGGTGAAGAAGAAAGAAACTGAGAAAAATGGCCGATAAGGACGATTTAGACAAAACTATCGCGGAAGACTTGGTTGTTACCAAGTATAAAATGGCAGCTGAAATCACTAATAGTAAGTTGGTACCCCTTGGGGTACATTAATGTTATTTAGATACTGGGTACACATAATTCTGCATTTGTAATATAGTATTAATTGCTCAATAATTGTGGTAGCATATGGAATACTTTAGATGCATGCACCGGGCGGGAAAGGACTTTCTCTTTGTCCACTTATGCAAATACGAAGCTGTACAGTAGTATTCCCTATCCCAATAATAATAATTTTTTCCCAAAATATATTTTTTAAGTTTTTCAATTTCGTTGTTCGGTTGTATTCCTATATCATATATTGCAAAATTCATGAGACAAAAAGTACAAAGAGACATTATTTTTAATAATACAACGTCTTATATTCCATATGCCGTAATATAAAATATATGCAAACGTGCATTATTGTGTTTATATTGCACTGTCAACTCTTCACTGCCAACTGCCTGCAATACAGTACACTAATAAACTTGACGCTGACTACAAAAAACTGACTACTGAAAACTCTGACTAACAATTAACAACTAAAAGCAATGCCATAAAATGACAATGTTCATGTTTGCTTACAGAAACGCTGAAAGAGGTGGTTGCAAAATGCGTTGTTGGAGCGTCCGTGCGTGACATTTGTGTTTTTGGTGACAAAATGATTATGGAAGAAACTGGTAAAAATTTCAAGAAAGAGAAGGACCTTAAAAAAGGTAAAGGAATTTATTTTGGTTCGACTCCATTAATATCATTTAAAAATATTATTCATTCGCATTTTACAAATTATATTTGAGTTTCAACTAGTATAATTTTTAGTTTATTTTAGATCAAGTTTTTTATTTTGTATTTCAAGATTTATTTACTTAACTATCCCTTAGATGACAAGAAAAACATTTTTTGTCTCTTCATTTTTTTCAATTAACCATTTAGTTAAAAAGCCTTTTTTCCCGCACATGAAATAATGGGATCCTCAAGATTTTAATTTTCGTGTTATTAAATTTGTTATTAGGAATTGCCTTTCCAACATGTATTTCTGTTAACAATTGCATCTGCCACTTTTCTCCACTAATATCTGAGCCGGATTATGTACTTCAAGATGAAGACGTTTGTAAGATGTAAGTCACCTTAACTATTGTAGAATTTATTGTAATTTAGAAATTTATAAATTTATAAATTATTGTACTGACGAATTTTGCTGTATTTTAGCGATTTGGGAGCCCATATCGACGGATTCATTGCTGTGGTTGCTCACACAATTGTAGTGGGTGCAAGTTCATCAAAGAAAATAACCGGTCGCAAAGCTGATGCTATTTTGGCTGCCCATTACGCATCTGAAGCTGCACTTAGATTAGTTAAACCTAATAATGAGGTATTTTCATAATTTCAAAATTTTAAACCACATATAACATGTTTTCCATCCAAATTCAATATCCTGAATTATTTCCATAATTTCTTATCCATTGCTGTTGGCGTTTATCGGCTTTAACTATTATTTGATTCATTGATTTTTAGTCAGATAAGGTAACAGAACATGTGCAAAAAATTTCTGAAAGCTACAATTGCAAGCCGATTGAGGGGATGTTAAGTCACCAACTTCAACAAAACATAATTGATGGAGAGAAGACGATAATACAAAACCCTAACGAAGCTCAACGTAAAGAGTACGAAAAGTGTACCTTTGAACTTCATGAAGTTTATGCTGTTGATGTACTTATCTCTACTGGAGAGGGTCAGGTAATTAATTCGAAACTACTTTCGAACAATGTATTTAAAAATTAATTTATGTGATACCCAATAGTATATATGACCAATATGTGAGTCTTACCCCAACATTAACATCTACCATAATCCATATCTATTTAATTTAAATGATGTAAACAATAAATCAAGGGCCAAGAAGGTGAAGGTGTTCTTTGATTTTTAATTATATTTATGAACACTGAGACTCAATCATCATTAAACAGACAGTCAAATAGTTTGTTTTGACTAATTTCCAATTATAATATATCCTGGTTTTTAGCAAAATAGGAAATAATCAGGCACAGGCCTCAGACGAGACGAATTTATTTTCTAATTTCGCAAATAGATCAGTCAATAATCAATAGTTGATAATGTGTGTGTGACGTGTGATACTGATTATTGTGTTACCAAAACTGCTAAATTATTGTCATTCTTTGTAAAACTCCAAAATTTTAACTTTTATTCAAATCTAATAAAATTGTATTCTCATTGTTATCCAGGGAAAAGAAATGGACACCCGTATTTCGGTGTATAAAAGAACTGACGAGCAGTATATGCTTAAACTTAAGACTTCCAGGGCTTTCTTTAGCGAGGTAATGTAAAAATATTTATGTTTAATTTTATATTTATGTTTTTATATGGTTTAAAAGTGCTTCTGTTTCACAAACTTTTCTTTAGTTTAAAAGTCGGTTGCCTTTATCAAATTATTAATGTAGATTTACCAAATAATATTTGTCTGTGTAATTTAAATGGCTTGTTAGGTACAAAGTAAGCATGGAATGATGGCGTTCAATTTGAGAGACTTCGAGGATGAAAAGAAAGCGAAAATGGGAGTAAATGAATGTGTAAATCACAAGCTCATTGATCCTTATCAAGTTCTTTATGAAAAAAATGGTACTAATATGTAGTTATTGTACTTTTTTATACTTTAGCCTAAATGTGGGCTATATTATGTGAAATACAAATAAGCTGTGTATTTTTATGATGCATTCTTGATTTATAACATTTCCAGGTGAAATCGTAGCACAGTTCAAATTTACTGTTCTATTGATGCCTTCTGGATCCCACAAAATCACAGGATTGCCCGTTGACATTGAACTATACCAATCGGATAATTCAATTAAAGACGAAAGCATTCAAGTATTTATTTATTTAATTAATATAAAACCTTTTAAAAGGCTGAAATACTATTCAGTCACATGCTAATTTTGTTTCTTAAATGTGGATATTATTTAAATTTTTCCTACAGAAATTATTGTCTACATCTGTAAACCCAAGTAAAAAGAAGAAGAAGAACAAAGCAGCCGGTGATGCAGATAAAGGTAAATCAGAGACAAAATTGGATCCCCAAGCCACCAACGGGGAAACAGAATGTTGACCGGTGGCTACAACTCATTATTGGTTGTCAGCAACAAAATAACTGCATACAATAAAACTCATGGGAAAGATGTCAGCCGCACTCCCTAAATCAATAAAAACTGTTTTGTCTATCCTTATATATGTGTATTCAGCTGCAAAAGCTGATAACAAGACACCCATCCTTCCTAATTCGTATTAATATACAGATTAATGTGAGAAATGCCTTTAGCTCAGACAATGTCCTAATAATCTTTCAGATTTCTTTTTTAAACTTTTGTTAATCCGGTATTTTTGATTTCCAGGTTTAGGGTAGTTATGTCAGAGGTATTAATATATTTCTTGCTTTGTCATATCTAATGTACCCTCCAATAAAACTTTGAAAATGACATTTCTCAGGGGCTTATCCGTGTGAAAATTGACCTCTGCCTTTTGTTACTTACAATTTAAAAGATGCAAAGGAGGCCATTTTGGTGTTTAAACTATTTTGTTTTATTTGGCATCTTTTAAGATTGTTTTGTTTTAAACTTTTTGCGGTTAAGGAGATCAATAATCAAAACGGCATGCACGTGAGGTATGGGGTTGGGAATAAGGTTGTTCTAACTGACTTGACCATCTCCATATCGAACAAGTGCCTACCAAAAAGTGTCAAATAAAGTCTGCGGTGACTATGAATCAGTTTGATACTTAAAATAATGGCAACAGTATAAAAACAGGTAGTAGGTACCCAGCTAATTTAACCTGTTTAAATTCCATTTTTACTGGTTTTTTACGATGTAGAGTAATGTGAGCGAACACCTTAATTTTTTCTAGCAAATATATCTACATACGTTTAAATCGGCAGTTAAGCCATCAGCCAGTCCTCACATAGATATAGTAATAATGTTCGTAAAATGCAATAATAATAAAAAGGCAGTAGAGTGTATTTGAGGAGTATTACAAGGTGTCTTTAAAAATTCTAATTGTAACTTAAATTGTAACGCAACACAACAGTGGCACCCCTTCGGTTTGATAACCTTCTTTGGGAGGACTCTAAAATGCCATAAAAATATTATTACTGTAAGTGGAAAAGATTATATATTTTAATAGGAATGAAGTATTTAAATGACTGGTTTAGGGATAAGCTTCTGCTTAAATTAAAAATCCAAATGTTATTTTTCCCAACAAGTAAGTTTATAATTTACATTTTTATCGTTTGTATATGAATCTTGCCACAACAGCGATATAAAATTCATTATTATTACCTATCTGTGCATGGGGATATGCGCCAAATTAGATCGAATTGTACTGAACTAATAATCAATAATAAATAAAGAACTAAAGTAAAGCTTATCAAACCGAGGGGGTTATTCTACATTCTACACCACAGTGCATGAGCTACAACAATAATGTAGTGGTACGATGGTTATGCATAGAGATTAATAATGAAGGGTATGGACTAGGGATGACGTACTAAAAATATAATCTGATTAGCAAGTGTAAAGTAGAGTAGAACCTTATTCTATCGAGGATATAATATCAAAATCTAAGAGTAGAAAATAGCTGCATTACATTACATTACAATACAACCAAAATTGTATATCTATATATTTAATTTGTAAGAGTTTTATAATAATTCGATTATAACAAGTATAATAATAATACAATAGAATAGCAAATCTCATTTCACTTCTAATACTTATTAGTAAACTTCCTTGGGTCCTTTAGATTCACAAAATATACCAACACCAACCTAAAAATGGCAAAGTTAATCTGGATGGGAAGCCAAAAATATAAAACCACTACGGTACGAATTGCTTGTGTCTCATCACCTACTCAGCAAAAACCTGTAAAAATTGTTTTTGTTTATTTGGATAGATAAATATGTGTGTGAAACCTTAAAATGGGAATGCGGGTGCATTTTGACTTTGGAAATAAAATGTTGGAACGTTTTACTTTCGGTTTATGATTTTTTAATGCCTCGATCAGCCCCAACCAAATTATTTTAATTGGTGACACGGTGACAGTTCTGTGATTGTGTGATGTATTGTATTGATAATAACAATTAATCGGAAAGCGAATCGACTGACAAAACTTTCAACACAGAATAGAAATTTAGCCATTGCAAAAGACATTCATTCATGCCATACACAATTTTCGTAAAATGATATTTATAAATAATTTGCATTCGGTATAAACAAGTATATCATCACATTCAGCCAGATATTACCGATCATATTATTTTGATTATTAGGTGATTTTAATGAATGGACATTGATCGTGGTAACTTACAACTACTAAATAGAGACCGCGCGTAGAGACAGATTGGGATACTGTCGTTCTGTTTGGTTGGTATTGAACTGTACACTGTGTACACTACATCAGATACTACACTATGAACAAGGGCATTCTTTATTTTCTTTAGCTTGTTTGTAACTAATATTTAAGCTCCAATCATTACAATAATCAATTAACTTTATTTTCCCCAGAATTGTCGGCAGATAGGTCGCCTAATTTTTTCCAACCAGCTTTTCCCAAACTTTTGATCATTGCCGGCGAGTTTATCAAAACGTCTACTGTCCAGGTAATCCCCTTGTTCCATAATGGCTTAATGAAACCGTCTCCAGAAGCTGATGATGACAGGTCAAAATTCAGCCATTCTTGTCGAAAATCAGAAACAGCCTGAAGACAGGAACAGAGTATATATATTAAAATAATTTGGAACATCTAATAACTTTTAACTTATCTCCAAAATTATAATTTTGGTAGTTTAACCGTCTATGGTCTTTTTAAGCCCAAAATAATTAATATTAATATGAAAACTTTAAAAAATAATATTCTACACTTCTCTAACCGTCTAACCACCACTTTTGCCAGCAACGCCCAACACTAAGCTAAGGTGGGGGTTGTCAGTCAGTTAGAGAATAGAAAAGAGTAGAGAATAACGGAAACCTGATTTACTTTTTTATAAGGATGTATAGACGACACGACAGCACCTTTAGCCTCAGATATAGAACTAACTAGTATTGGTGGCGACGATCTGTACAGGCTGCACCATTCTGACTTTAATTTTTCATAATTTTTAATAGTTTCTTCGGACCCCTTCCATAATCCCGATTCATAATAGTAATATACCGTTCCAGCACCAAGAGCAGATTTTGTACTGAACCTAGAACATCCCAAAAAATCCAAAGACAAGTTGAGAATTTTACACTTACATTTACCAACAAAAGTCAATCTGTTTCTGTACTAATCAGTCCGTCAGCAGTTTTAGAGTTAGTACTACTGATTAGTAGTGTGAATTGATTGTGAATGTATTTATATTGTAATTAAAAGAAAAAGTCCTAATACTTTTTTCTATCTCTATTATATAGATAGTATTAGGAGGAGTTAATCCTGAGTGAGGGGAAATTGTGGCTGGGGGTATAGCAATGGTTGATGGTAGAGAAACTTGCAACTGAAACTCTTCAATTTCCTCTGCTCTGCCCTCACAATTCGCTTTTGAGCAGGATTTCCTTTACCATCAACCATCTATTACTTTCAGTTTTTCTCTAAAGAAGCCGATTGAAGAATCCGGGATCATAAAAGTTACTCACATTAATAATTTGCCCAGCTTGCGAAGTGCCATGTTTTCCTTTAAATGTTAAAATTCAGCCAGCCAGCAGCAGGTAGGTTCAGTAGGTTGTCGTGTTGTAGACTTCGCCTGCGAAATCTACATATAGTGATTACACAGTTTTAAAATGAAAAAGATCTTTAAAATTTAAAATTTTGTTCTTGCTTACCTAATTTGTTTTTTGAAAGTAGATATAATTTTATGTAATATAATATGTAAAATGGAAATGGTGAATGGGTATGGAATACTGACAGAGTTCAAAAGTTGGTTTGTTTCGCTGCACGGTCAGCTGGACATGGTGTAAATATTCCTTGAATTTTTGTTCTGCATCCTTGTTAGGACGCGCGAGGTTCGAGCCGGGTAAGCTGTTTCTAATGTGATTTGAAAGAGTTACAGTTTTGAAAGACTATTATTATTATTGCAAGACAAGAAATTAATAATTAATAAACCTTATACGAGACACGACACACGAGACTGAAACTGAAATAAAATAATTTATTGTGGTGGTATTATTATTTTGAATAGTTTTTATTAACTACCTACTACTAAGCTAAAAGGTAAGCACTTGCAACGTTGCAACATGTTAACAATCATTTTACTAAATATGAAATAATGATGAGTGAAAATATAAGAGATCACGCAAGCTGGGAACCGATTGTAACAGGCGAAGTTGACAATTTCAGCATCTACTCTACTTTAGAATACGAGAAAACTAATTTCTCGAATTTTTTTAAAAATCCGCTGTTTTTGAGTTATGGCGGTTTTTACCCAAAAACTTTACATGGGAGTAATTTCTTAACTACTGAACCGATTTTGACGAAACCAGTGCCAAAATGATTGCATGGCTGTTCTCTACATGGGGTATTCAAAACATTTTTCAAAAATCCAAAATTTTGAAATATTTCGAAAAAAGTTTTAATGCAAAAGTTAAAAATGAAAAAAAGTTTAATAATAAATGGATTTATATTTCATCCATTCATGTAAAGTTTCTTCCATTACAGGAATTTTTAATTTTCGTCCTCCTTCTTTTAGTATTTTTCTCTCACTTGCTTCTGTGCATACAAAAATATCCTCCACAAAATGATATAGAAATGACATTTTCAAATATAAATTTAGGTATTATAAATTTATTATTATAAACTGTTACCATCTATCTTCAGCTAAAGTTTCATACTCCAGTCTTTTCCGTTTCCATTCACTTAGAGTTTTTCGATGAACATTTAACTGTTTGCTGACCTTAGTCATCGAGCTTTCGTCACATAATTTAATAGCCCTGATCTTAAAAGCCAAATTTCGTAGGACACATAGGAAGATCGTCTTTTTGGAGTCAAAAATACTCCTCCTCCGTTCTCGTTCTTCCTCCGCTTCTGCCATTTCAGAGTGAATGCAGACTGCAACTAAATTACCATTATGCTGTACTCTGAGAACCTTTCACTCAAGTCAATGTTCTTAATTCCTTAGCCTTAGTACATATGCACTTATTTATTTTATCTTATAATTAAAGTACGGTATCGGGGAAGGGCATTTGCTTCGGCTAATTTTTTGAGACAGAGTGCATAACATTAGACACTTGTAATTTTTACCACTCATAAAAGAATGTCATAGGAAAATTTGAAGATCATTACTGAATGTGGCTTATTTTTAGTTTCGGGACTACAGCTGTGTCAATCGGACGCATTTTCCCATTAAATTACATTGTAAATAAATCCCAAGTGGAAAAAAACAACGAGTGCATTAGCCCAAAGCATTGAGATTTTCACCTTAAACAGTACAAATATCAAATATTGTGTACTGTGATTTTCAACTGTGGCTTTTTCTTATTTGTGAAACTAAAGCAAAAATCATGAAAAAAATTCCAAAATATGCTGTATAAACTTTAGAATTTACTATACCTATGACTAAGCAAGTCACTTGATGTGCAGTTGCTTAGTTGACCTTTAGGCATGAGAGTGATATTATGTACAGCATGACAATTGCTCTAATAAAAGCCAAACTAATTGCCATGGTTTATGAAAACAAGTTTGTTTATAATAATATCAACCATTGATCCATGGAAGTGGGACTGTTTTTAATGTTAACACTCATGTGTAACCAAGGAGTATTAACTGGTCTGGTGTCCTTGGTTTCTCTTCTACTTTATCAGGAGAGTTCAGCTAGGCATTTTGCGCGAATATCTATAGGAGATGTTTTCGTTTCTTATACGATTGTTGCCAAAGAAAACTGGCAATATTGTCCCTTTAGTGCCTAGATGGACCCTCCTGATAAAGCCGTTGACATTCCTTGGGTGCACTATGTTCCTAGTTCCCAAGTTATCAATTGTTTTTGCAAGTGACCCAATCTAAATAATTTAGTCATCCTCCCTAATTAGCAATATCAGAGGAGCTTTAACTAGTATGGTATCTCTTTGGTTTTATCAGGAGGGTTCAGCTAGGCACTTAGCGTGAATATCTATTACGGATATTTTTCCTCCCTTATTCGATTGTTGCCAATGACAACTGGTAGGATTTGTCCCTTACAGATATTCACGTAAAGTGCCTATCTGTACCCTCCTGAGAAAACCGAAGACATACCAAGGGATACCACACCACCAGTTAAAGCACCTTGGCAATACCCATTTCATTTTTTTATCGCTGCAGTTTATTAGTAACTAGGGTACCCTTGCCCTGCACTCGACATGTAGTTTTAGGGACATAAGAGGGCCTTGGGTTTTTGATCAGTTTTCCATTGTCTGTGGCCGGGTCTAGATTTCTTATCCGATACCGTTCTTTGCCTTTTACCTACACTAACATGAATACTGACGGAACTATATCGATATTTACGGTAGGTTAGAAAAAGGCGAAAATAGTGACGGGTGGCAAGGGCGCTGGGGTGCAAAGGTGCTGGGGTGCAAGAAAAACCTGGCCGGATAACTGCAGTTTAGCCCATAAATCGTCAGCTATCAAAAATATTTTTTTGCCATTTTAACATATACCTATATAATTTATTACTTATTTATTTATAATTTGTTGCTTCTATTAATTTAGAATTTTTTATTTCGAACAGTTAACTTATAAAATGGCTGAAGTAGAAAAGGAAACGAAAGCAGAAACCAGCAATTGGAACCTGATAGCGAAACTGTCAATGGAATCATCAATAACCAAGCTACCATTTTTACCCGAGCAGAAGGAAAGTACTGAATATGAATCTTATTTCACATTGTCTGACACTAACAATATAGCAAATAGTACACTTCTCCGGATTTTATCAATCCTTAAAAATGAGAGTCAAATTAACCAAATAACGGCCTCATTGGTAAACAAGTCAAAATGTTGGACTTATTTATTCATTATTTTGGGCGAGCAATCCGGTAGATACAAGCCGTGGTCGTCAGAAAATAATGCGGATGTAGTTACATGTATTGAAGTGGAAGTACGCCGTATTATGAATATAGATACCGAAAGACCATCAAAGTCACAAGAGAATATAACGCCGTTGCCCATTGCAGCAGAATTATTTACGCATGAATTTTCTAATGCAGTATCTACAAATAAATCCACTTATGGCAATGTTTTAAGGGTTTTTCGAGAAAAATTAAAAAAAGATGACTGGAAGTATTATCCGGCGACAGTATTTAGTTTTCAACAGCTGTTATATTGCGTTTCGGTAAGTATCAATTGTCTATAGTTGGTTATTTATAAGTATAAGTACTAGGGGTCTAAAACTCTAAAATGTCTATTGAGGCCCCTGTACCAGAAGAACCGGAAGTAGTACAGCAAAACTGTTGATACCAATCGAAAGGCCATCCAAAGTTATACACTATTGAGGGTACTTCGACAAATGTCACTTACCTTCACAATGAAAGGTGAAAATTAAAATAAAATAAAATTTGCCCGTTTTCTAAGTTTCTGGATTTTTCCTGTCCACAAAACTTTTTATTTCTAAATATGGGTTTCACAGCCTTTCTTATAATCGCATCAGTGATTAGCAACCATATTCATCAAAATCGGACGTGGTCAATTTTTCAACTTTTTTGGGAGGTTTTATCATGAATTCCTAAAACCCGCAAACAAAGTTTTATGAAAATTGATGGAAAAATCGCTAATGCGATTCTAAGAAAGGCTGAAACCCTTATTTAGAAATAAAAAGTTTTGTGGCCAGGAAAAATCCAGAAACTTGGAAAACGGAGATTTTTCCATTTTTTATTTTGCTGTTTGCTGTACTACTTCCGAGGAGAGTCTCAATAGACATTTTACACCCTGTACTATACTATAATCCAGGGCCGCAGGCAGAAAAAAAATTTTCAGGGGGGCGGGACAAATTTTAAGTAAAAGCGAAAAAACATTTTTGGTTTTAAGTCAAAATTCGGTTGAAGTAACACAGTGGTTGCAAATTTAAATATCGCGCCATGATATATTGTTGTATTCTTTCAACATCGATGTACAGAGAGGATACGACCTATACTCACTGTAGAAAGTAAGGTAACTGTTGACTTTGTTACCGGAGTGACTACGCCGGTAATCCCTTCCATACTAACTAAATTACCACAGGGCTAGATTTGTCGCCCGTCCGGTGTGTATTAAAATTGATTTTAACCTCTAATTGATCAAATTGGTCAATGTACATTTAAGTTTACTTTGATCTGTTTTTTACAGCCCTATGGAAACAGCCTAGAAATCATATCCAAAATGACTTTCGTACAGGGCAGAAGGGCTTGACATAGCTTTCACACGTTAAAATCAATTTTAACACACACCGGACGGGCGACAAATCTAACCCTATGTTAAGTTAGTTATTATAGAAGGGATAGGCTTCCTATCTTTTCTGTACAAAAGAAGTTACCTGGTGAGGACAATACACAGGGCATGCCAGGACCCGCTTTCGAGGGACATAACCTAACCTAATTAAAACAAAAACATTGATAGGTATTTGTGCAACCACTGCCTTACTTCAACCAAAAATTCCTTTCTTTTCTTCGATTTCGGCCCCCCGGCTGCGGCACTGCTATAATCTTATATATGTCATTCTGTTTTCTGTTGTATTGCTTTTCTATGTCATTATTTTCATTTTAAAAAAATTTTGAATCCTGTACTTTTTACTTTACAGTATCCAATTTTATCAGCGTACATTGATGAAATATTGCCAATCATTCTTTTATTTATTGATGATTACTACGAGGAGTACAAACTTGCAGGGCTGCAGTGTCTGGACTACGCCATAAAGAATTTGGTTTGCTTCCTCTGTATTTCATATTGCAGCTGCAAGCTTAATTATTGCATATAAGCGAAACAGGTTTTCTAATTAATTATTATTTCTTTTAATTATAGAACAAATCAGAACTTTTACGGAAGAATTGGGCAGAAGTGCTGTATTCAACAATGATTCGCTCTATATCTGCAAAAGAACCAAAAAGTGTCAACGAAGTTGGTGCCATACTTGGTCAATTGCTAAATGTCGTAGAAGGTAGAAACAGTAGTTTAACTAAGGTAAGTTCAATTGAAAGTAAGATTATCAGTCTTCTAGCGCATTGTTGGGACTCCCTTCCCTACAACAATTTATAATAATAATAACTCTTAGTACTTATTATTTCTACGCTCCCTAGATGCTGCACCACTGCACTGAAAACTGATTCTTTACATTCACATCTACTTCAGTGCAGCATCTATCAGTCACAGATATACTAAAAGTGAGCCCTAATTTTACTAGAAGACTTATAATCCTACTTTCGTTAATTCCAGCCATGGCATATAGCTCTATATAGTTGCCTTTCCTAAGTTTGTAAGCATAGTATCGATATTCAAGTGCGATCACATTACTTTTTTTCTAGTCATCGAAATACGACGAAGCATTGAAACAGATAATATTTACAATGGAATTTTGCTCCGAACTACACCTGCGGATAATATGGATGCCACATCTTATTGAAATTCTGAAGACAATTGAACATGCCACTCTTCGTTGGGTAGATAGAATTTGTGATATGCTGCTAAGTTTTACCAGCTGCAATGATCCAGAACTATGGATGTGGATTTTAAAGGTAATTTGCATTTAATTTAACCCATATAATACATAATACATAATTACTGTTTGCTATTTATTACATTATGATACAATAAAGATTAAAGATAAATATTTAAGTATGCTTGAAAATTTTTAGTGTACAAAAATTTGCATCAAAAACACCTGGTTGAAACCGAAGTCGGAAATGTTCGCTGAAATAATCTTACGAATTATTTTTAATTCAAGTGCTTTTGAAATCGAACTTTTCACTGACCAAAATCAAAAAGAATTGTGTTGTAAGGCAAAGGAGTGTCTGCTACTTTTAAGACAATGTGAAGATTATAATTTAGTAGATATACAACTAAAAGAAATAATCAAAAAAAAGGATACTAAATTACATCCCAAGTTTGTTCATACTTTAAAATTACTGTGTGCATGAGTAAACTGTATTGCACTATGGAATATAATAAACTTCATAATATTTTCTTCATTTGATATAAAATAAATAAAAATAATGAATACCTGACATTTATATTTATGCATGTGCCATATACTTGCAGGTTGCACAGATTTGACAGGGTCGCCGGTCATAAATAACAATAACCGCAACTTATAATTAGTTCCTGTTTAGCTTTATGTATACTCCAGCTCTCCTAAAAATATTTGCTTGTCGGCTCCAGCTGATAACACTGTAAACAGAAATTATTATATAATGTAACAAAAATGAATGTAATTAACGTTGGTTGGTGCTCTATATTTATTTAAAATAAAATTTAAAAAGAGAATGCTTACAAATAGGCTCGTCAGGATGTAAATCAACGGCGACCACTGTTCCTTCGTGCCCAGGTAGACGGTATTGAATTTGCCGAGTGTTACAATCCCACACATACACAAATCGATCAGAACTTCCTGATGTAACCCGCTGACCATCCCGTGACCACGAACACTTCAATAAATACTTCTCGAAACCGTGTGAATGTCCAGATAAAATCTTCATACACTACATACAATAAATGACCCAAAACAAGACGTCAAAACCAAAATATGTCATGTCGTAAATTAAATCAATAATAATTGTTTGATTGGGATACATATTAGCATTCCCCTGGCCTTACAAGAAAAATGCCAGAGTCCAGCAATAGCTATTGGCTTTTATAGTAGTAATAATAATAATAATGATGAAAGCTGTTTTGGCCGTCAGTATTCAGTAATGGCTCCGTCATTTTTCGAAATGTAGAGACTTATATTATAATGTACTATACTTAACTATTATTTGTATTAAGTATTATTAAAAATATATGTTGAAAAACAAGGAAAAAATACATCCAATCCTTCTTTACTTACTCTGCTAGAAGGCGCGTAAGGGCGAACGTCCCAAATTCTTAGAGTGGAATCAAAGCTGTTACTCAGAATATAACTGTATTGCACCGAAACAAAAATAAAATTACCATGTCTAATTTCAAAATTGCTTCGTCAACCAATCATAGTAAATTAAGTTTTTTTAATAAAATTATAAATGTTACTGTTTTATTGCTTACTTTCCGTCCGGAGACAAGTCCATGTGAGTAACAGTGTCAGTGTGGCCGGGCATCGTGAAAGATACGGCTGCTCTTCTCAAATCCCAAACTTTGATTTCGTTGTCAATGCCGGCAGATATAATTTGTTCTTGGTTTTCGCCAAAACTGACAGCAGTAACTTGATAAAATGAATTCAAGTTGACGACGGATCCTCTTCTTCTGATGTCCCAAACTCTAACTTGACAGTCATCACCTCCACTAACAACTAATGGATTTCCCCTTTTGTTTTCTCCAACGGAATTAACAAAATTAGAATGGCCTTTCAATCTTTTAATTCTAGAGCCGGTAGCAACGTCATAAACACCGACAGTTTTGTCAACTGAAGCTGTGTACAAAATGGTTCCATCAAAGTTGAATCGTAGATCGCATATGGTTCCTCCATGAGAAGGTTGCATGATGGCGTTTTCGCATTCTCCATACGTTTTCCAAATATCTATATCAAAAGTTTAAAACCGGGGTCATTTTCAAGACATTCATCAAATTAATTTAAAATAACTTCATAATCAAATAAATGTATCACGTAGTGTGCATTGTGCATGTAATCAAATACATAATGTGACAAAACATTAAAACTTACAAACTGATCTTTCTGATCCTGCGGACGCCAATATATCCCCCTTGGGACTAAATCGTGAGCATAAAATCTCACCCATATGACCTTCCAAAAGCATAATTGGTGACAAAAGAGAGGATGTTCGTTTCGGTTTTGACTGAAAGGTATTGAAAAAAAAAAATATTCTACAGACAAATCACTGAATTCAAATGATGGACTTCGGGAATTCCAAATGTTTGAATTCGGTAACAGAATAAAATCTTACTCCTAATATTGCACCATCTTCCACTGCTACCAGTTCTGACGGACGAGGTTTCTTGGCCGGAACAAGCTCCGTATCGGCAGCTCGTTTACCTCCAGGTGTTGTGGAACCAAATGTCACAGGCATTTTTAAAATTGGTCTTCTCAGTTAAATGCGTTTTAAAGTCAGAAATAATCAAAAGTTTTATACATTCAGCATTCATTGCGCATTATATAGGAAGTAAAGGGTTGGATTGGACGAAGAGGGCCCCAAATGGCAAAGTCCCACAGCACATCAGTATCTCGGGTGTCGGGGTTGGGTTGCTGCAAACGGAACGGAACGCAGTGATCGGAAATTTTCTAAGTTCTTTCCCCAATGCAAAAATCAGGCAACAAATTTCTAAGTATTTTCAAAACCAGTCACTATTTACCTCTTTTTTGACCTAACCTAATGAAATTGAAACGACCTAACATTTATTATGTTAATTTTTATTAGGTTAGGTTAGGTTAGAAAAAAGGCGAAAATATTGACAGGTGGCTTATAAAGTGACTATATACTGAAGACTAAATTCGTTGAAATCAGGTGGAATCTCACTTTGCCCCAGACCCCCCGGGGGGTGCTGGGGTGGGAACGTACCCTCCAGGTCATGTCCGGTAAAGATCCGATGAAATATAGGGGTGTCATGTCTAAATATTCCGAGATACTGATGTGCTGTGGGACTTTTGACTTTGCCATTTGGGGCCCTCTTCGTCCAATCCAATCCAAGTAAACCCAAAAAATTCCAATGTTAACCCGTTGGTCATTTAAAAATTTTATACGAATAAGAATAGCAATCAAAATTCTGAAAATATTAAAATATCCTTTACCACTACTAGCTAGAATCTGTTACTGTTCAAGTCAAAATAGAAGACCCCTGGGAGCCAAAAATTACATTGACGAATAATGCAAGGTTTTCTGAAACTGTCATCAAATTTATTAATAAAATGCCAAGGCGACAATTATCTTTCATCTAAAGTACCAGCTTCTGAAGCCACAGTTCAGATGTTTGCTAAAATTTTTGTTTCTTCATAAATACGAATTACAATTTGCCATTTCTCGTTACCTACCCAGAATTGCCAGGGGTCTTCTATTTTGACTTGAACAGTAGGTTACTATAATATTATTATGTCGTATTCAGTCCTGCTGTTGGTTTGGTTCCTTTTGCCTTCAATCTTCTAAATCCCCACAGTTCCCTCCCACGTTCCCAGTTTGCGTTTATTCTTTATACTTCCGTAAATTCTGAATAGTAGGAATTTATTTGTTCTATGTCTAATGTCTAACAATTATACTTTCGTCATGTTACCTAAATAAAATATTGGCTCTAGAACAAAAATTCTCAATAAGTGACGTGATAAAAGGAAAGTCAAAAACGAAACAAACAGTAACAGATAACTTCATTTTCATTTCAACATTTGCCGCTCTTCAATGCAGCGGTAATGTATTGTAATAGCGTGGCGTTGGCAGATTGCATTGCAACATGCGTGAACTCTGTGATTGCCGATGGATAGATTTTGATTTTATTTATTACTAGTGAACCCAGCTAAGGGGCAAATCTAGCACTCAAGAGAAATTCAGCAGGACACCCTTCACAGTAATAAAACAATTTCGAAAACATCCCAATAGGTTATTATGTTAACTTTGTAAACAAAGTATATTTAAATTAAAATACTTAAATGTCTACAGTGGTGGAAAAATTAGCTGCAGCCCCAACTTCCTGATAAAAAGGAATTTCCTAAACCAAAATAATAACTGTAGATCGTAGCTTCAAATTCAGGGAAAATAAAAAACTCCGTTTTTGAAAACAAATCCCACAAAGTCACCAAAGAGCTCCCTTTTAAATCGGAAAAATAAGATTCCCCCTGGGATTTTGGAAAAACGTACAAATTCTATGAGTACAACTTACGAATAAATATTTTCTAAGAATAGTTAGTTACCCAGTACTGTTATTTAATTATTATACAAAAGGTGTGCCAACTGCCAAAAGAATCAAGAGGGTAGTAAAAAATTAATCCCAGCTCTACTAAAAAATGTTAAGTTTGTCGATATAGCATAACCAATTTGTATTAGAAGTTTTCAAATAATATTATTTAATAAGCCATATTACGATCATTACGAAATGTCCCCTTTCGCTAATCATTTCCATTCGATCACCACTCACCATTGACCATTCAACCTTCTTATGTAAATTTCTATTATTATTTTATGCTATTATGTTACAACTATAATATGAAACGACTCATTTCGGTGTTTTAGAGGAATTGGGCTTGCGCATTTTGCTTTCAAGGAGCCTGTATATCATAGAAATACCACGAATAGATATAATACACATAGGTAAATACGACAGCCAATGAGAGAGCGGCTGCGTACGTCCAATAGCAAAACGGCTGCGTACCTTGTAGCAACAGCAAGGAGCTCTGGATGAGAGATATACTTGGGAGACGTATAAAAGCCTAAGCTGGTCTTCCTCTTATTCCTTGCTGCATATATTACGTGTGCAGTTGATGGGAGGAGGAGGTACTCAAAAGTGTGCAGTCAGTCAACACTTGCGTTACACATGGGGGAGTGGGTTTTGCGTTACGTAATAATACATATTATATACAGGGGGGTCCAGAATGAACCGGAATTTTAACTTTGACTCCTAATAATTCTACAGTAGGTAACTCTATTGAGACTAAACTAGTAGCATCTGAAAGAGCATGCGATTCTTAGTCAGAATTAAAATTATGAACACAATTAGAACACAAAAATAGACTAAGGGTGAAAAAAAATTAAAAACGACAAAATCGGTTGGATTGGACCGTAAAATTTACATTTTATAAATTTCATTTTCACATTTCATGTTTGAAATGAAAATGGCGAGATTGACGATAGAGCAGAAAGTGTAAGAATAAAGAGGTAAAAAACTTCAAATTCAGTTTCCGGAACTTTATTCACAAGTTTGACACGTTTTTCCATGGCATATAAATATTACGTGTACAGTTGACCTAGGGAACTTTTGAGCATCTGCACCTGCTCAAAAGTTCTGAGGAACTTTTGAGCACCCATGCAGCATTTGGCATAGGTGGGCATGCCATGAATGCCAGGCCATGCCAGAAGCTTTACAAATAACCCTTTTCATATAATGTAAATAAAATACCCACTAAATAAATAAAATACCCACTAAATAAATAAAATACTCACTGAATAAATAAAATATCCACTAAATAAATGAAAGACCCACTAAATAAATAAAATACCCACTAAATAAATAAAATATACACTGAATACATACAATACCCACTAAATACATAAAATACCCACTGAATACATACAACACCCACGAAATACATAAAATATACACTAAATAAATAAAATAACCACTAAATATGGTAAATTCGCAATACATAAATTAAATTTTTAATAAATAAGTTAATTTTCAATTAAACTAGTTGTATTTTAAATAAATAAATAAGCTAATTTCCCAATAAATAAGCTAATTTCCCAATAAATAAGCTAATTTCCCAATAAATAAGTTAAAATCCCACTTAATAAACAAAGTACCCACCGAATATATAAAATAACTCTCTAAAAAAGTTGCGGGAACTGTTTAAATGTTTTATTTAGTGGGTATTTTATTTATTTAGTGGGTATTTTATTTATTTAGTTGGTATTTTATTTATTTAGTGGGTATTTTATTTATTTAGTTGGTATTTTATTTATTTAGTGGGTATTTTATTTATTTAGTGGGTATTTTATTTACATTATATGAAAAGGGTTATTTGTAAAGCTTCTGGCATGGCCTGGCATTCATGGCATGCCCACCTATGCCAAATGCTGCATGGGTGCTCAAAAGTTCCTTAGAACTTTTGAGCAGGTGCAGATGCTCAAAAGTTCCCTAGGTGTACAGTTGATGGGAGGAGGAGGAGGTACTAAGATTTTAAGGTTCCTTTCCTTTGTAGCTGTTTGAGGCACACGGAAATTAACATTATTGATGATTGATGATAATACTTTATCGACTAAATAAGCCATTATATGAAGCCTGATGACAATGACGTTACGAACGAAGTATGCAAATGAAAACATTGACATGGATAGGCGTAGGCAGCCTAAGAACAGCTGACATTAATTCTGTAGTACGTCTGTCATTTTTAGTCGGTAGAAACAAAATATATACTTTATTTTTTAAACTGTTGAAACCGACAAAAGTTACAAAATTGTATCGCAACGCTTCACAAAATGAAAACAATGATATAGTTTTCAGAACAAACACTCATGTCATGTTTTCATTCACGTTTTTCCTATAGAAAACAAAAATTACATAACATTTACTTCCTTTTCCCTTTTTTCTTTCCACCCCCTTGCCCTGAACTAGCCCCCTGGTCACTTCCTTGTGGTTTCAATGTTTTCTCCGTTCTAGACTTCAGTTTTGGTATGGTTTCTCCACAGTACAGTAAGACAGAGTCACCTAAAATGGGAACACACAAGCCCATATTTCTCAATGCAATTCAATCAAAGGCATAGCAAAATTAGAATTTAGAAGAGTAAATTCATGATTTATAAGTAATTCAATTATTTCCAATTTTCAAAGCAATTAATTTATTATGTCGACTAGAACCTGTTTTCGCCTTTCGCCTAGATGCTGTCATAATATTAGCATTGAAGATTGTTCAACCTTCACTCATGCACCGGGATTTTTGCATACAAATTGCAAAAAAAATCTCCACAATGTTTGTATGAACGAGTAAAAATGATCTGGGATACATTTGAGCATCTGCACCTGCTCAAATGTATCCGGCTACCTTTGAGCACTTGCAGAGCACCCAGAGCGGCTGCTCAAATGTAGCCGGATACCTTTGAGCAACCCAGGAGCAGCTGCTCAAATGTGTCCAGATACCTTTGAGCACTTCTAGTGAATTCAGAGCATCTGACATGCAGTCATCCGACAATGATAATGAATATGAACACAAATAGTGAACCAAAATCCTTAAAGTCAGTAAAATAAATAAAAAATCACCAAAATAAATTAAAATTGCAAAAATAAGTAAAATAAATTTTAAATTACCAAAATAAATTTTAAATTACCAAAATAAATTTTAAATTACCAAAATAAATTTTAAATTACCAAAATAAATTTTAAATTACCAAAATAAATTTTAAATTACCAAAATAAATTTTAAATTACCAAAATAAATTTTAAATTACCAAAATAAATTTTAAATTACCAAAATAAATTTTAAATTACCAAAATAAATTTTAAATTACCAAAATAAATTCCAAATTACCAAAATAAATTCCAAATTACCAAAATAAATTCCAAATTACCAAAATAAATTCCAAATTACCAAAATAAATTCCAAATTACCAAAATAAATTCCAAATTTAATTCTAATGAACAAAAAGTTCAAATCTATATTGATTGTCAAAGTAAATACAAAGTCAATATATTAATATTGGTTATCAAGATCAATACAAAATCAAAATATATTAATGGCGACTATCAAGATCAATACCAAAACAAAATATATTAATGGCGGCTATCAAGATCAATACAAAATCAAAATATATTAATGGCGACCAAGATCAATACAAAATCAAATTAGATTAATGTAGATTCTAAATTAAAATTGGTAATTTTGAATTAAATTTGGCAATTTTGAATTAAATTTGGCAATTTTGAATTAAATTTAGCAATTTTGATATAAATTTGGCAATTTTGAATTTAATTTGGCAATTTTGAATTAAATTTAGTAATTTTGAATTAAATTTGGTAATTTGGAATTTATTTTGGTAAATTTTTACTTCTTTTTGTAATTTTAATTTATTTTTGTGACTTATTTATTTTGCTGATTTTAAGGATTTTGGTTCACTATTTGTGTTCATTTACTATTATTCATTATCATTGTCGGATTACTGCATGTCAGATGCTCTGAATTCACTAGAAGTGCTCAAAGGTATCTGGACACATTTGAGCAGCTGCTCCTGGGTTGCTCAAAGGTATCCGGCTACATTTGAGCAGCTGCTCTGGGTGCTCTGCAAGTGCTCAAAGGTAGCCGGATACATTTGAGCAGGTGCAGATGCTCAAATGTATCCCAGATGTAAAAATGTCAAACTTTGAACAATATAGACTCATGGACCAATCCGGACCGTTTGTCGTTTGATCGTTTGGACAATCGTTTGATATCAGTATATATTTAATATATTATTATTACATTATTACATACATATACAGGGAGACCCACTAGTCATGCACGCATAGTTTGTGTTAATAACTTGAGAACCAGGGCAGCTAGAGACAAATGGTTACCACCGTTGGAAAGAGGAGATTCCAACTTAAAGATTGGTATATCATACGTAATAACTGGAGTGATATTTCGGGTCAAAAAAATTAATTCAAAAAAAAAAAAATTTAATACATGGCGGGAGTAGGAAGTTTTTACAAATAGAAATAATTTTTTTGACCCGAAATATCATTCCAATCATTGCGTATGATACACCAATCTTTAAGTTAGAATTTCCTCTTTCCAACGGTGGTAACCATTTGTCTCTAGCTGCCCTGGTTCTCAAGTTATTAACACAAACTATGCGTGCATGACTAGTGGGTCCCCCGTACCGAGGCTAGCGTAATAGGAAGGCTCACTCATATGTCTCAAATAGAAGCGGACAAAATATAGTTACCGCCTTTACCGTGAGCGCTCATAGACTCCCCTTTCAAATGTGAAATAGTATTACTTTTATTAGATTTTCAGAGACAAACAAGTTGATTTTGCTGATTGTTTCAGTTTTTTGTTATAAAATTACAATTACATAAAGTTGGAAACCTAATAATATGGGTAGACAATGTGCTGTGCCTTTTTGTACATCAAGAATAAGATCAAATACCAATGACAAAACCAGTTTTCACGGGTTTCCGTCAGATCCGAATATTCGAGGACTGTGGTTAAAAAATATTTCTAGAGGAGAAACAGGAAATAAATCAAAACTTGGTCTCCTTCAGAGGATAGGTAAACAATTAATTGGTTATTTTTCATTTTTAAAATATCACAAAAATTAACACCGAATTAGTGATTTATATTACCTAATTATTTAACTTATCTTTTATAATTATTCACCACTCAATTAGGAAAACGATTTTTTACAGTCCACATCGTCAAAGTCAGAAGCTTAACAAAAATGTGATAACGAGGCTGCTATTCCCGATAATGTCAAGCTATTTTTATTGGCCAACAAGAGAGAAGACATGCGAAGAAATAAATGGACATGTGTTTGTAGCAAGCATTTTAAAGAACAGGATTATAAGGAAGGTCTAAAAATACGAAAGCTAAAAACCGGTGCTGTTCCTACAATATTTCCACAGTACCCCAATATAAAAGACCAGGACCGCTTTAAAAAAGACCAAGCCCTAAGAAAAGAAAAATCGTAGAGACAAGTCAACTTTATTCACGGCTGAATTTAGGCAGCGGTACGTTGTTGCCACGTCCCCGCTGTTGCCGCTGGGATGCATGTGGGGTTAGCGGCAACAGCATAATAGCGGATACAGTGGCGACACAGCTAAAACCACTAGCGGCAACACTGACCAGCGGCAACAGAGACACATTGGCTGAATTTAGGCTTCAATTGCCCCGGTTGCCCCGAGTTAAGCCAGTTAACCTAACGTCATTTCCATTTGCCTCCCCTCACTATTTTTGCATCTTTTTTGACCTAACCTAATTAAAAATTAACATGCTACATTTTTGTTATGCATTAACAATAAAACAGTTTATTTTTTATTAGGTTGGGTCAAAAAAAGAGGCAAAAATAGTGACGGGAGGCAACATATTATAGGTAAAGTGACTAAGCATGGGGCAACCGGGGCAATTGAGGCAACGAGATCACGCTGCCTAAATTCAGCCGACACATGATTCTGATATCTTCTGTTGCCGCTGTTAAGCATTGAGCTCAGAGCAGCAAGGCACCGGCCTGTATTAGGTTTAGTGGTTTTAGCTGCGTCGCCGCTAATGGATTTTGCGTGTCGCCGCTGGTAATTTTTTGTGTCGCCACTGTTGCCACCCCTAGCGGCAACAGCGGCAACAAAGTACCGCTGCCTAAATTCAGCCTTATTTAACTCTAGAACCACTCAAGTAGGAAAACGATTTTTTTACAGTCCACATCATCAAAGTCAGAAGCTCAACAAAAATGTGAGAACGAGGCTGCTATTCCCGATAATGTCAAGCTATTTTTATTGGCCAAGAAGAGAGAAGACATGCGAAGAAATAAATGGAGAATTAGTAAGAAAGAGTACTGTGATCGATTGAGGAAGTTAAATGCAAAATTAGAGGCCAAAGACAAGGAGTTAGAAATACTCAGAAAACATATGAAGAAATGACGAGATTTTAAGATTAGGGAGATAGAAAAGACTGCAGAAGAGAATTGTACACAATCAAAAATGTTATCTGAGCAAATAAATTCCTACGGAAGAAAACTAGGTTATTAAGTGGAAGACATCGAATATAAAATACTTTGAATTGTTTCGGATGATGCTACTACTAACGTAAATGCTATGAAATAGCTTTGTGGCGGAGTTTTGAAAAGCGAAATTCAAAACCCTTGCTCTATATCAGCGCAAAACATTTTGGTAGAAAACAGATCTTTAGAATACAATCATTTTATAGCTCTTCAAGACAGAGGTGGCTTGTGCTACCTCTCGCCTCGTTTTCAGTGGTATAATAAAATGATCGTTGATACGCTTTCAGCGTTTGGACTTCAAGTACTAACCGTAGATAATGTGGATAAAAAAATCATTCGTTTTTTAGCAAATTATGTACTGGTAAGTCAAATTAGATGTTGATGCTCTGATGCTTCTCATTTATTACAAATAATAAATGTTATTCTTAAATATGTAGTTAAGATATATCTTGTAAACTACAGAACAAGTATGACGGATAAAATTGATAAAGTGAATTTTCATAACAAGTCTTTGCCCAAAAAAGTTAAAAAACTGTAATAAAGCTATGTAAAGGGTTATGAAAAGTAAGTAATTTTTGGGAGTCTATGTGCGCCCTCTAACAGTAACTCGCAAGGAACTTTTGCCGTCAAAATTTACATGTGTAAGATACAGAATGAGTGAGCCTTCCTATTACGCTAGCCTCGCCCGTACATATACATATATAATATATACTGATATCAAACGACTGTAATGCAGAAGTCAAAAGTTGTAATAAATATTCCCCTTGAGAATGTTTATGAAAATCATATAAAATTTTGAAATGAAATACTGTGTTCTGATTTATTATTTATTATTAATACCCATGGATATTCTGGCCGCCTCCCCTCATTTCCGCATCGGCCAACAGCTAATTTGTAATGAATATCATTACAAAACTGCTGCATTTTTTAAAGCGAATTAGCGAAACTCTCTAAACCCATTTGCTAGGCAAATAGGGTATAGGTTCTAGACAAATCCGGAACGGACAGACAGAAGATATATGTTAATGTAATGCTATTCAAGGCTGTATTGAGGGGGGCATTGGAGGAAACTGCACCCCACCCGAAATCCAAGAAAACAGTAAATTTTTTCTCAAAATTCCCACAAATTTCGCACAAATTTTATGTGATTTTTAGGCTATTTTTGACTTATTTTGGACAAAATACGCCAAAATTTTTCGGACTTCGCACAAATATACCTAATACATATCGGTGTATAACGTCATTGCCCCCTCCGAAATCGAATTCTAAATACGGTACTGATGCTTTTGACGAAATAAACCCTAATTGTCAACCCTTTTTAGTCAACAACATTTTTAACGGTTTTTTGTCAACACATTTTTGCCAACACAAACACTCTTTTTGTCAACACGTTATAAGGAAATGTACTCCCTATTAAATGTAGGCAGTTAACGCATACAGTTCATTTAAGATAATATTTTATGTATGTGTTTTGTTGGCTGAATTTAGGCAGCGGGATATCGTTTCCTCCTCCGTTTCCTACAAGGTGCCATGTAACCTATTATCCGTTTCCTCCAAACTTAATAAAATACCATAACATAACATAACATAACATGAATTGCCTCCCGACACTATTTTTGTCTCCTTTCTTTATTCTTCTAGATTTGAGGGAGGGGGGTCACGTGTCCCCCACCCCTCGCTGCGGTCTTGTTAACATCATAAGTGCAGTTTCTTTATTACGTACTACATCACTGTGTAGGTAAAAAAGCCTAAAAATGGTAAATTTTGTAACCACCGGTTGGGGAGAGATTATAAAAATATTTTAAAAATATTTTAAATGAAATTTTAAAAAAGTTCTTGCCATTTAGTTGAAAATTTTGTTAAATATTTTTTTGAAACTGATTATTCGGTATTTGGTGCCCACTATTCGGCAACTATTCGTTATTTTAGGTTATTCTGCAAAACCACTATTCGCCGCACCACTATTCATAATACAATTTGTAATGCAATGAATAAAAACTTTTTGTTGACAAAACGGGAAAAGTGGTGTTGACAAAAAAGAAAAGCGTGTTGACAAAAAGTACTTTTAATGTGTTGGGATTTTAGTGTGTTGACAATTAGGGGGGGTGAATCGCTTTTGACACAGATTTCAAAACTGTGCAGCACAAACTTCTATGTATGTTCTACAACACTACAACCCACGTTTTGGTAATTTCAAAATTTTACCAGGGCGCAAGGGCTTTGGGTGGAATGGTGATGTAAATTGGATACCTACAACGATGGGGATTATCGCCGATGCGGCCCCTGGTAAAAATTTTAAAATGCCCATCGCCAGAACTTCTAGGTCGTGTTCTACAACCCAAGTTATGGTTTTAGACTACTCTTCTAGGCTAGAAGATTGTAAGGCACAGTTTTGACAGTTATTTGAAACACCAATTCAATGTAAAATTTAAAATCCACTAATGGACCATGGAATGATTTAAATTCTAAATGAGATTAAATTCATTATATAATTAAAATCAATAAAACGTGAGTAAATTACGATTTGGAAATTTTGAATTGACTGGTGTTCCGTCATCTTTTCTAAAATGAACTCGTATTCGTCCTCTTACAGTTGGTTCATTCGATCTTTCCCTAGAGTAAGCTTTATTTTCAACTCCAACGACTAGTCCCGCTGCAGACAGGACGTCCCGAATTTCTTGGTAATTTGGATTTTCTACAGCCTAACAAATAGCAATCACCCATAAACACATAATCACCAACACCATTAGCAGAATGGCAGAAGTTAAGTATATACTATTAACGTCAACATTCAACATCCATAGGTACAAATGCTATTTACACAGACGACAGGATATCGAAATGAAAATATTACTTTATCCAAAGGAATCCTACGACCTTCGGCTCTAGTCTTCTTACTGTTTATATACGCTGGATATATGCAAATCCACCTAAAGATTTAAATGAAGCAGCATTTAACCAAACCTTCAATAATTTGTTAGCCCATATATTTACAAATAATACAAGTTATCGAGCCATTTATCATGACAAATCCCAAACAACAAATAATTCATCATTGCTCACCTTTCTTTGTCACTATGTTTTTTTAGCTTACAGTCCATACTTCTGGTCCAGTTTGGATTTCCACGGAACGGAACGACCAACCGGGTTATTTTTGTGGAAACAAACCTTTGTAAAACTTTTCTAGAATTCGAAAATATCAGCCAGCTGTTGCAAAGGTGAAGGGGAAGACAAAAGCGTAGAAAAACAAGATTTTGATATGATATGAATCAAAAATATCATTTAACTACCCGCGGTAAGACATACATTTTGCCCACGTGGCAAGACACAAATAAGTAGCGCTAACATGAATCAGAAATCAGATGTAGTAAGAAGAACTGTAACCAATTGCAGTCAGATTGCTTCCCGCCAATTCATGCTTAGCTGTTATACACCGTAATAACAAAAACAGAATCATTTCGTCAGGGTGACCGTTACTCTTTTCATCCTTCACTGGAGGCAATCTAAAAGTATAACAAACTATAACAACTACTTTTACCATTTTACTCACAAAATTCAGATTTCATTCATTTTGTGATTTGAGTTTTGAAGTGAACCTTGGTTTCGAATCAAATGTCAAATAGAAACATATTCGGCGTGATAAACATTTATTTCTCTTCGCAACATTGCAACTGTCAAATCAATCAACAACGGCCAAGCCAAACCAAACTGCACCAACAACCAACTGTCGTTACTCTCTTTTATCACTCAAGTGGCAATTTTTTTGATACTGGTTTTACACAATAATATTTTTTTCTGCAACCACTAATTCTGAATTATCGAAGCAGCTTCGAAAAAGCCTAAAACCGCAAGCAAATTGGTCAACGACTTGCCTAGCAGCTACAGCCTACAACCTTGGACATTGGACGTATTCACTATTAAAATCTCAATAAAATATTCCGTCACTAGTAATAAATCATAAATCTCGAGGTAGGTCATCAATTTATTTAACTGATTATTACATTGTATTAAATTGATATAAAAAATCTCAGCTTTGTTTAGCCGTTGGTCATTAGTCATTGGTTGTTTGCTGACCGGTGACCGGAATATTCCAGTTTTGGTTATTCACCTACGATGTCACTATGATGTATGATCTAGGCCCACTTAACGTGTGACCTGACGTGGGACATAATAATATACCCATTAGGCGAAAGGCTAGATTTAGACAGCGGGTTATCTTTGCCTCAATTGCCCCTGTTGCCTCCGTTGCCCCTTCCCCCGTTGCCCATTCCCCCGTTGCCCCTAATTTAGCCACTTAACCTATTATATTTGTCATTTGCTTCCCGTTACTATTTCTGCCTCTTTATTGACCTAACCTAATTAAAAATAAGGATATTACTTGCTTGTTAGGCTTTAACAATATAACAGTTTATTTTTTATTAGGTTAGGTCAAAAAAGAGGCAAAAATAGTGACGGGAGGCAATAGGGACAATATATTAAAGTAATAGGTTAAGTGGCAAAACGTGGGGCAACGGAGGCAACGGGCGCAATTGAGGCAACGATAACCCGCTGCCTAAATCCAGCTAGGCGAAATTTAGGCCGCGGTCTAGTTTCTTCCGTTCACCGTTTCCCCTGTTTTTACCGTTTCCTCCGTTTTGTTCCTCCAATCCCGTTAGCTATATTTATTTTTTATTAGGTTAGGTTGTAGGTCAGAAATAGTGACGGGATGCAACGAATGTCAGGGTATGTTATTAAGTTAGTTTGGAGGAAACGGATAATAGATTATGTGGCACCTTGGAGGAAACGGAGGAGGAAACGAGATCCCGCTGCCTAAATTCAGCCACCCATTAGGTTAAACGACAAATTAAGTTAAAAAGCAAAAATTTTGGAAAGTCTTTTGAATGTAGCATTTAAAAAAATATCTGAAAAATCGTATATCATATAAACTATGAAGTATGAAGTCCCCGAAGTTAAATTTTTCCTCTCAAGGTATTGAAGGTATCAGATAGATATATGATATTAATGATATAGTTACTATCCTTTCCAACTGTCACCTACATACAACTACAACACAACTTCTATGGACTATGTCTCGCATGTATTGTATGGTACATAAAAAATAATATTTACTAGCCGGTTTCAAGTGACCTTACCTTTGGGCGGTTACAATTCTCACTGTCCTGCATTTACTTTGTTTTTTTTCCAGAATATGTCAAGATATCGAAATCAAAAGGGGAACCAAGAAGGACCTTCGGATACTGACTCTAACGGAGTACTTTCAGACCAAGACAAAGGATGCATAGCATCCGTTCATCGACTCTTAGACAAGTACAGCACACCGAACAGGTTTGTATATTCAAAGTAAAATAATAGTTAATACCCACCCGTGTAGTTGAAAAGAAACCTATTAACCTCTTTCCGTGGTCCTCTCAAAATCAACTTAAAAATATAAAACCCTGCAAAAACGCTCATTGACGTGGCCAGTCTCCTCCTGACGAGGAGAAATCAGATCATAGTCTACGGAGGTACTACTAGTAAATGTGTGCAGAAAATTTACTTCAAAGCGGTAGAAACCCTGACCATATTTTAATGCATGAATGCATTAAAATAAACGCTTTTACAAAATAAAAATACATTGATAAATATAAACGATAAAAATACCTGAAACAGTCCCTAGTTGATATCGTGATATCTTTATGACCCACAAACATGTTCAACGGTCTCATATGCAAATTTTCACCATCTGAAGGGTCAAAATTTGTGCCTTTTGAACCTTTTGAACTAAACTAGCCCTACGATAGGGTCTCTCCAATTTCCAACACTGTCCAATGGGGGTTTCGAGGTATGTTGCTTATTAAAAGGAAGTTAAGCGGTGTTACCGTTATAATATTTATGTAAGACTCATAAACAATTTCGATTTTTTTGTAGGAAGCCTCCATCTTCAGCAACTAGACCTACTCCGGGATCAACAAGAAAAGTTGGACAGCTGCGGTCCAAAGTCCCATTAAAGCAAAGCAATGATAACAATAACGGACGAATAGCAGATCCTGTAGAAGTGTACTGCAGAGTCCGCCCATTAGAATCGAATAATGAAAGTTGTATAAAGCTTGTTAATGACAGATCTCTGGTTCTTACCCCTCCGGAGACTTGTATGGCTATAAAGCTAGGGACTGCTAAAGAAAATACGTATACATTTCAAAGAGTTTTTGACGACATGATCGATCAGAAAACGATATTCTCTGAGGTCGCCCTTCCTCTTGTTCAGGTTATTTCAAAGTTATTTTGTTTACTTTATATAGTTTTACACACGTTTGATGATTCGAAGGCCAAAGGATTGACATCGAATTACAAAGGTCATTATTTCTATTTTCAGGACTTATTAAATGGCAAGAATGCCCTCCTCTTCGCATATGGCGTGACTGGTTCTGGGAAAACATATACTATGTCTGGGACCTCTTCGGAAAACGGAATAATGCCCAGATGCTTGGACATAATATTTAATTCTATTTCCAAACTTAGAGCCCGAAAATTTATTTTTAAACCCGATAGAATGAATGGATTTGAATCCCAAAGTAAAGCAGATGCCATGTCAGATAGACAAAAGGAGCTATTAGATCGACACAAAGAAAGTGTACCAAAAACTCCGCGTGTCAGAACGTAAGATCAAGATTTAGGAAATATAAAATGTTTAACTATTATTGAAATAAAAATTATTGCATTCAATAATATTTATGGTCCTTTTAATATAGAGCACGTGGTGTTCCGAATATGGAAGCGGAGTATGCTCAAAGGGTTCATGATGAGACGGTTTTACCTCTGAATAATAAAGACTCTCTATATTCCGTGTTCATAACTTATATTGAAATATACAATAACTTTGTCTATGATTTGTTGGACGAATCCCCTATTGAAGTTAACAGAAAGGGTTCTGTTCAAACCAAAATGCTTAGAGAGGATGGTAGTCATAATGTGTATGTAAATGGAGTGTCAGAGGTTGAAGTTGAGTCGCCAGAAGAAGCCTTCGAAGCTTACGCAAGAGGTCAGAGGAGACGTCGAATGGCTCACACCGCTTTGAACACTGAATCTAGCCGTAGCCATTCTATTTTTAACATACGTTTGGTTCAGGTACAATTTATTTGCAATCGTAGTATTTCAATTTCAAGTATCTTAGAATCGGAATCCATATTATCTTTTTATACTATTTAACCACTATCGTTATTATTTTAATGGTTTTTTTCCATTTCCTATTCCTTAATTTATAATAGGCTCCGTTGGATTCCGAGGGCGAAGAGGTTTCCGAAAACAAGAATTTCATTTGCATCAGTCAGCTTTCTCTCGTTGATTTAGCTGGAAGTGAACGCTATACTAGGACACAAGCCACTGGGGATCGTCTTAAAGAAGCTGGTTTGAGAAAATATTAATATAATGGCCTGTTATGATTTGTTATAGATTTTAGTTAGAGATAGAGATCAGACTCAATCACTCATGTGAAGAAATTCCTCAAAGGTCAATTCTTAATATTCATTATTATTGTTAACGAAGTTGTAATTGATTTATTACCAGGTAACATAAACAATTCTTTGATGACTTTGAGAAAATGTATGGATCTTCTTCGAGAAAATCAACAAACTGGTTCAAATAAAGTTGTGCCGTACCGAGATTCTAAATTAACCCACTTCTTAAAAAACTATTTCGACGGAGAAGGTCGTGTACGCATGATTTTGTGTGTGAATCCTGGAAGCGATGATTATGATGAAAACTTGGTAAGTACGAAATAAATTATTGAAGATTTTTGCGTTCTTGTAATACTAAAGACAGTTTGAGACATTCTGATATATCATTGGCAGTCAGTAAGTCGGCTTAGCAAAAAACGTTAACCACGACCTAATTTTATTTTAGCATGTAATGCAATTTGCTGAATTAACTCAAGAAGTTCAGATACAACGTCCACAGGAGAGAAAGATGGATCCTATGACTCCTGGTCGTCGTAAGGCCAACGAAATTTATAAGACAGCAAAGCGTCAACTAGTAGATGAGCACATTATCGAAGAAAATGAACTGCCGAACTCTGACGTACAGTTAGTATTTGGTCTGGGCGCTCCTCTTCCTTTCTGCAAAATGACAAAATCGACTGAAGAAGAGCTGATTAAAACATTGAAAAAAGCATTGGAGAATCGTATTAAAGGGCGCAATGAACTAGCGTCATTTATAATGGAGAAAAGACAAAGTTTTAGACTTCGTTTAGTTGCGGTAGAAAGAGATATGGATTACTTAAAAAACGAAAACAGTACTCTTAAATATCGTTACGAAAAGATTAAAAGCGAAAAGGAATCCATGGAAAACGTTATCCGCACAATGCAGACAGAAAAATCTGTGCTAGAATCGCGACTCGAAGACCAAGAGAAAAATTATCGTCAGATTCAGGAAGAATTAGCTACCTATAAAATGGAAATTCGTCAGCGTGAAGTTGCGCATTTGAAAGAACGTGACAGATTAAAATCGGATATGGATCTACAACGAGAGCTTGATGAGCTGAAGAGAGAGCGACAGCTTCAGCGAGAAGAAGCCAAATTGAAAGCTGAATTTAAGTCTAAGGACAAGACGATTGAAGCTGTAAGGAAGCTTGTTAGCGGCGAAGTGAATTCCAGACGATCTCGTCGTAGATCAAGTTACGTATTGGGGGATTCAACTTCAACCACTGCTTCAGACTCTGATATTCCTGGCCTATTTTCTCCAACACGGGAGTCAAAGCATTCTCGGTTTACTTCCGCCCCTCACCTGTTGATTGATTCAGCTCCATCAAGCCTAACTAAATCACGTAAGCAAGGAATTGCTGTCGCAAATCCTAGGAACGTCCGTTCCCGCTCTACAGATAATGACGTATGGGTAGAACATACACCAGGAATAGCAGTCAAATCCGGAACAGTATTTCAACCTGTTATGAAAAAGAAAAAATCGGTTAATAAATTGACAAAAGCAGATGATATAGTCAACCGTGCTTCCAAATATTGCTTGGCTACTCAAGAGATTGACTCTGAGGGAGATGTGGAGACTAAGCTGTATAAGGTACATATGCTAAGCTTTTCATTTATTTATCTCATCACTAGTATTCGTACTAACAATTCACAGCGAAATAATTAATCTTTAAGGGGGCGCGGTAGTGGTAGGCTTTCCATGTGTTTTCCTACTCAAGGAAATCATGGATAAGTCACCTAATTTTCAATCAATCTGGAGATAGTTAGTCTCAAAATTTAGACTGAAGACCCTGGAGGGTCACAAGTTTCAGACATGATATGATTTTGACCTACAAAGTCACAGTGGCCATTCTACCAAAAAGTTTTTTTGGCGGGATAGGTGTTTATAATTTTTTTTAAACTAAAGGACTTTTTGAACAAAACGGAAACTTGTGACCCTCCAGGACCCTGTACGAATATTAGGTAAAAAAAATCAAGATTGAAAACCGAAGCGCTTTTGAGTTTTCTTTGATTTCCTAAAAAAGTATTTGAATGTTTTTGTACTCAACTGTCAACTCAGTGTTAATACATCGAGTTCATGCCAAATTCTGCTAGATACCTCGACGGAGGGGTGCGCCCCCTTCCTTTAACAGTAATACACTATATATGCGTGTATATTATTTTGTCCAAAGCCTTTGTGTTTGGAGTTAGTAATAATGGTGGTGGTTAACTATTTTAGGCTGATGTCGTTCCAACTATCGGAGGTGGAGCACAAGTAATTTTTAACGCAATGGAAACCTTAAAAGAAAAGTCCCCAACAGCTGCATTATCTTCTTCGCCATCTCGTAAACGTCCATCCTCTCCTGGATTAGATGACCTCCGTCGACGAAGTAGTCGTAATCGTGGAATTACTGATGAAGATTTAGTATACTTGGAGCCTGCTGTTGCACATTGCACTGCCACTGGCAAGAAATCTCGGCAGAAATAAACATTACCTTAACTAAATAATTTTTCTAAGATCGTTAGTTGACATCTAATATCCCCCCTCTGATGGTAGTAAACCCACGTTCCGTTAATTTAATTTCTATTTATATAATTAATGGTAATCATAAATTGATTATGCTAGCATAAAACCTTTTATGCAAATTGTTGTGTATCAACGGTATAATAATTATATTAGTAATGCTTTTAATATAACTTCAACGTAGTTACTAACAAATTTTATTAAACAATTTGTATTTGTATGTATAAATAACCAAATCCTGATAATATTTAGAGTTATATTTCTGTGTATTAAAAGCCCTATGTACGAAAAATTGATGAGGAAGTTCTTTTATATGTAAGTGGCAAGTGGGGTTGGCTTATATTGTTTATAGCTATCAAATCTTCAGAAATAATAATTCTAAAACAATGATTTGAATTTTGAACTATTAAACTATTTCCTTTATTTTTGTGTTTTAAAGGTCTTCAAAAAATAACTCAAGAATCCAACATTATGTTGGTTAATGAGATTTTTAAATTATATAGTATTCTGGACCCATTTTAAGTAACAATGTATAGAAACCAGTGTCGATTCTATACATTGGTAGTGTCTGTGAAGTGGATATTGGATGGGAATTGGGAAATTGCAAATGTCAAACTTTTTTCCAGTAGGGTTCAGTTTTGCTATTTATCGTTTCAAAAGTAATAAAGAGCCTAATGCTAATAAATATCATAATATTATTTATTTTACACTACTACTTAACATAAAGCATATACGAAACGATTACAACTTTCACTACCATATTACTTGGAATTATAAAATTCTTGGCTTGATTAGGCTTATATTATAATATCATTATTATATATATCAATAATTTTTGTTATAATAATTAGAATATCCAAATCTGCGACTTAGTCTTATTTATTTGCCTCAAAATCTGTACTCATGCAGTTGTAGATCTTAAGCTGACAATGTCATCCGTAGTGGCGGACGACCGCAAAAAATAGAAGATATATAGTGGTGGGTGGATGGGACTCATGGGGATGTCTAATGGTACGTGTCTAATGTTGTCCCACAGAGTCATCCATGATCGGAAAGCTCAAAATGCCCACATGAACACAAATTAAATTCAAGTTACGGTGATTACGGGCTTCAATATTTTGACATTGAATTTCTAAGAATTCGTACTCCATGTGGGCATTTTCAAAGTGTTCCCGAAGGCAGACTTGTTGCATTTAAGCAGCGATACCTTGTTGTATGTGTTGCCAGTCACTATTTTAGCCTCTTTTTTGACCTAACCTAATAAAAGATAAACTATTTTTTAATTAGGTTAGGTCAAAAAAGACCGAAAAATAGCTACCGGCAACGAGGTACTGATTGTTATTTAGGATGGTGATGATTTAGATTTAATTTTGATAATAATAATTTAGCCTTCGGGAACTTTTTGGAAACATAAAAAAGGATGCTAGAAAGTCCCCTAGATTTGGGGTTGGGGCGCTGTGATACAAAATGAATCTGTTCATTCTGCTGAAATAATTTATTGAAATAGTCATGGTCAAGAAAAGATAGTGAATGACTCCTTTCAGTTAATTTTAAAATATCCCTACGATAGACATCATTCATTCATTTTCATGAAAGAGTTAAAAGTGAGTATTGAGTATGCGACAGAAACAGAAAGGTCGAACCCGCCGACCGACGACTTTGACACTTAAGTCGACGGACGCCGCCCACCGGTCCGGGACGGAAAAGAGAAAGTCGCAACTCAACTCTCTCACTCTGACTGAACTGAACTTCTTGAACTGAACTCCCATCATCACATACAAAAAAATAAATACACAACACTTACAACAAGCCAGAGGAGCGAAGCGAACTTAGAAAAGCTGCTAGTGCTGCTAAGCCAAATTTCTCTGCATGACAGTGTGCGACATCATCCGCCGTAAGTTTAAAACAAAGATCATTATTAGTTAAATAGTTTGGGCTGAAAGAGCGGCAACTGTTAAAATTGAGGTGATTGTTAATTTTTGGTATAATATTTATGAAGTTTCGGACGAATTACAAATTATGGAGACAATTGGCAAAGTAAGTTTTGAAATTATAACTTGAGTGTGAACTTCTGCGTTTTTTAATTATTTTGAAATTTAATAATTTTATTAACCAAGGTTTATGAAAGTAAAACATTTCTCATTGTATCTTTGATGATTTCCAGTCCATTTATCCCTTCCCCTGTCCCCTGTCCTAAGGCTGAGTTGAGTTGAGGGTATATTATGTATGATCATTATGATGTGCAGTCAAAAATTGGACAACACTTTGACAGTAGTCACAGTAGTCAGTCACTAGGTCTAGGTCTAGTCAGTAGTTTAAAAAAATAAATTGGAAGGCAATATTGTCTGTGTCTGATCTGATTATAACTATGAACTATGGCTAAAATTAAATTTTTATTTCCTATTTCTTACCAGCTCAAAGTAATTTAATTAAATTATTAATAGTGTCCCCTCATTCCCAATTCCAAATGTTATAGATGATAGAACGTAACAGCTCCAAAAATATTTCAACATTTTCAAATCTCACGTCAAGTTAACTCATTTGCATCTCCTGTCTTGTTTGTCTCACATGCGTCAGTCAAGTCAGATTAAATTGAACTTAGCCTAGATTTAAAAAATGTGATATTTAACGTATTATTATCGGGGTTTTCAGTTCCTCCTTTTTTCAAAATTTTGAATTTTAAAATATGCATTATCGCTTTTTAACAGAATAGTATTTAATGAATACCGATTACATAAAATGAGGTTACCAAAATCTTGATTAGCTTCTTTAGTTCTTGTTATTTCTTCTCAGATGTATTTTTTGTCATTTATTAATAATTAATGCTTGCTGCTGTATTAAATGTAAATTGACCTGTGACCTGACTTTATTCCTTATACTAATACCGAATGCAATCCTCATTGAACTACGTTAGTAACTATTATGTAACTTATAAATAAATTGTTATGTAAATTAGTCTGTGTATTTAATATTAGATATATACGCAAATATACCTCTGAACATCTTCAGTTCAGTTGGGAAGCGGGGATTGAGACTGGGAGAAGATTGTCTTACTTTTTTATCAGCCGATTTACCTACACCATTTTCATAATTTCAAGTAAAAATGTCGAAGAAAAAAGATTTGCATATGACCAAGACCTTCACAATGGAGGAGCTGAACAAATTGGTCGATAACTATCATATGAAGAAAACCAAAACCTATGATGCTCGAAAGTAAGTGTTTTGAATATAGACTTCTTATATATTATTATTTCATTAGCAAACGAAATACCATATACCGAAAAAATTTTATTACATTGCCATTAGCGAAAACAGTTAAAATTGAAATAGGATCAGAATATAGTTTTGAGCAGAATATACCTTCGTTTACCAGAATCATAATTTATGATGCCCTTCCCGGTTTTGTTCTTGATATTGTAGTTCCATTAGATAATTAACAAAAATATGTTATTACAGTATTTTGCTGTTAAGATCTGTGTAATAAATGCAAATAATTCAAGAGGCACAATAAACTCTACTTTACTAGCTTACTACTATTACTATTATATATCTTATAGTTCCATTACTAAAATGTTTTTAAATCTTTATCCAGGCTTTTAAAATCTGCTAATAACTTGCTTCCGGAAGGCGAAAAACTGTTACTGGACGGAGATGAAGAACATGCATACATAGTCTTTATGAGATACCTGGATATAGTACAGATTATTAAAGGCACGTCTGAATTTGAAAAAGATAGGACGTATTTTTCGAAAATGTTAGGAAAAAGTAAGATGGAAGATGTGATGGCAAAATGTGAAAAATTGAGTGGGAGTTTGAAGACACGATATGAAGTAGCTAGAGAAGCCAGAAAATGTGAAAAGGCTGAGCATGCGAAAGAAATTTCAGAAGCAACTGAAAATGAAAACCAACGAATGGCCCAAAAGAAGGCTATGTCTAATGCTGATACATTAACTAGCAAAATGAATGGAGTTGTGAAAACAAAACCAACACCCCCAGAATACAATGGGGATATCACCGTTAGCGAATTGAAAAATTTAATAGAACAGAAGTGTACCAAAGTCTTAATTTTGGATTGCCGTTCAAATTGCTCATTCTTAAGTAACCACGTCAATCATCCTAATTGTATATCCATTCCAGACGATGTTCTTGTTAAAGGGTAACTAAAAATTTCTTTTTCTTGAGGAGTTTCAACAATGGTATTTACTAACAACACTGGTGATACCAAAAACAGAAGTAACTTAAACCTTAACAATGTTTTTTACTTGTGTTTAAAAATATATCGATAATGTACGAATAAAGTACTTTGGGTATGAACATATAAGGAAATGTGACCCAGAAAAATTGTAAAATATTGACAAAATTATTGTTGGCAAAAATAGTTTCAATTTCAATTATTTACAGACAAAAATTTTACCACAGCGTCTGAGTGAATTGTAAAATATACTGTGGGTTTTTATAGAAATTCAGCGGGAAAAATTACTGACAAGCTCAAACAGAAGTATCCTGAGTCGTATATGTTGTGGAACAGCAGAGAGTCGTTCGATATTATTGTATTGTATGACTGGAAATCTTCGTCCAACAACAAGTCCGATTGCCTTCAAATACTATATGACGCCATAACAAAGGTTTGACATCTTATAAAATCATATTTATTCACTAACAACAAATTAAACGAGTATTTTACAAAAAGAAATGTAATTTATATTTTATTCTGAAAGTAACTTAATTTATCTGCTTCCTTTATTATAGTGGGACAGCAACAAATGTAGGTCGCCTGTTATTCTTCAAGGTGGTATGCGAAATATGTATTATTCATACCCTACTTTGTTGACAAACCCTACTAGCGAAAGCGACGAAAGTAAGAAAGTGGAGGATGTTAGTAACACCTTAAAAAAGTTGGACCTCGTTTCTTATCCTGATTTTGACGAAGAAGTTAAAACGCCTCCCCTTTCAAATTCTCATTCTTCAATTTATAATAACATATCTAAGGATAGCCATTCGATAAACTCTCATTCCAATAATAATCTAAGCAGTGAATCGATAGTTTCTTTACAAGTAGATCGTTCAAATAAACCGCAATCTAAATATTCCAATAAATTGTCAAACGGGATGTCTTCTGCAACGGATATTTCGAAAGATCCTTCTGCATGCAACGGGGTACTACAGGACTCCCAGACTAGTATTGACTCAGGAGGGTTAAAAGCAAAAGTTGATTATGTTAATGCAGCTCTTGATGACATCATCAATGTGCAACAAGCGACAATTAAAACAGAAGAAGAGTACCAAAAATTGAAGCAATTAACAAATAATCCTGACATGAATAAATTGATGGAAACAGAAAAGGAATTAGACCAACTTAAGGCTAAATTTGAAGAGAGGGAAAAGGAATATGTATGTTTTTAACAATATTTTGTATTAATTTTTCATACTTGGACCTAGTTCCTACTTTTTACTTCAATTCTTCAATTGATATTAAATTACCGCTACATATACTTTTCTCCATGTAAATGAGATTTTTCTTTGTAAGTCCAAATTCCAAGTAAAACTTTCATGTTAAAAGCATAATTTGGGTAAGGTATTTTAGGATTTTCACTCGTGAAAGTTTCATTTGAAGTTTAGGCGTACATGATGAAAGTCATATGAAGTGTTGATTTTGACGCAGAGATAGTGTGAAGCAACTTATGTTCAGTTTAATTGATTTTATGCGACATTATGGTAAATGAAAAAATTAGTCAGCAAAATCTTTTTTTAACCTCTATATGATTTTGTAAGATATAATTTCATTATTTTAAAGTTCTAAAATATTTCAATATTCACAAAAGTAAATCCTTAAATTGTCCCACTTAGTTAATTACTTAACCAATTAAAACCGCAACCAGGACGAAGTATATACAGTAAATATCAATATTTTGGGACACAAGTAGCGTATAGTATATATAACTGTTTAACATTCCCATTTACAATAAACGTCCATTTTCGCCTAGCTGAGTGAGTACTCAAACACTCTGAGGATGTTTGAGCATTAAATAAGTCAATTAGTGTTTTCGATAATGTACCCCAAAGCAGTTTACCCGAAGTCCAACACACGTAATGTGCCAATGTCGGGTTGCTTCCACAGTTACCCGACATAGGAACATTGCATGTGGTGGACTTCGGGTAAATTGCTTTAGGGTACATTATCGAAAACATTAACTGAACATTACTCGTGATGTATATCTTAACGAATACAACTTCTGTTAACATTTAAAGGAAGCATTAAAGGCAGAGCATGCGGAAATGGTACGAAAAGAAGAAGAACGATTAACGTTACCCAGAATACGAAGGAAACCTGAAGAACTAAAAATGGAGGAGAAAGAAGAGACGAAGGCTCAACTTAATGAATATGTCAAAAAACTTAGACAACAAAGAAAACAAAAAGAACAAGAACAGAAGTTGGCAGCAGAAAGTGTCAAGTTACCTCCAATCGTTTCTAATAGTAAGTGATTAAAATACTTTTACTTCGCTTTTTAGCTCGCCTGAATAAGGCAGCTTATAGAACCACACAGTCTGTCCGTACGTCCGTACGTCCGTCCGTCCCCACGATAACTTTCGAAAGCAATGACGGATATTGACCAAACTTGGCAAAAACAATGCCTATGGACCACTGACGATCCCTATTGATTTTGGGGCTAATCGGTCCATTGGTTGCTGAGATACCGCGCGCTCACTTTGTCTTCATTTTGATAGTCAAAGTGAAAAATGGGCATTAAAAAGTTCAATTGCGTTTCCTATAAATTGTTAGCGGGATAGTATAAAATATTTCACTCCGCTTCTACCGAATTTAAGATTTTATAGTAAAAGCAAATAAAACCAGAAAGTAACTATAAGAGGACGGAAATAAATCTATTTCGCATTTATATTCAATTTTATAGTCAAACTTGCATTATTCCAATTTCTATTGATTTTCATTATTAATATTGACCGATTTTGATTCTCTTTAGACTTTCATAGTCAACATTATTCAATTTTAATTTAATGTTGGTTTTCATATTCAAAATTATTCAATTTTGAATTTATGTTGATTTTTACAGTCAACAATTATCAATTTTGAATTTGTGTTTATTTTCATAGTCAACATTAATCAATTTTAGCTCGCCTCTGAATAAGGCAGCTTATAGAATCGCACAGTCTGTCCGTCCGTCTGTCCCCGTACCCACGATAACTTTCGAATGCAATGACGGATATTGATTAAACTTGGTAAAAACCATACCTATGGACTCGTGACGATCTCTATTGATTTTCGGGAAAATTGGTTGCTGAGATGCCGTGCGCTCACATTGTCTTCATTTTGATAGTCAAAGTGAAAAATGGGCATTAAAAAGTTAAATTGCGCTTCCTATAAATTGTTAGACTGATAGTATAAAATATTTCACTCCGTTTCTACTAAATTTATTTTGAATTTATGTTTCATCGATTTTGATTTTGTATTGATTTTGATAGTAAAGATTAATCAAATTTGATTTACTGTTGATTTTGATATTCAACATTAATCAATTTTGATTTTCTGTTGATTTTCGTAGTCAACAATTATCTATTTTGATTTTCTGTTGATTTTTCAAATGATATAGTTTCGTTTCCTTATAATATCAATGTCTGAATTTTTAATATGTCGTAGCTACATATATAAAGACTCAATTCTGAAAGCTTGATCAAAATCCATACGTTCGGTTTTGTGTTACCGACTTTTCCTCTACCAAAATGTGTACACGTTAACCTTTACTCAGGCGAGCTTCTGTTACGGCTTGCTGTAGGTTTTGTAGTTTATGTTACTGTACAATCTATTAGGTATATATTTGATTGAGTTGAAATTTAAAACTTTAGGTATTTATTATTTATTTATTTTATTTTGCTACTCTTTCTTCTGTTGAAAAAACAACATTCTAAATTAATGTTATAAGAAATGGAATGGGATTTATTATGTACCTTTTTGTATAACCTAATCAAAGACAAAGACATATTTTTTCCCAAGCTTAAAAGTTTCACTTATAGTTTTGTGTTTTGTATGATTATGTTGCATTAATTTTGATTGATTGATGAAGGAGTGGTATTGTGCTTATCGCTTCATAATATTATGTTATGCAATTGCCAATTAAATTTGAATTTAGTAAGACAAGAAAAGGGCGACACAAAATTATTTTTGAGTAAGTGATTGTCTATATTGTGTTTCAGATTCAACTCTAATTGAAAATAAGCCATTTACACCCAATAAGTCTATGATGTCAAGTTCTGCGGGTTCAAATGTGTTATTGAGACCTAATTCTCAAGATGCATCATCTATATCCACTATGAAGATCAGAGACGAAAGTTCAGATTCTCCCCGTTCCAATCTGCTGAAGCGCTCTCACTCGCACCCGAATTTAGCCCAAGTATTTTCAATAATAAAATATATAAGCTATAGTCAGATTCATTTGGTTTTATTGTAAAATCTGTATTATCAAATAGCAGTCTGTTAACGAAGAAGATGAGGGTCTCGAAAGTCAGAACATCGCTGGTGGTACTCCAAATATTAATCGCAATTTGAAGCCCGTCGCCATAAGACCTATGGCTTCGGAAGCTTATGGTGCCAGAAGAAGAGAATTCCAAGTTGTTAGCAGTGTAAGTTATTTTCATGAATGTTTACAAACCGTTATCAGGACTAGTTTCCTGTTCATTTGGAGCGTTAGTATTAAAATGAAATATGAATTGTTTATGTAACAGACTGAAAAGCAGAAAACTGGGCTTAAAAATTTAGGAAATACTTGTTATATGAATTCAGTGATACAATGCATTTATCATACACCTCAATTGACTTCCTACTTTATGAGTGATGAATATAAGTAAGTCTCTGGAATTATTTGTCTTAATTTTGATAGAGTTGTTAAGAATCAAAATCAGGACCAAAAACCATAAGTTGTAAATCATTGTATTATTCTTTAATTATCTAGAGTCAATTGGAGATTCGGGAGGGGACCTACCAAAGGTGAAGCAACTGAAGAAGTAGCAGCCGCTGTAAGGGAAATGAATCTGGGTCATCGTTCTATTGCTTTGAATGACCTCAAGAGTGTGGTTGGAAGATATCGTCATTCTTTCAGCGGATACGAGCAACAAGATTCTCACGAATTTCTAACGTTTTTGCTTGACTGGATGCACGAAGAGTTAAATGTAAATAAATTAAAGGTTTTATGGTTTTCTTAATTTAATCATGGAGTAAACATTTATTTTGTTTTGTTTTCAGATCCAAACGAAAACCCCCTTAAAAGAGCAGAAGAATGATGGAATTTCTGATACGGAAGCTGCTACATTGGCATGGAATGATTTTTTGGTGTGTATTGATTGATTACAGTGGTACTTATTATTTTCGAGTGAGTAAAATTGAAACCCTGTTTTTTCAGGCTTCAAACCAGTCTAAAATTTCCGAACTATTCTGTGGTCAACAAAAGTCTTGCGTCAAGTGTTTAAATTGTGACAAGGAATCTGTGACATTTGAGCCTTTTTTCGTACTCTCCGTGCCTATTCCTAGTTCATCAAAGAAATGTGATATACAGGTAAAATGATGGTAAATTTATAAATAAATATGCAAATGTAATTTTAATTTGCTTTAATTGCCTACTTGATTCAGCAATGCATTGAGCTGTACACGTCTGCAGAGGAGTTGTCTGGCTTCAATTGTGTTCACTGCAAAACAACTGGGAAGGCTACAAAAAAAATTGACCTCTGGAGGCTTCCACCGTATTTAATCATTCACCTTCAGAGGTAAAAAATTGTTGCGTTGTTGTGTAATGTAATCTGCTGAATAATACCTCAACAAATGTTTTTTGTCTTCCAGGTTTTATTTTGACGGTTGGTGGAAAAAGAGATTAACTGAAGTGGAATTCCAAATTGATCATTTCGATCTAACTAGAAATGTCAAAGGAAAACAGACCGGCGATCGTCGTTTTCCATGCCCTCAGTTTCAGTTATACGGCGTCTCAAACCATTATGGCACAATGGATGGAGGACATTATACTGCGTATTGCCGAAAAGGGTAAATATAGCTTCCATTTGTTTGAATTAAGTATGTCCTTATTCCAATGTACATGTGGTAATTTTCTGTGTAATTTCACCTTCAATTTTATCAGGTTGAAACATGAATTTTTAACATTTAAATGTATGTTGTTGAATTATTTAGCCAATGGTATAAGTTTGATGACCAATCTGTGGAAAGTATCAGCCCAAGGGATGTCTGTACAGCTGCAGCATACATCTTATTCTATGGAAATGTTAGCCCTTAGATCGTGTCCTTCTTCAAAGTAATTGGACTTCTCTGTTTCCCAAGGTGAACGTATCTCACCTATTATTTTATCTACATAAAAGTAATTCCAATTTTTAGCATCGGCATAGAATATACCATTTATGACAACAGCTCGTTATGAACTCTTGAGTATTTATTTATCTAGGGTAAATAATTTAATTTTTTGTTTATTGTACTCTTCTCATTGCTTGCATACCTGTTGTAGTTATAATGAATTTAATTTATTTTATTGTTGAATGCGATATATATATAGGCATTTAATTTATTTTATTGTTAAATACGATGTACATAGGTATTTACTTTTTTAACGATTAGCATGAATTATAAGAATTACTTACGTGTACCTATATTATGGATAGTAATTTACTGATCGAAATGTCAGGCGAAGAATGAAAATATTATACAACTAATGACAGTAGTAATCCTTTAGATATTAGGTATCTTACCCGAATATTTACTTAATTACTTAGAAATGCCGTTAAGAAAAGTAACTACCTAGGAATTAACTTGATAAACCATAGTTTAAGAGCAACACTTCCACAGCTGACAGTATGGCCATAGTCAGAGTGGACATTTGCTGTGTAACTATAAATATCGTAAATTTTAGTTTCACTTTCGGTCTATTAGTCTATTAGTGCTCCAATTCTACTACTTACTCACTTGTAAAGACTACGTAACTACGTATGCATATTATAATAATTAAGTAAACGAGGTACCTCTAATATGACCCCTGCTTAAATTTGTATAAGGATATTATATGGTAGAAATTTAAATATTCTTGATTGATATTACCTAATTGAAAAATAGTGAGGATCCTTTTATAAGCCAAGATACCATCAAGACTGAGAGAAATGAAAAACGTACCTAAAGGTTGCATTGCATGTTTTCTACTCGAATAGCTTTGTAAAGTAATTGGAAGCTAAATGCAGTAGATTTGTATTGTATGTAATTGTAAAGATAATAATTATAATATTTGGGTCGATATAGTAGTCAATCGGAAGGAGTGATTTGGTACTCCAAAGTAAGATTTTCATTGATTGTGATTGTGTCGTGGTAATTATTGACCATGTAATAACATTTTTGTGCATTTCTCTTGAAATTCAACATTTCTAATTCTCACGTACTAATTCCTATAATATATAGCATGTACCATAAATTCCAGAGTTTCTTCTATTGCTCTATCTTCTACATTTTTTCGTATTGGTGTTTAATCGTATCTGAGAGGGAGCAATATTATCTATTTAATAATGCATGTGGGTAATAATGATTAAGTACGAATTAATATATTTGGTCATAATAGCAAATGCTCATAAGCCAATGAATATAACTTTGCTGTTAATACTACTACTAATAATAACTTATACCATAATTCTTATCAAAATTATTTATATCAATAATTATTAGTGTAATTGACTATTTGACTTCCATTCCAGTTACTCGTCAACGTCAGGTTGTGACTTTGTGAGGCTGGGTTGGGGGACTTCTATTACTATTGTACAGTCATGGTTAAGGTTACTTACTTATACACACCCAAATAATTAATAACGTGATGGTACTGGTAAACTAATAGATTTTATCGACTTTTTTATCTTTTAATTTACCCAGTATGTTACAATTTCCTGTTTCAGCCATTTTTTTGAGTTGAGATATAGATACATTCATTGCTAACGATGACGATAAGACTAGAAAACCATAATATAATAATAATAATATAAACACAATAAGAATTACAGAGTTGTTGTATTCTTATTTTTTTAGTTGATTATAGCAAAATTAGGCAAATCAGTTAATTTAAGTAGTCATGCCCTGCTCCAAGTGCCAAGACCGTTAAAGACGAGTATAAAATGAGTCTTAGTTATGTTCTGCAAATTCTTTGATGGTTTTAGACTTCTTCAGTTTTCTCTCTAGCTTTTCACATAGGAATGTCATAGAAAAAAAATTAATTAAACAAATAATATCTAAAAGTAGGTATTAAATTAATACCTCGATTAATTTGTATCTCTATTGTATACGTGTACTAAAAGTCGTCAGAACCGCAGCCACTCCGAATCTAAGAAAAGAAAGCAATTTTTTGGAAATAGTATATATTTTCGCTTATAATTTGTCTGCCCCCCCCCCTCGAAATTTTTTCTGGCTGCGACCCTACTAAAAGTCCCAAAAAGTGTTGACTTGACATAATAATCATATGGCATAATTTAGTTGGGATATTTAGCTTACTATCCACAGTTGCAGTTTTAATAAGTACCTCAAGAGATAATTCGATTTCTTATCTGAGCTTACTTACTACTAGTTTAAGTACTTATTAGCTTACTTATCTTAGTTACGCTATCTATGAAAATTTTGCCAACTTTCTCCGCTAGTGTTGATCTAAATTTTCTAGTGAAAGTTTTAAACCCGGTTAGCGTATGGAAAATAAAAGTTAATTTCTGGAGAAACATTTAACGATACAACTCTTATGGTAAAATAGAATTCCGCAATTAATGTTTTCATAAGTGTACCCCAACGCATACCTCCATGTACTAAATTTAGCACATGAAGGCATGCGTTGGGGTACATTGTTAAAAACATTAATCATGAAAGCTTTTTTCTCATTCTCATCATTGCATTTTAGAATTAATTGCTGTACCTAATAATATAAATGATAACTATAAGGTGTCGGTGTCGGCTGTTAGTTGTTAACAATTTCAGTTTTCATGAAATAAGCTGCACTGCACTTATGATTGCAATTTTAACTAGGTGTATATAAATTACTTTTACAATTCTTGTCTTATCGTCATTAAGTACTAGTCAGTTAAATACACCCTCCCGCATTATTAGCAATAAATGGGGTGCTTCTATGTTGAAAATAATATTTACACAAGTATTTTGTTAATATTTTAGTCTTTTGGGCTGTATTGTCATTGTCAGATTATTTTAACTGATCCACGAGTATTTTTTGAATTTTTACAGACCGAGCTTAGGTATAGTTAGTTGTTTCGTTGTTTGAGTCTACTTGTAGTACTGCTGCTGGAAAGTAAGAAAGTAAATTTACGGAAAAGTGCTTGTCGAGTATGCAGATCAATAAGCCCTGGATCCTAACCTAATCGACTGTCCTTTATGTCCAACATTTATTTATGCAAAGGCAGTCCTCTAATTTCATTACCTCTGGATGTATCAGCATCAGGAATATTTATTTAATCTGAAGCCCATGGAGCTACAATACTATAATTTGATATATGACTAACTTTAACTTGCCTTTCTTCACCTTCAACGTGTCAAATTGTGTATTAATCTATATTAGCGAAGAAAATAATGTCACCGATAATTCCATTTCTATGCGTCGCAACAGTATAGTATAAGTATATTACTTGTATTTGTATAAGTTAAAAAAATGCAACTATTAACTAACTAGGAAACAAAATGATACCGTTTTAATACAAGGCATTCGATTAGCTATATAAATATTAAAATACTATTACCATTATATACATAGTTGTGTGTTGTGTTGTGATTGATTATTATGAGGATTTATGAATGTAAGTTAAGAAAAACTATTTATTTGCAAATAAAAGGATGTTTAGTCAAAAGTAAAAAATATTACTTGACCTGTATACTTAAAATTAATGTCTATTAACAATCTTAAAGAAAACTGCTGAGGATTGTTTATTTATTGTAAGCATAACCATTTACTCAGCATCTTTATTATAGCTATTGATTTTGTAATCATTATTTAACGAGGAAGGCTTAGATGAAGCTTAAGTTAAGCTAAATGTTCATGCAAAGGCTCAATGGCACAGAAATGCTGGACAAAACTTGGAGAAAGACTTTAATCGTATTTGGCGGATACTAGAGAATCTAAAAAGGGAAGTCTTTTTACTGCCACCCACTTCTGTACCAAAAAACCAGCAGATTTATACACTTTTCCCACAAAGTCTTTCTTGTATCTAAATCTTCCACCTTGACATGCGTTCACATTGTTTTCTAATAACAATGCAAAATTCAACGAAAGCAAAGTGAGAGTTGGCTATAAATATTATTATTTTGGTCCAAAAAGACCTACACAGTTGAATAAGTTGTGGTTATAGCCAAAAAGAACAGCCCTAATACTTTAATACGTTTTTATTGATTGAGATAAAGATAATAACAACAGCTCAGAGATCGTAAACTGCTTAACATCATTATTTAATAAACTACTCGAACAAATACACTTGTTTTGCTTTTCTACATGTCTTTGGCTTCTAGACCAGCGTAAATATTCTATTTAAACTTTAAACAATATTATTAAATATTCTAATTACAGCAGTTTGCAGTTGTCCCTTCATTTTTCTCGAACAAGAAAGGATTAAATTGAGAAGATTATATTAGCAAACTTATTACTTATTGCGAGGATTTCTGATGTAACAGATACAAGCCAAATTGTAATCCATAATATAATTATTATTGCGATAAAGTCATCCTCTATGTCTATCCGTTTCTTAATTTTATTTTTCCTTCTTTGTGTTGCTTTCGTCAATACCGAAGATCTCTCTTTTGGCTATTTTGAATGCCTGAAAAAATAGTAGTATAGTTAAATTACAATAATTTGAACTAGAAATATCTAGAAAAGTTTGTACCGAAGAACCAATCTGAAAGAATTTACTTTATACTCAACAAAATTAACTTACAGAAACAAGCGGAAATTCTTCCCTTCGTTCATGTTCCTTGACAAAAACATCATTTTCTTGAATCCTAAGCCATCCCCAATGTAGTGCAGCTAAACCTGGGACCACCGTAACTATCACCACATTTTTCTTCAAGAAATTCCTTACACTATTCATAGTGACAGTGTTAATATTTCATCCCTTGGTTTGCTTATTGCTATTTATTATTGATGGCCCTTGTCCGAGTATATCTTTCCTTGTTCTTGGCTTCCCTGGTTTCAACTTGCGGTTTTCTTACCTATTATAATATAGTTTTAAGTTTAGTAAATACCACAGTAGTTTGATCCCCATGGCTACTCCCCCACATACAGTAATGTAATACCCAAAATAACAAAAATTTTGCACCCAAGTTGGAGAAGCTCATGGCATTGGCAATTTGGGTGTAGATTCTGCAAATTGCTGTTGCTATTGACTCCATGTGTTGGGCAGCCACCCAAGATCCCATTCAAAAATCGAAACTTGGGTGCAAAATTTTTGTTATTTTGTGTATTACATTACTGTATGTGGGGGAGTAGCCATGGGGATCAAGCTACTGTGGTAAATACAATATTGATAATTATTGCAATTTTCCACAGCTTAGGATTTAGTTTCGACATTTATTAATTTTCCACAGCGTACGATTTAGTCTTTGTGTCTACATTTAAAAATATGCATTGAAAAGAAAAGATTGAAACTGAAACCTATTATTTAGTAGTTAAAGTTTTTATACTCTTACCAACTTTTCGCTTCACGTTGTGAGCTGTTGATAAGAGTTAAAGGACTGTGGCCCAAAATTTTGGCTCCGGGAGACAAAATCTGCCTCCAACTTGTTCTCGACTTTCCTGTTATAGTGGCGCTGAGACGAAAATAGTAAAGGGAACCCCCTTATCACTAACTAGGTCTAGCGTTTATTTTCGAAAACAAAGTCACCTTGTTTAGCGGGATTTTAAATATCGCTAGGTCAGTCTCCTAACTAATTATTTAGGTCTATTCTTGATTCTTTGATTCTTCACAAATTGTGACACGATTGACAGTGGCAAACAAATTGGTCTTGTCTATGTTTAGGTCATTGATCACCATTCACTTATTTACCTTAAAAATAGTTCACATTAATAAATGCGGTTCCATCCAAATCATGATTTAAATTATGATCACAATTCGACTAATTTTGAAATTAGAATCTCTTTGAATCTCAGTTTTTCTTAAACAAAACAAACTACAAAAACACCCACCCGCCAAAGGATTTTAAATAAAACCAACATCTAGATCGCCTAAATGAAAACAGTAACTAAAGTCATGTATTAGGTTGTAAGGCGTTGGGGGCATTGGCTTGCCGCCTCAACTGTAATACCTAGTCATTTTGTGTCTGGATAGAATATAAATCAAGAAAACAAAGGACTGCATATAAGCCTGTAACAGTATTAAAACTTAGCCGGCCAAAATGATTTTGACCAGCCAGCTGGCTAAAATGATTTTGACCAGCCAGCCAGCTAAAATGATTTTGACCAGCCAGTCGGCTAAAATTATTTTGACCAGCCAGCCGGCTAAAATTATTTTGCCCAACCAGCAGGCTAAATTGGTTTTGACCAGCCAGCCGGCTAAAATTATTTTGACCAGCCAGCCGGCTAAAATTATTTTGCCCAACCAGCAGGCTAAATTGGTTTTGACCAGCCAGCCGGCTAAAATGATTTTGCCCAGCCAGCAGGCTAAATTGATTTTGACTAGCCAGCAGGCTAAATTTATTTTGACCAGCCAGCCGACTAAAATGGCTGATGGCTGAAATGGTTAGTGGCCAAATGGCCAAAAATGGTTTTTTAAATTACCCGTCAAATCAAAGAGGCTCTTCTCATTTCTTTATTTTCGCCATTTTACCCACTGTCTAACAAGTATTTCACCCAACCAGCTAGTCATTTTAGCCGACTAGCCGTTGGTGGTGGTCACCGAACTCTGGTCTGAAATGAAGAATGATGAAGAATATATAGGGGTGGGCTTTCATTGCAGCGTCAGCAATCTTAGTCACTAGAAATCAGCTGATTGCACACAACCGTACTGGACCCTGAGTAATTTCTCTTCCACCAACAACATGAAGCAGCAAGGTCTTCTGGAATCTGTTGATCGCTCTGAAAGGTTAACTTAGGTTAAATAGTTTGCTTGGATCTCTGAATATGGCAATGGGTAAAAATGCGACTTTAGACTAGCATTTTTGAATTTCCTATAGAGCTATCTATGGATTGGTGACCATTTGAACTTGAACCTTGAACAGCAACTTGCTTATGCCGATGCCGTGTCCGATGTTCATTTTTATGACAATCATGTGGCGGGCTGGCGGCCAAAGCCATGCCGGCAACTCAGTACCTTGTTCTTCACGTGAGTGGAAATGGTAACACAGATTTCGTAGCAGGAATTTCAAAATTTATGAAGACCTACAAGTTGCATTTACAAATTTAAAAACTACAAGTTACTTTTTGATCTACAATTTCGAAAATTGAACAATTGAGGCCTAAAGTTAGTATTTTCTGTTATTAAAAATGTTTAAGAAAAATGTAAATTGCTACTAATTAACACTAATAACATTAACGACCAGTGAGAATTTGATTGATAGTTAATGATCAACTGACTGTAGCTGGGTTTTTTTAAGTGAATTAAAGAATAGGCGGATACCTTTTAAATTTACCAGTTATATTTAATAGTAACCTGTCCCTCGTTCTCCTCATTCTCTTGCTTTGACTGGATGGTGTCTCCAATCATCTTTCTGATTCTATTCAGTGGTATTTTCGCGACTCCAACAACCAATAAAAATTCCTCAATACTTTTTCACGAAAATTCAGGACCAGGGAGAATAGTAAAAGTAGTAATAGGTAGTTGATTTTTAGTCATAATAACTGTTGAAGGCTGCTAAAGCTTAAAACAAGATTGAAAATTAATTTCGTGTTTAGATCTATCATCCATTTAATATTTCAGGTGAGGATTGTCAAAGTATAATATAAATATGGCTGATGGCTTCTATTGTCTAAAATTTCAACCTTTTAAACTGCAATAATACTAACATACTAAAAAGGCTTATAAAGCTAATAATAAGCTCACTTCCTCAGTCGAGCTAACAGCTAAAAGTGAATGAATTAAATTCCAGTAACAAAGCTATTAAACTTTTCGACTGTTGACTGCATTTGAAATCTGTGCTTTGCTTTCTATATTACTATATAATAATAATATATACAATATACGTTCGCTAGAAAATCAATTTCTCCTTTTTACTCAAAAATTGAATGGTACTTTCACCACTCCCTTAATTTTAACTATAAATAGAAAATGATAAATTTTTCATTTTCTGTTCATATAAAATATTTTTGACTCCCCAGGAAAGAAAATAAAAGATCTCATTGAAAAAAGTGTTAATTTTTCTTTTTATAGTTATACTCATCATTAGACACTGACAGGCATGGAAAATCTTGACGATCACCGAGAACCTGTGGTTCTTAATATTTATGATATGGTAAAAAATATTTGCAATTTATATGTAATTTTTTAGTAAAAATTATATGATTATCAATACTAAATTTAACTTACAAAATATAATCTTACTTATTCCTTATTGTTTAGTACTGGACAAATCAGTATACTTCGCTTATGGGATTAGGAGTTTTTCATTCAGGAATTGAGGTGTATGGCATTGAGTATGCTTACGGTGGCCACCCATTCGCATTTTCAGGAATCTTTGAGATTATGCCGAAAGATGCTGAAGATCTTGGAGAACACTACAAATACAAGTTGGATGAATGATTTTTTATTGAAATTGTACTACTTACTTTCAAATTTTTGAGCATTTATATTGTTGAATGGAAAGTAACCAAACACTGTCTTGTTTCAGAGAGTCCATTCAATTAGGTTACACCAGTTTCACAAAAGAAGAAGTTCAGCAAGCAGTATCTCATTTAGGAAGAGATTTTAAGGGAATAAATTACCATCTGATGAACAAAAATTGCAACCATTTCGCTAGCGAGCTTTCACAAGTATGAGTTACTGTTGTTTTTTTTGATCGAGACCAGTTTTTTTTATCGAGAGGAGATAATTTACATGAAAGATTGTAATATCGCGATATTTTGCAAAATTGAAGTACTGATTCAAAACGTTTTCGACAACTGCTCATCCCGCCAAGAAACCTTCTAGGTCTCGATCAAAAAACTCGCACAATAGTTGATTCGAAATGAATAAAAATGTATTCGAAAATTATGTATGTCTTTCACTTTTTAATCAAATCGTAAATATTCTTACTTATAGTTACTCTGTGGAAAGGAAATACCGACATGGGTTAATCGTCTGGCATACATGAGTACTTGTATCCCGTTCCTTGAAAAATGTCTGCCAAAGGAGTGGCTAACTCCCGCAGCGCTTGAAGAATCCGTCAAATTAGTCCATAGTAAATCTACTACTTTGGATAACGGTCATCAAACTGTAAATACTTCAGAAGAGGAGAGACCTCATTCAGTAAAATCAAGTCATTCGGCTCCGTTGTCCATCTCTCGCAAAGGATCACGCAGCAGTACGCAAGGGCTTTTACGTCTTTCTTCATAACAATTACAAAATTAAAGGGACAATGAAATGGAAATCTTGAAATTAATGAACTATAAATTAACTGATTGATGTATTCTAAACTAAACTAAACGTAAGGTTCTATTTCAGTTCTACTCCACGGTGTATACAAATTGAATTAGCTATACAAAGCAGTGTTTTCAAAATGCTTTTGTGTTTCAAGACTCAATAATTTAATTGCGGATAACAAACTAATTCGAAAACTAACAATATTGCTAATAATTTTAAGTTACCGAAGAGATACATGACTATAAGATCTACGCCGAACAAACCAGTACCGATTATATTAGTGATTAGATCACATTTCCTCTTTTCAAATTATTAAATGTAGTCAACATTCCATGAAAAGAACCACTAAACTATTAATTTACATCTCGGTATTATATTATATTATATCGATACTAATTACTATTAGTGAAGGTTTAACCACATTGTTTTGCGTCTAAGTAAACAATATTATGATTACAATATAAATATCTTATCAATACGCTTAAAATCCTATGATATGATTCACATGATCTATTTGTGTCGTATTATATCATCTATCAATCTTAACCCTGTTGACTTGGTATACTGAAATGAATGACATTTCTTCAAATCTTAGCTTCTTCCAAGTAATCGGACAAAAGTACAAAACTGCAACTGTCTACAAATATTTCAAACTTTACTTACATTTAAAAAATTTTGAAGTCTAATAATTAACGATGTTCTACTAATCTTGTACGGATCCGTGTAGGTACAATCGGCAGACATGTTCCTTTATGTAAATAAAGCTGCAGTAATTCAAAAGTAAACATAAGGTTAGTTTAACGAGATACTTAATAAAATGGAGTTGTGATATTTAAATTAAGCTTTTTGTAAATATTTCTCAACTTCAAATAGCTCTTGATTTTAATTCGAAGTCATTTTAAGTGTATTGGTTCACGAATTGAAGTTGATTCTATAGGTATATGCCTGTTTTAATTTGAAATAATTTCTTGTGTCTACTCTATGTGTACACATGCATGTAAAAGAAATTAATATAATTATTAAGATACGTTTCCTAAGAATTGCCTACCACCATAGTTAAGAGTCTTAGTCATCCTTCCTATACTATATGCCAATATGCCTAAAAAGATAACTACGTTCATTTTGCTGAAGAATTTCTAATCAGTTTTCTAAACTTTTTACATCCCAGAATTGAGATTAATTCTCCGTAATATATGGACTAGTGATTTCGAAGTCATTTTGGTGGCTATTAATATTAATCATTACTGCGTATTTATACACATGACAGGGCACAGAAAATGAGATCAATCTCAATAGCACATAAATTACTGAATTATCCTCTATAGAAAGGTACCCTTAACATGAGTGATTGATAATAATACAATAACAATGTCTGTAATTAAGTACGCACAATTATACGTGGTTGTAAAACTGTAATTCGATTTTGCTTATTAGTTTATATGTACCAAAAGCAAGTACCTACCAATTTACGCAAATTAGCAATTGTAGCCGATGCGCCAAATCAAGATAAAAGTATATGTATAATAAATAACATTAACAGAGCACCAACATTATTTCGTCTTATAAATATATTTAATATGAAGTAACATTAAACCTGTGTTATCGTTATTGCTATAAGTGTCGTGGATTAATGGACGTGAAATTGTTACTGTTAAACTGTCAATGTATAATATAAATTAATAATATCTAAGTAAGATATCTTACTGTACCATTTTTATTGTGACATCGCATTATAGACTAAGTGAATCGTATTGTAAACAGTGTTTTAATGTTATTAATAAATGTTGTAAATATACTATAATATTCATCTATCTATGTTATTTGTATTACACTGCACATTCCCAGTTCCCACTATGTCTCCTGGACCCTGGACTGGAAGCAGTAAAAAAATACTTTGATTTGTGGTATGTCGTTGCATGTTGCATTGCTGCTGAATGTTCTTGAGGGGGTAAAGTAAGATTAGAATTATGATTATGATTATTATTAACTAGTGAACTCAGCTAAGGGACGAACCTGGCACTCAAGAGAAATTAAGCAGGCCACCCATCACAGTAATAAAAACAATTCCGGTTCAAATGGAAAAGTTCCTAAACCAAAATAATAACTGTAGATCGTAGTGTCCAATAAAAAGATTTTTATTAAACACCCCAGAATGTTCCCCTTTAAAATCAGAAAAATATGATTCCGGGATTTTGGAAAACGAATTGTCTTTTTTAGCTTCGTTGGTTTAGAGGGAGAGGCATGCGCATTTTGCTTTTGTGCTTTCAAGGAACGTGCATATATTACGTTGATAGTTGATGGGAGGAAGCGATGTGCATAAGAGTTACAGCTAGCACTTGCGCTACACTTGAGAGAGGGGGTTTTACTTTACGTAATAATGCAGGTTTCCTTGGCTCTCCTACCAAGACATAGATAGTCAAGAGTCAAGATGTATTTACTCTACAGACAATACAGAGGGTATGACTACGGAATTGAGGGAGTAGCGACTCATCAATTAAGGCTTGCTCGGCTGAAATTTAAATTTACAACCACAAATTATGTCGTTGTGAATAATGAAACCTATTCTGACTATTCTCATCACATGCAATAAATAGGAAGCTGAAAATGATCTCTTAAAAAAGAAAGAATTTGGCAGGGCATGTGTAAGGGTGGATTTTGAAAATTTGTATCGTTAAGTAGTTTAAAATGTGGGACGGGTAATATGTGAAACGGGTAAATTCCTACTCTATGTCTAGTATGCCCTCAAAATTTGAGACATTGTACCCTAACCCTCCTACGATGCCAAGAACCGATACTTGAAGACCAAAATATCTTTGAAATGAGCCCAAAAATTGGACACACGTTCCAGCTAAGCAAGTCTTAAAATTACTGGTCTAGTTGTATAATAACCAAACCCCAAAATAAATGCCAAGTTCTCTTAAAACCAAGCCGGGACATCAAACAGTTGAGAATAAATGAGAAAGAAAACACTAAAAAAGTAAAAAAATAAATGACATATTGAGCTATGCAAGTAGACCATTAGATAAAACTATTTATTAGGAAAATAATGGGAAGAAAAGATACTTTTTGTGTACACAAAGCTATATAGGCATGTGAAATACTAGTTCTATTTATTGATATTCTTTCGACTCAAATACCCAACTTCACAGATATTCCGATGCCCTATCTTGGCGATGCAACATAAAATGACTGGTCTGCCTGTGCCTATCTATACATGACTGTACATACTACGACAATTTTATAGCTAAGAACTAAGAATGATGAATTGATGACTGATGAGTCACGACCGTTTCTTAAATAATTGTTTTATGGAAATTGAAAAGGTCTGGTTTGAAAAAGATTATTACAGGAAGATTAGTCGAGGTATGGAAGAAATCTGATGTTGACGTAAACATGAAGTTCCAGAAATCATAGTTATAAAAAACTGGAGGTTCAACTCGATAGCCCCTGGACATGATTCATGATTACACGCTAATAACAGAATATTATACATGTTTGTGATAATGCTTGTGGCATAAAAATGCATGTTTATAACTTTTAAAAATTAGTAATGTTTACTGAGAGATGAAGATGGTCAGTCAGTGTATATGTATAATCTAATGATCTTCAAACGAAGAGCAGGTAGGAAATGCCAATGCGTAATAAAGAATGAAAGCTACCTTGTTGAAGTACACAACTCACGTCTAGAGTTCTTCAGACTTCGGAAAATGCATAATAATAGTTTCAGGTGGTGAATACCATGAGCTTGACTTCAACTACCTTTCTTAAGACATTTTAGTTTATCTTTGGAGTGGATAGGATTAGGAAGATACCTATTATGGGGATATTATTATGGGTGCAGAGCACGAGATAGTTAATCCTCGATAGTTTGCTTAGATTGTTACTGTAGTGCGCACAGCTGAAATAAATATAATATTGAGAAATGTTAGTGCATTCATCTGCTATAAAAGCCCTGAAGTGTAATTCATTAAAAGAGTAGTTGAAAATGTTATTGTACGAAATCTGCATATCAAGTCCACTTATGGTGTTCTACAATTAAGGATGGTCCAGCAATAACAACAGTAGTACATAACCAAACCGATTACCATGAATTAGCTGAAATTGATCATTGAACTTTGTCTGGCTGTTATGTTATGAGGATATTATCAGAAAATGGGTTTGACAACTGTGTGTTTGTAATAATTGCCGAGATTATCATTCAGTGACGTTCCATGACTTCTTATGTCATGTAGTATAGTGGTAGTGAGGAAAGGGTTGATGAGTAAATAACAGTGTTGGGGAGTTATTATTCTTATTATGATATTACATAGTTAACAGAGAAAAGAGGTAGGATTGTATGAATTTACATATCTCAATGAAAGTAAATACATTTTTATACATCAAATCATACAAGTCTCGTGTTACGTGATAAAATAATGGCTCATTGAACATGAGACATATTCAAATGATCCTGGAAGTTGTGGACTAGCTTCAATTACTTACAAGTACATAAAGTTATACTTATCTAAATTGGTGATAACATGTTCCCTTTTTCTGTCCAAGGTTTAACAGTATTTCGTATTCCAACCCAATTCCATATCCCTTTTTCATAGCATCAATTCTAATTTATCATGCAATGGCTATTTGGGATAAGAAATGCTTACCCTTAACTTTTAGTCAAAGTGTGCTCATTTCGTCGCAGAGAGTGTTCATGGTTCAATCTTAAGACAACATTTACATCATTGTGCATTCATCACGGATAAGGGGAACGAAGAAGCCAGGACAAATTTATTTCATTTTCTGTGTTATTTTTTGTCCTGAACTGACTTCAAAACCCAATTTCTTACAATTTGTAGTCGTTACATCATGTCTGTCAGCCCAAACGAGAGGAATAAAAATCGGAGATTTCACACACCTGTAAGTTGTCGTTTTAATAAACTCATCTATCTGTACATGCATAGTACCTCTAATTAACTTGATTTATATATTCATAGTACTGTAATGCACATATATTCATAATATCAGATTACAATTTCTCGTATCTGTTTGTAATATCGTTTAATTACACTCTTCACTCTGCTGTTTATTGATACATAGGCAGTTGAAATGACGACGCTCTTGCTATATCAATATCATGATAGTTTATTATATTCACACGAACTGAACTATTTATTTGATTGGTACTTTGGTACTTGTAATAACTATGTTATATTTAGATTGTACCATAAAAAGGAGTCCATATTAACAATAGACTCCGATTTCCATTACAACAACACTAATTGGGGAAATACTCAGTATTCTATTAGTGGCAGTTTATCACAGTTGTACTGTGTATATCTAAAAGTATATAGCAAGATTTAACCAAACTCACACCAGCATCATTTGCAAACAGTTTGTTTTTATCTCTGGTCCATTCATTAATTCTTACACCGCCGTTCCTTTGATTCCCACAGTATCAGATACATTGTAAGTTGTTGGGCTTTTGGATCCAAAGCATAATCAACTTCTATAAACCGCAATGGTCTGTCGAATAAACGTAATAATTTCAAAAGTAATAATAATGTCAATCATAATCATAAATCATAACTGATGGAAACATTCTAGTATTAAAAAGTACAAAAGTCTTTTCTTGCTATAAAAGAACGGCCAGATAATGTGTTCAAACTGTTTATGCATGAAATACTCAGAAGACAGGCATATCAGGTTGTATTTACGTCTCTCCCATTTCATTATTGGGATCAGTTTAAATATCAGACCTCTGATATAGAATGATTTGTTTCGTGATTACCTACTACAGTTTGCTTATAACATTACAGACTAAGTTATTAGTGGCAGAAATAGGCTTCTTCAACTGTTTCAGGCTTAGCCTTATTATTATTGCTATTATATATTGAAGCTATTATATATTGAGAAAATCAACAATTTTCTGTCTGGTTTCTTTCCAAAAATGAATGATGAACAGGAAGAAGAGGAGCATAAGCATAAACTGGAGAAATTTAGAGATAAAGAAAAAGTAGAATATTTTTGTGTTTCTGTATACGCGCGCTTTTAGAAAGAAATTGAAAAACTGAATAAGATAAGTTTTTATTACAGCAATTCCCAGAAAAAATGCAACATATCCAATTGATAGTAAGATACGGAACGACTTCTACGAAAATCAAATTATTAATGGTATATTTTTCAGAGGGCTCCGTGGACTCCTTACATTGGCAACTGCAAAGAAATTGATGATTACTTATCTGAAAAGAACTCAGTCGGATGGCTTATTCCTAAGTTTATAAATGCAATGCTGCGTGGTGTATCACAGGTATGCATTCCAACCAACTCGATGATTCATATATAATCGCTTATAATTATATAAATATACTACATGAATTATTTACATCAATGTAATTAACTGTCATTATAGTATAATATGTGGATTTCACTCATCAGTTCAGAAAATAGAAACACCTTAAATTGGCATATAGTTAAATGAATTTTGTAATGTCCACCGTACCCTCATCCTACTTTAAGGCGTACCAAATCTATAGACGTCATTTAAGGAATTTTCATTTGTAATTAGGTGCTGTTTGTTAGTAATCCATTTTCTGGGTTCATGATATTGCTGTCTATTTTTTGGTGTGATTTTGTCGTGGGCTTGGCTGTTCTAGTTTCTGCCACAACTGCTATATTCACTGCTCTGGTAAGCCAATAAGGGATTTTGCATATTAACCGTCTTAGCAAAATTCTAAGATATGTAATACATAATGTTTTAAATATCTATTCGTGTAATTAATTAGCTCTTGGGACAAGATTCATCCCTGATAAGTTCCGGTCTGACCACATACAATGCTGTGTTAGTAGGAAGCGTGACAGCTTCTCTTTGGACACCTTTGTTCTCTGAGTCCCTTACTCTTAAAATCTGGGCGTTCATAATCCTGGGATCTGTAGTCAGGTAAGGATCAATTTTTCTTTTACGAGAATTGGTTGCTCAAATTTTGAAATGAGACTCATAATCGTAACGGTTTTAACCTACGTACGCTTTTGTCTTGCTTAATAATATAACCATATGCATATGCACAATATAATATTCACAATTTGCCATCATTCATCTTGTTGTCAATGTAAGGAAAATTATATACAAGAAGCCTAGCTAATGGATGTAGCAGTAGTCTTGTTACAAATTGCAAATATCCTTGGAACTAAATAATAATTACTACTTATATAATTACATGTTTGTATATCTCATTTCCAATTCCCCTTATTAGTGTCTCACCTGTATGTATAATTTAAAATACATAATTTCTTCACTGTCCATCCCTTTTTAATGGTCTATATTGCTTAAATTATTTGGCAATCAGTACAGGTACCAAATGATGTTATGATGACTCAATTGCACACGAAGCTCCAACACGCACTCGTGCAATAATCATAAAAAATAACATAAAAGTACCACTATAATTGTAAAATGAGGGGGTAAAAGATAGTAAACTAGATGATTATTGACAGCTATAACAATCACAATTATTACCCTCCAAGAAAATTAGCGTACAGTAAGAGACATGTATGGAACTCTACTTATTTTTACGTCTCAACTTCAACCATCTTCACAGTAGGAGTTCAAAACATAATTGCAGTGTAAACCAATGTACAAATATCACAATAAATATCTCAGCATCTCTGGGAATCTTTAAATGGGTCTAGTAAGATTTTTCGCTGTATAATTATGTTGTTGTATTATTAAGCAAACAAACATTTGACAGTAGCAATGACTATATTTGCATAAAATTACCTAGAATTTTTGCTAATTATATACACTCAAAATATCCACATTGCATGAATTAAGGTACATGGATGCATTCTGTGATGTATTATTGTCTCGTTAGTCGTTAAATACATCCTAGATAGACATAACAATAATAACAATTAATATAATTTATCAAAAATGCAACACTAAGAAATGAGATAGGTATATATGCCCATAATGGTAACGTTTACGTTTACATATAATTGTATTACATTTAGGAGAGATTTGATGTATGAGATTTGATTTTGATGGACATAAGAACATTCAAACAATGTATTATTAGCAGCATCTTCCTGCAGTCCTACCTTACACACCTAAGTATCTCACATGCTTACACTTTACACACACAAATATCGAAACATTTTTCTTACTTTTCAGTTCTCACCTTGCCTCGTAAACAAAGATATCATTAGTATATATAGTATGGCATACAGCATACCAATTAGTAAATAAAAAGCTCAAGTTTCAACACTTTCAACTACTATTTTTGGAAAAGATAATAACGATATGAATTTATGTGTTATTTATCGCAACCAATGCAAAATTTTACAATACTCAATGCTGTTTGCATTCTTTTCATGGATTAATGATTTATGTTTTAGTGTCTTCGTCACATCAGCTTTCGCCAATATATTGTCGTCTTACCACATTTCCCTGCCATGCCTGACATTACCATTCAACATAGTGATCCTAGTGTTATTTGCCAGTCTCATGCCACCGCCAAAGATGACGAGTATGAATATTGAGACAACTCTGTCACGTCAGTCGGTGTCGCTACCCCCGGATATTGAGTTGACTACAAGTGAAATGAATAATATTACCACAGCCACGACGCTAGGATTACAAAAGAAAGTAAATCATACTCAGTCAAAATACTCTACTAAAGAATTTCTCTCTTCAATCGCAATGTCACCGAGCACAGCTTCCCCCTCAGCACACTCAGCAGTTTCCCCAGTTGCTCCATATCTTTTCAATAGAGCAGCTCGTGCAAGTGGACAAGAACCTTCTCATCAATTTCAAAGTATTCAATCAAAAGTGACCAAAAATATTAACGGAAGTGACACAGATGTTGACAACGGGAAAGAAAATGTGCTGTTAGATTGGGGAGAGGTACGTTTTTGTTTACTTTATGAATTTTCTCTTTCCAGACTCAATCTAATGAAGTGTTTACCAACTGCTTTCTCTCAGAGTTGAGAAAGTTTTTTTGGGAAAGTTTAGCCTGCTCCGTATATGTATAGATTTTATAACTCTTCTATTTTCCTCTGTTGTCTGTAGCATTAGTATAGGAGCTGAAATATCTTGTAGGCTGTATTGTCTATTTAGTAAGAGTGTTACACTGGGTTGTAAGGGAAAGTAAATTTCTCTAACATATTATAGTTCCTATTTGAAAGAATGTTTTTCAATTTTGATTTTGAATGTGTAGATCTTCTCCGGCATCACTCGGTCAATGGGACAAGTATTTGGAATCAACAATTTGTTTTCCAGCATCTTCATCTACATGGCAGTGATGATATATTCTCCTATATTGTGCTTAATGTTTGTGGTTGGAGCGACAATTGGGACCTTTACAGGTATTATTGTGTACTTCTTGAAGCTATTGATAGAAAAACTACAAAGCAGGCAGCGCATTGCCAGAAGGGCAATGTGTGCATGGTTTCACCACTTAATTATAATGCATTTCTAATGTAGCTCAAATTTTGTCAACTTGTAATCCTTGAACATGTACTTCTTGAAGCTATTGATAGAAAAACGCAAGTTTCAAATACCTTTGTCTTTTCAATTCTTTGGATTGTAGGCTTAACTTTTGTAACGGAGCCTTTTGATTCCATTTACAACGGGTTATGGGGATACAACGGAATTTTGTCTGCTGGAGCTGTCGGGGGCTTTTTCATTGTCATGACGTGTCACAGCTTCTGGACAGCAGTCATCAATATTCTATTCACGGTTTTGATTCAACGAACTTTGATGTTATCTCTCGCCTCTGTGAGAACCAATATTTGATAACAAAATTAATCTTTATCAAAATATTTGATACAAAATATTTATTCATGATACCGAAAAATGTTTCTGCACAAGATTGATTTCGTCTGATGTGGAAAAGCAAAATACTTATCCAAAATTCCAAATATGAACTAAAATTATTTCACTTTATTTGGAATATATAGATGAGACTGCCCGTTTTTACATTGCCTTTTGTCTTGAGTACCTTGATATTTCTTTCCGTCAGTTCATCCGGAAATCAACTTCCTAGAGTAGGTAACATTTCGGTTCCTGAAGCTCACCGCTACGAATTTCTTAAGCAACAGCGACAAGAAAAAATTGACACGAAATCAGACGAAGTGCTTGAGGTTGGGACTTTTTGTGGTAATCTGCATATAGCAGTAAATTATTTATTATTTGTTATAACTTCTTTCTTTATCTAATAAGACTGGAGAAGAAAAAGAGTCTGCACTCGAAGAAATTAAAATTTCCAATGAAGAAAGTGTTCGTGAGAGCTGAAATGATGTGGACAGATGAGTTCATAAGGATTTCGTAGCAAATAGGCAGGATATAATATTCTGGGCTCTGGACTCTGGCTAGTATCAGATACGAAACCGAAAACATTATGGGACTTCACCAAAGAACGAAAGGAAAAACATAATTATTTATTTACTAGAAATTGTGCATAGTGCTTATTTGCTGGATATTTGCATATTATGAAATCATTCGGCTCTCCCTACCATACATATATACATAGGTGGATAAATTTAAAAAGTCTAGGATTATATTATAGATAAGCTGGAGGAACATTATATGTTTACGCTTACCTATACCTTGAGATTCCTTAAAACATAGTTAAATAGATATCAATTTTTTCTACTTTTTATTACTTCAGAAAATTGATTGTCGCATTCACGAATGTGTAAAATGATTCTTACTAAATGTAAATTCTCTTTACGTTTCTTAATAGATTACCATATCAATTTTATGCTTTGGCTTATGACATTGATATAACATGTAGTTAATATGCAAAAACATTTTTAACAATAATCAAAAATAATTATCTCGTTTATTTTCTCTTGCACATTTCGTTAGACTAGTACCTATGTAATTAATTCAAAAGGATGGAATGCCAGTTATGGCTCTTCCTAAAATTAAAGCATGTATATCATGGGTTCCTTCGTAAGTGTTGACTGCTTCTAAATTCATCACATGCCTTATAACATGATATTCGTCAGAGATGCCATTGCCCCCCAGTATGTCTCTACACTGTCTGGCAATGTCAAGACTCTTGCCACAAGAATTTCTCTTTAACATGCTGATCATTTCAGGAGTCAGTTTTCCTTCGTCCTTCAATCTTCCTAATTGCAGACAGGACATTAACCCTAAAGATATTTCTGTAAGCATATCAGCATATTTCTTTTGAATTAGTTGATTTGATGCCAGTGGGCGACCGAATTGCTGACGGTCCAATGTGTACTGCCTAGCAGTATGGAAACAAAATTCAGCTGCTCCTAATGCACCCCAAGCGATTCCATATCTAAAGAAAAGTCAAACATAAAATACATTAAATTACTTCCTAAAATACTAACTAAGCATGTGTGCAGTTAAGAAGTTTTATTAAGATTTTAACCATACGCCATAACTACCTCGCATTATTTAAGCAACTGAAGGGACCCTTAAGGCCGGAGACTTCGGGTAAAATATTTTCTTTGGGAACTCGAACATCCTCCATTAAGATCATTCCAGTTATTGAAGAGCGCAAGGAAAATTTCCCTTCAATTTTAGGAGCAGACAAACCTTTCATAGACTTTTCTAAAATCCAACCTCGAATTTTTCCTTTATCAGAAACATCTTTTCCCCAAACAATAAATACATCACTTATTGGGGAGTTTGTTATCCACGTTTTTGCCTGTAGCATAATTAACATTTGGCAATTTCAAAGATTTTAACAATTTAATGAACGAATATTTGCGAATTTTGTCAACTGTAGTTCAAAATCTTACACCATTAAGAATATAGTGGTCTCCGTCTAATTTTCCTTTTGTCTCCATACTTCCTGGATCCGAACCATGATTTGGTTCTGTCAGCCCAAAGCAACCAATGAGCTCTCCTTTAGCAAGTTTAGGTAAATATTTCGTTTTCTGCTCTTCTGTTCCAAATGCATAAATTGGATACATCACTAAACTTGATTGGACACTGAATGCAGATCTGTAGGAGCTATCCACACGTTCGACTTCTCTTGCCATGAGACCGTAAGCGACTGATGATACGCCTGAACAACCATACCTGTTGTTTAAAAAAAATCGTTTTAAGCACTGGCATTCTGTTTTAATCGGATATATATGGGATGGCCGTAAAATTGAGGTTTTCAAAAATTGCCTACCCTTGAAGAGTGCATCCTAGAAAACCCAATTCGCCCATTTCTTTCATAATTTCTTTGTCAAAAACTTCATTCCTATTTGCGTTTAGAACCCTGGGAAATAATTTGTTTTGGCAATAACTGTAGGCCATATCTCGTATTTGGATTTCTTCCTCCGTAAGGCGAGAGTTAAGATTGAGTGCATCGTGGAAATCAAAGTTTGGCTTTGATTCCCCCTCAAATTTTGATTGTAAGGCTGAAGAAATTGATATTGAATTACTTGTGTTGTGAGAAACGTCAACCCAATTTCTACGATTTTGTTTTTGTAAAGTGATTGCAGACGATATTGAAGAGATTCCGTACTTTCTTCTAGAAAGAATTTCCCCCGCCAGTTGCCGGAACTGATTCCCACAGAATTTCTTTGAAATCGAAGTGGTCATGATAAATGGTACAATTGTGTTCATAAAAATATCTTATGCAAAAATTGACTTGATGTATTTGTTATGTAAAAATCTTCATGGAATTTTCTGTTTGAGGATATATAGAAGGTACCAGTAGTATTCGTAATTAGTAGGTCAGCAAGTTTTTTATTCAAATAACTGAAAAAATATTAAAAACAATTAGTATACAGAGATTAAGCTTTACGATTCCATAATTCGCAGGGAACTGAAAACACACTAAGCTTAGTATTGTTTATGACCATGTATCTAGAGATTTATGCTTATATACAAACTGTAATAAAGTTACTGAGTGTACATGGGCATAATACAGACAGTAGTGTACATTTAAGTATAAAATATATATCTATGAGTGAGATAAGCGAAATTGCATAACTCGATGAAGATAAACTTGCCTATCCTCCTTTGATATGCATACAAGAGTATTGGGAAATCAAGTTCGTATGACTACATAAGTTTAGAAAAAAATCATCTCCACCCCTACTCATTATCAATGCAGAAGGATAACTATTACATAGGTTGTCTAATGTAGTGTCGTAAATGTAGTATGTTATTAATAAATTAATATTATATGATATGGGGAATCACTTCAATGATTATTATAGCATATATAATGTAGAAGTAACGAATGGTCAAAAGGATGATGTCATAATTCATCATCCAGTAAATGGAAACACTAAACTAATAATATTATTATGTTCTTTGCATTTTTGGCTTACATTATGTTTATGACTAATTAATGTACCTCTCTCCCCTGAAATATTACTTGCTACCATACTATGCTTGATATATATAAATCCCAAAAGCAAGCAAGAAACTAGACACAACCAAACCATATTTAATGATTTTTGATTGTGGATTTCAATATTTATTCAAATTATACTAATTCAATAGTTACATTAGTAAGGCCTTTTTTTAGTAATAGTGCTTTCACTAGCACTACAGAGAAAGTTCCAAGAACTAAAGAGAAAGTTTCATAACGATGAATTTAAAAAACCTTTTCGACGCTTACAATACAGTCAACATTTATTACTTTCTTTAAAAAATTAACACGAGTCCTTAAACTTGATTTTCACCGATTTTTACCGATTCAAAATGTCAATTTAAAAGGATATAGTAATAGGTAAAATAATGTTCCACCGGAACAATTTGTCAATAATTACTATACTATACATGCTTCACATTTTAACAGTACCAGAGCAAACAAACAAAATTACAGCACCATCTAAGCATTAATGCACTTAATTGCAAACAAACAAAATTTTGAGAAATTCACTTACGTACATGTGATTGATTGATGTGATGTTGTTAATGTTACACATGCAGTTTTATATGCTCCCTCTTCAGAACTCACATACAGAGAAGTAAAACATTTTTAGTTCTATCCGATAGTAAAAGTGTAAGTCAACTTACTTAAGATTTAGAAGAGTCGACTTAATAGTATACCTAAATGAACCTTTGTAAAACGCACTAATAGAATTAACGTAACGCAACCAAATTGATACCCAAGGGGTGGTGATTATTGAAGAAACCAAACCAAACTGAAACAATTGTATGGAGAATCATTTACATAAAAGTTAGAATTTTAGATTTTACCTATTATTCTGGGGTAATGTAATATCAACTCAAACTACTTACTACTACACTCTACAGTTTACACTTACTGTAGGTTAACTAACTATAATAGGATTTCTATGAGCTACACAGTACACACTCAAGTCACACTGAAACTGGCACATACATATTATGGTCCCAAGCAATCTTTTTTTCTATTCAATTGGAAGAACAATGAATCATATGGTACTACACAAAAGGCTTGCTTCGACCAGAACTCGAAGCCGAGAACTGTACTATGAGACTACCACACTGCGGGTACGATTTCATACGCGAAGCCCACTACTATTTGCCGACTGATGAATAGTATGTACTTAACATATTGAGCTGAATGCAAATGATGTAATGACTGAATAGCCGAATGTGATGACTGTATACTGTACTCGTAAATTTATAAATTTAATCGTAAATTTTGGAATTTAACCGTAAATTTTGGAATTTAATCGTAAATTTTGGAATTTAATCGTAAATTTTGGAATTTAATCGTAAATTTTGGAATTTAATCGTAAATTTTGGAATTTAATCGTAAATTTTGGAATTTAATCGTAAATTTTTGAATTTAATCGTAAATTTTGGAATTTAATCGTAAATTTTTGAATTTAATCGTAAATTTTGGAATTTAATCGTAAATTTTTGAATTTACTCGTAAATTTTGAAATTTAATCGTAAATTTTTGAATTTACTGGTAAATTTTGGAATTTAATCGTAAATTTTTGAATTTACTCGTAAATTTTGGAATTTAATCGTAAATTTTTGAATTTACTCGTAAATTTTTGAATTTACTCGTAAATTTTTGAATTTACTCGTAAATTTTTGAATTTACTCGTAAATTTTCGAATTTACTCGTAAACTTTCGAATTTACTCGTAAATTTTTGAATTTACTCGTAAGTTTTTGAATTTAATCGTAAATTTTGGAATTTAATCGTAAATTTTTGAATTTACTCGTAAATTTTTGAATTTACTCGTAAATTTTCGAATTTACTCGTAAACTTTCGAATTTACTCGTAAATTTTTGAATTTACTCGGTCAAACGTCATTGTCTTAACGACAGCTGTTTACAAAAATTAGATTTTAGTGTCATCAAATACAGAAAAAAATTCTCTACATTAAAAAAAATTCGAAATTTTTAAACCACTTTTAGTATTTTTAATTTATAAAACAAAGTAAAGCATTCCAGATGAGAATTCATTATTGCTTTACTACGTTGTTGATGAGTACGTATGCTTAATAATATGAATGGTTAAAATGAGCGACGCGCCTTGTATTAGCTTTTTTCCGCGTTAGAGGTTAATGTCGTAAGGATTTTTACGTCAGATCGCGAAACATATGGTCATTGAGCTCAATCTGTAATCAAGTAAGTAGCATTCATCGGTCGGCAAATCGTAACGTGCTTCGGATATGAAATCGTACCCGCAGAGTTGTAGTGTAGTTGGACCTCACACGTTGTTTTTATCGGCTTCGAGTTCTGGTCGAAGCAAGCCTTTTGTGTAGTACCATATGATTCATTGTTCTTCCAATTGAATAGAAAAAAAGATTGCTTGGGACCATAATACATGACATGAACATGACACAACACCGAATAAAGCATCTTGCAGTTGCAAAAGTCATAATGTGCTGTTTGTACTCTCCGGAATTTATTTAGATTTTGATATGGATTTCGGAAGTGCTTCTTAGCATAATATAATGGCAAAGATACCGTAAAAGTTGTAAAAAAACAAATTCTTCAAGTTTTGTTCTAAAAATATATTTTTTTGGATGGTTTGGTTTGCTACTTTACTTTGATACAATGGAAAAGGAAGCTAATGCTTGCGTTTCAGACAAGAGCACATTATACATATACTGGTACTTTATTCATGCTCATGCTGAGACACAAAATATGAAATTCCTGAGAATAACAATCTTTGTGAAGGTTTTAGATCCTATAAAACAAAATACTTACCATGAAAAAAGTACTAATCAATTGTTTTCCGGGGATTTAACAATGGCGACCTAACAGTGCAGCTAATCATAATTAATTAATTAAATTGTTAAGACTAAGACACCATTTTAATCATTGTTGATTGTCTACACCTCCGACTAACTGTAAAGTATGAAGGCGTCTCAAACTTCATTAAAACTTTAAGCTCGTTTTTCCCCATCCCCCGGTGTTTTACAACGAAAACGTAATCAGAATATCTTCTGTAATATTGTATTTTTAATTTTATATATCAATAATTTATTGGATTAGCTTCGTACTCTATCAAGAACTGATTATGGAACTGATATCATTAACACTAAATTGACAATATTATGATAGACAATACAATCAAATGATGCAATCAATAAGATATTATTATTGTGGCATGGCACTATAACACTATACATACAGTAACAATAATAATAAATCTCCTATTTGATATGATTTGTTTCAGAGATTGGTTGGTGTGAGTGAAGAGTTCGCCAGAACAGTTAAAACAAGAATCTATCGGAGATCTGACGAATAATTTACGGTTATCATATTATAAGGAAAGTCATCAATTTTAGAATGTTTGATGTGAAGGGAGCGTAAAATGTTCATATGGCCAGCACACCCAACATAGTCATAAATCAAAATAATATATTTCAAAGCTTAGAAACCAGTGAAACTGCCTAACGGAATCTCTTTGACCTTTGGTATTTACATCATTCAATATTCAAAGCCACTGACCAAGCACACCCTAAAATGGAGGAGAGTTTGCAAAGAATGGAAGTTGAACTACGATTGCTTAAAAAGAAGTACTATTTTCTGCAGGAAACTATTGAAAACAAAGTGGATAGTCACGCAAAAAACATATTGCATGAGCTAGAAGAAGGTATTATTCGTTCTGTTTTGTAATGGCAAACACCATGCCATGAGACGTTAAGATAAGATTAATGGAATATCATTATAATAAGATATAATACAATAATGCAAAAAAATTAAAATTAGAAATGGTTTGAGAATAGCTAGAATAAATTAATTACAAATCATTTTGAATACTCTATTGCAGCATTTGTTGAAAGGGTACTGGAAAAAGTATTAGTCAGACTTAATTCTGGGGTTGCTGTTGTACAATCAGAAATCGTTGAAATTGAAGACGATATTGGAAAGATTCAGTTAAAAAATGGTAAGTTACTGTTACAATTTTTAAGTTATAACATTTTAAGTTCTAAAATATATAGACATTGATATAATATTGACGCGCTATTAAAGTTTCTTTCTTTTCTTACTCGCACGGAAGTCCTTAATTAGACGCCAAAAGACGGAAATAGAATAGAGTTAAACTGTACAATGAAGTGAATTCAATTAGTATAACTTGTTATAAAAAATGAGACATGTGTTACCAATACGGGGTACCGTAAGACAAAAATGATCCCAAGATTCCAATTTCCAAGTAATATTCAACCTACTACAAGTACTACGATACTCGGACTACGACATTATTATGTTTTGATTATAATATCTCCATACGACAACATTATTATATGCGCATATTTGTAAATATTAAATATTTTGAGAATGAGTGGAATCTCGGTATTTTTGAATTGATTAGCTGGAGAAGTTAATGGGGAAATGAATGCTGCAAATGTGAAGCAAGAGCCTGTTGACTATGATGACAATTATGAAGATATGTTCGACAATAATTACAATGATGACGATCAAGATGAAGTTAATGCGATTCCAGAAATTTACGAAGAAAACTCGTTGGTGATTAGTAATTACACCGGATCTCATTTTGTCTCCGAAGGTAGCATTTCCGATTCGCACATTAACTGTTACCGCTTTTATTTGGATCATATTGAAAGTAAGACTAGCCTAATCTTGTGTAACAGCTCCAGAATCAGTTGAGTCCAATGATGTTGATGAAGGCCAATTTAGTGATACAGACGCAGAAAGAGTTGGGGATGCAGACGCAGAAAGAGTTGGGGATGCAGACGTAGAAAGAGTTGGGGATGCAGACGCAGAAAGAGTTTGGGATGCAGACGCAGAAAGAGTTGGGGATACAGACTCAGAAAGAGTTTGGGATGCAGACGCAGAAAGATATGGCTATAGAAGTGACGATGATGAAATGGCAGTTCCAGTATTATGTCAACTGGATTATTCTTCGGAATCCAATCCTATCCATGATAGCCCCCCGATTCTCTCAATAGAAAAGCCTATTATCAAGAACGTGCCCCGAGAAAAGATTAGTGTTAAGAATGCACCCCGAAAAAAGAACAGTGTTAAGAATTTGCCTAGAGTAAAGGCTAGTATTATTAAGAAGTCACCCAGAGAAAAAAATACTGTTGAAAATTCCCCAAGAGAGAAAGCGATAGTTAAGAGCTTATATAAGGAGAAGACACCTGTACCTGCTGAAGACGCAGTTATGAAAACTGGCTACGAAGGTGTCAAACGAAAGACTACGAAGTCTACTAAAAATGAAAATATGTATAAATGCAATGACTGTGGGTTGGGATTTAGGTTACCAAGTTTTCTCAAACGACATATGGTGACTCATCTTAATACTCGACCTTACAAGTGTTCACTGTGTTACAAAGCCTATAAAAATAGATCCCATCTTGCAAGGCACGTTAAAGACAGTCATTCAACTAAAACAAATACTAGAAAAACTAAGAAAGAGTCTAAAGAACACTTTTTTGAATCTCCAGCTAAAACAGAAACTAAAATGAAATCTCATCTTAAAGCGGATTTTAAAATGACGTCTGTTAAATCAGAACAACAGTTAGAGATAACTGGTACAAAAAATAACTACGACTGTTCAATATGCGGTAAGCATTTTCAATATCCAAGTCATTTGAAGCCGCATTTGTTGGGCCATGCTCGAAAGTTGGCAAAGCAAAGCATGGCTATGCAATAAGTTTTTTATACAATTTTTTCTTATCCAACAATGCAAAAAATAAGATGCTTTTGGATAGACGAGTAATGTAAGTTAGCTAGTGGAGTAAATCATTTATTTTTTACATTTTGTCTGACAAATAATTATATAATGTATATCTTATTAATTACCGTACCGTGCGTGCGTAGTTAGACAGGAACGGCTATATATCTGAATTGAATGATATGATTATATATTATATAGTTTATATGTAATACATATAAACTTACGTGCCAGAGCCAGAGAGATGACCATAAAATATTAAAGTGATTGTTCCTGACACGTCTGGAGCGACAATGACTTAACGGTATGTGAGAACTAGTGAGAAGTGGACTGTTTTGTGAATTAAAGCACAACCTGTACGTTATAAGACTTCCCCATACTATTGTAGTCCATTTTAATACTATTATGTATGATATTATCGATACTGTCATTTCTGACGTAATTAATTTTAAAAAAGGAACACAATTCAACAATAATTTATTAAAGTTGTATATTCACGTTGTAATAAATTATACGATATAGTTCAATAGTTATGCGGTAAATAAAATTAGTTTTATTACTCATTCTTTCACATTGTTAATAGTATTTGAAATTCATTTATACGCAGACACTTTTAACATCCACATTCATCAGACTATTCAAGTATTCACAGACAGGCTCATGTCATAGGCTCAATCTCCACAATTGGAGCAACGATATCTTTAACTTCTCATTGTATTTAACCTCTCTCCACAAACATACAATAAGCTTATGAATTATTATTCGTATGTAGGTTCGTATAATTATATTTATAGGTAGGTAAAAATGGTTGCATTGCATGACATGTTTTGTATTTGAAACACCATTCGCCATAATACTTACTGTCACTCACAATGCGTATTTTTGCAATTCATTTAATGGTTAACCAAGTATAAATATAAAGTGACTATATTGTAACTTGTAATAATATAAACATATCCAATAAATACAATTTGCATGATATTCATTGTATGTTAATTTTAATGCATTTCTATTTCTACCTCCGTATTTTCCCTAGTATTAACTACATTGTCAACAAATTGCTTCTTTAATGGTGACAATAATAATATCACGCTTACAAGGCTTTCTCCAAATCACCCATAATTTGTCACATTCTTATTCATTCATCGAAGTGCTAATTATATACACACACATAAATAACAGGGAAGTGAATTTTTATATTTTCTATTATTTTACTCTTAAATTTTATTTAAAAAATACATCGTATTACGTAACAGATTGAGCTTTATAGAAGTTAGACCGGTTTTTGTGATGATTATCAATTCGTCGAACTAACTTTTCCGCTGATTGAAGAAGCGTTGGATCAGAGTAGCTTGCAACGGATCTCCCCTCAATGTCACCTGTTGAAACAGGAGACGTCGAAGAAGGTAACATTCCTAAATGCGATTTCACCCACTCTTTGATCTTTGTTGCATCTGGACGGGTGGTCGGATCATGGGAAACCATTTCTCTTATTTGTTCATACTAGAAATAGAAATCAAAATGATCATAACATGCATTATTTAATACTTTGTTTAGATCTACATTGTGGTCATTTGTGATGCATTATGTGTAAGTGTGTAACGTTAGTTCGCTTCTGTACTACTTTCACCATTAACATTGTAAATAATAAAATATAATAATAATATTCCTTTCGTAAACCTAAAAAAGCAAAATGGGATATTGTACTAATCACATATGAACGATTGTTTTCATTTAAGCAATTTTCATACGTGTTAAAAATAATATTAATTTTTTGTATAAGGTGAAAACGGTACAGAACTTAACGTTACTTTATTTAATTATTTACTTATAAACTACATTATCAACTTGTACACAACAACAATAACTTTAATAAAGTCCTAGTTACCTCAATTGGGTAAGTGTTGGCAAAATTGTCTGGGAAAGAGAGTTTTCTAACCCTCGACAGAACATCATGTCTTTCCATATCGGTTGAAAACGGCACAAGTAACTCAAAAAATATTAACCCCAAGGAATAGATATCCACTTTGTAATCATAAGGCTTCTTCTGGTACTGTAAATAAAAAATATAGTCATTGTCATTATTAAATTAAAATGACAAGAATTTCATGGTGCATGTGAGTATTTAATTACACGAAAGATGTACCTGTTCAGGGCTCATATATAGGTGGGTCCCAACATGTCCTGTTAAATTAATTCTTACGGATGAGTCTTTGTTGTCAGAAGATGTAAATGATCCCTCATTATCTACTTCTAATTCAGAAACAGCAGTGGTAGCTAAACCAAAGTCGCCTATTTTCACTGTCATAAACGAATTTTCAATGATGCCATCACCAGCAAGGAAGATATTACTAGGCTTTAAATCTCGATGAATAAGCTTTTTCGCGTGGACATATTCTACAGCTTCTACTATTTGAGCAAAAAAATTAACAACGGTTTGTAAATTCCTGTCCTTTTCGGACCGAAGCCAATCCTGTAACGTCCGTTTTTGGCACAATTCTTGCTGAATATATAGATACATCACAGTGCAACTTTCGGAGCAATATTCTTCATTTTCATCCGCATCACACAAATCGTCGTCCCCATTAGATTTAGTTTTAGAGCTTGAAGAATGAAGCAAAGAATTATCTCCACCAACTCTGGAAATAACTGACGGAATACTTAATGACGTAGGACGACCAAAAAATCCTTGTCCTGACAAGGATGAAGTGGAATTTTCTTCGGAAATAGGTATAATACTGCTTTCGATACGTGACGACCTCTTTTGTTTCGACACATTAAACTCATTGTTCTTGGAGTCTTCAAAAGTAGAATAATCAGCAGACGATTGACTGTGTGCTGCAAACACAATAAAAGAGTCATTTGGATCTTGGTCCTCACTGGGAGTATTTGGAAATGAGATCTTGGAATGATCTGGCTTCTTCCTATTGATAATTTCATTAGGGCCAATTGAAGAAGCACTTAACAATTCTGAAGGATAGTCCATAGTTGGACTACATGAACCAATATTTCTGCAAAATGAACAACGAATATAGATATAACTTCTGTTATCAGTTAGCGCAAACCAATTGTAGATTTTGAGTCCACAAAATAACTATTTTTACTAACAATTTACCTTGCATTCCACAGTGGATCATTTTTCTCAAGCCAACCAGAGGGCGGGTTTTCTGTCCATGCATTAAAATATCGAACTATGTTTTTATGGTCTAATTGAGCTAGTGCTTTCACTTCCCTCATCACTCTTACACGAGATTTTTCTCGGTTAGGTAAAGGAATACGCTTGACAGCATAATGTCTGTCATCAATTTTTTTCTTGGCCTCGAACACAACACCAAATCCTCCTCGACCTAAGCACTGAATAGGATCGAATTCTTTCAAGTATTGAGAACTAAATGGCATATCTTCTGGAGTAAACATTTGGGACGTATTTGAAGAGCTTGAAACGCTTCTTTGTCTTTCCTTGATTGTTGAACCAGTTGGAAGCTCCAATTTGTCACTGCTGCGACGCACCACCAAAGCCTTTTCCTCTTCCTATGCCAATCAAATAAAATTGTTACATGACTATACTATTTGAATTGGGGATGTATTTAATGTCGCACATATTTGTGTCTCAATGCATGCGTATTAAACCTTTTCTTTATTTTTACTGAAACGAAAAATCGCAAGCATTTCCCGAACAGTCTGGGTTCGAACAGCTCTTATTATTGGTCGCATCAACAAGATATTCAAAATCACAGCTGTCAATATACTGATTCCCAACACTTCTTTCCTGTATATTAATTAGCGATTAACAAGAGCACATAGCATAGTAGTCTAAAATAATACTATTACATTACTTTACCGTGATAATACGTTTTTATGAAAAGATATTATAATCATTTTTATGCCTCTTACCACCAATACCAAAGCGATACAAATATAATTTGAATTGGTCCATCGTCATCGTCAAATTCAGGCATATTGTAAGTAGTATTGTTTTCACTGTCACTATCATCTGACTCATCGTCTGTGTCAAGGTAAGGATTTGCTTCAATTGCTGGCATTTGGGTTGTGGGAACTTCATCTCGTTCAAACACATAGAAAGGCTTAAATGCAACAGTTGCCCAATTAGGAGGAGGAGTGAACGATGTAAGCGCAGTATTTTCAGAATTAGCAGTAGCAGCTAATTAATAACATATTATGTTTATTATATTAATTTCAACACGGAAAATTATTAATTGAATAATATCAATACAATCAATAGATGAACAAATATAGATTTACAAAACAATTCAATAGGACATAGGGTTTCTTTCTTTAAAATCATCTAATTTCAAGGAGCAAATAAAATTTTAAAAAAGCTTATGATACCTGATGATGTTTTCCATTCCAGTTTTAATTGATCTCTGTTATCACTAGGGCTCACATTCACTGAACTATCCAGACCAAATAGTTGCTCAACTTTGGTTGCTGTAGATTGACTTTCTTGAACATATAATTGTTGTTTATGCATCCCCACATATAGCGCTGGTTCTTCTGCCAGTAAAGGAGAGCTACGTAACGTATCAATACTCACCAAATGTCCGTTTTCAACAACCCAAGCTTGAGAAATAGGACTCCCAAACTGCAACATTTTGTACGATGTTAAAACATCATGTAGATAAACAGTTTACAGAAAACAGAGAATCATAAAAAGTAGGTATATAACTCACCCTTTGTTGCCACACTACTTTGTTTTCTGCATCAGCTCCAATCACTAAACCTTCAGGAATAACTACTTTAAGAAAGTTTGCATTTTTCGATCCGGGTTTATGTAAACTATCGTCGTAACACCCAGCGTCATTGTGGCCAGCCAATGATATCTCATGAGTTCCAACACTAAAATTCCATTTTTCAGACCCGGTTGTTGAATCGATGGCTCGTACAACTTGTGATTGTTTTTTTATCACCAGAACTGGGCGCTTCTCGTCTTTAGGATCACTAGCTGCTGCTTGAGGAGGATAATAACAGTCACCAAACCCACATTCATAACGGATAGAACCAGAATCCACGTCTACACCAAACGTACGCAACTCTTTGCCTCCTGTTGGAAAGTAATCATGAGGCAAATTTATCATATAATCATCTTTGTGACAATACAATGCAATCAACACCATCAGTCGTATATATAGTCCCGTTAAAGCCATAAAATCTACCAGGTCAAATAAGTTACCTCACCATTTGTTATGAAAAAACTGGCAATAAATACTTAGTATTTAGACACAAATAAATAGCTAATTAAATATTTTCATTATTAACACTTGCATATTTTTATAACTTACAAGTCATATATTTAACAAACTACTTTAGAGCGTTGGCATAAATAAATTCCTTTCCAAGCAAATAAAATAACTCTCCACACTCCACACATAATACATATTATACTATACTACAGTACAAACAATGTAAAATCTGATGCAAGACCAATATGACATTTCTAATTCTAACTAACAAGAAAAGAAGCATACATGGAAATGATATTATTCAACGTGGATGACACTGATTCTAGTCAAATCATTGTGCTGTGCACATTAAGCAACTTTTTATCGGTCTCAGTCTTAGCGCAGCTCACATTGCACAGCATTACATACAGTATTGCAATTTTTGCTCTGATAGTTTTCTAGGTTCTAGTCTCAGCTAATCTAAATCTACTAACAGTCGTAACAGTTACTGTATAAGTTAGTTATTAATTAATTTTTTCAATAATGTAGCATTTTTCTAAGTACTTTAACGTTCACGCAAAGCTAAAAAAGATGAAGACATAAAAGGTAAGGGGATATGCCATACTACATGTTGAAGGGGAATTGACTGGAAGTGGAAATATATGGCAATGGTATATATTTATTTACCCTGTCCTGTTGTACTGATATATGTTGATACTAAAATGCTTATTAAGTTGCATCAGAAATTTATTCACCTGTGATTACTACATCATTAGATAACTTGAACGACTTCTTCAAAAGAGAATCCGCATTTAATGGAATCGGTTGCAAGCTGTCACCGTCGTACTTATATAAACCTCCACCGAGAGATGGAATAAGGTTAATGTATTTGCCATCTTCGCTTAGCTGTTAAAATAATTTACAAATATATTCAAAATGTGCCAATTAAAATACAAAAACTGGAAACTTAATATCAAAGTAAATAAAAAACGAAATTGAATTGATTTCAGGTGACGGTTTTTCCTTTACCTGTAACGAAGATATCGTAGACGAAAACAACTGGCCCGTACATATGGACCACAAAATTTGTCCGGCGTGATCTAATAAAGACACTTGGCCATCAAGAGTAGCAACTACAACATGACGACCATTATGTCTCCATTCTGGATGGCTGATAGCTCGTGAATTTCCCAAAATTGGTACCAATTTGTCGGATGTACTGTCATTATGCTCATCCCCAACTTCAGCATGCTTCTGCATTTCGGCATTGGTGTTCCGTTTTCCAGCACCTCCAAGATTTGAATTGCAAAAGGGTAACTGAGGAACTGGATCAACAGGATGAATATCTTTTTTAATTTTAACAGAAGCACCATTTCCTACATCGTTTGCAAGCAACCACTGAGGATCAGTATTGTCAACGGCCTTTTGCCTGATGTTGAGCGTATTTTTAGGCCTTGACCCCATACGTTGGCTTAAGGGGTCCTCGTTTCCAACCTCATAGTTAAAGTCACGCTCTGAATTTTGCGAACCTATAACTGATTGAGATTCTACGACTATAGGGTCTATATCTCGTGTACCGCTTGCGACACTTGTAAAACCAATCAAAACTAAGGAGAAACAACACAATCCTAAAAATATAAATGGTCTATGTACTCTTTTCCATATTCTAAATGCGTACATAATGCTTACAACAAATAGTTACATAAAACAAGGTCAAACATATTCTAGCATTTTGCAGTTGAAATTCCACAAAACAAATATTTTACTAAATATTTTATACAACAATTTCCATATTATCCGTTTCAAATTGTGATGTAACGGTGAACGATGTTGAAAATTGATCTAATATTTATTATTATCACACTACTATAAATATTATTATTATTATGTTATTCCACATTAAAATTACGTCACTAAATGCTGACAATGATTTTTGATAAAGTTTCTATTAGGTACTTAATGATATTAATTTTTTAACGCACGCACATGCAAAATCTATAGAACTAAACTCTTACGTAAGCTTTAACCAAGCCTAAATAAAAGACCAGTAATGAATAGTGGACAGGACAGGAGACAACGCAATATGCCAAATGGAAAGTTCTCGTCTTGTAGTAAAGTAGTAATGTTATAGAGTTTTTCACAAATTCTCGTTTCTACTCACTTATCCTGAATAATATTAATATTAACACAGCGATTTTGACTATTCAAGCCATTTCGAATTCCAAAAACTAACTGATTATTTGGAAAATGAACAAATTGTGATAAATTCAAAACTACTTTTTGTTAAAATTGTTAAGAAATACGTCACTGCGCTCAATGCAATTCTTATAATACGTAAATAAACATGATTTGTATTTACCCGGTTGCTGATCTGCCCTAGTATAGCTAATTTTGATTGGTACAATTCCTTGAAAAATATCATGTGCATGACAAACAATGTGATTATGTGGAATTATGTGGATACTCTGGATTCTGGATACCTATGTGATCAGACCATGTTATGGCCATGATTTGTATGTAAGTGAAAGGAAAGCCGAGAGCGAGTCAAGGATACCCGACTACTATTCTATAATATAATCGCACTAATACCTGACTATCAGATGTCTTGGCAGGAGAGCCTAGGAAACCTGCAAATATTACGTAACGTAAAACACCCTCTCTCAAGTATAGCGCAAGTGCTAGCTGTAACTCTTTTGGACACCGCTTCCTCCTATCAACTATCAATCTTTACTCTACATAAACGTAAAGTGGGACATGCGCATGGAATTCTTTCACTATTCTTGAATAAATGTTTGTATGTATGTCCGTAATATTTAGTAACTAATGAGCAAGGACTAGACACTCAGTACTGAGTCCAATCAACGGTCTATGAAATTCGGGCCAATGCGCAGTCGCTAGAAATTAACTGATTTCAACATTTTCTAGCACACTTTATGTGCTAGGATTCAACTAGTGTGACATATGCACGTTCCTTGAAAGCACAAAAGTAAAATGCGCATGCCCCTCCCTCTAAACCAACGAATTGAGTTGCTTCATATTATTATAACATCAGAGCAATAATACTAATTCACATACGATGATTATTGGTGATTGAATGGAAATAATTAGCTAAAGAAGACAATTAGTTTCCAAAATCCCGGAATCATACTTTTCTGATTTTGAAGGGGAACATTCTGGGGTGTTTAATGAAAATAATCTTTTATTATTCCCTGTATTAGACACTACAATCTACAGTTATTATTTTGAATTTTGGTTTAGGGACTTTTCCATTTGAACCGGAATTGTTTTTATTACTGTGATGGGTGGCCTGCTTAATTTCTCTTGAGTGCCAGGTTTGCCCCTTAGCTGGGTTCACTAGTAGTAATATCTAAGTGTATAATATAATTTATTATCACACATACATACTTAGATTTGGATTTGAGCCCAAAATTGTGCTTAAAATTTTAATTTTTGGCAAAGATTTAAGACGATGTTTACGTATACAATGAAATGACTCAAGAAATGGTAATAATTTTCTATTTTCATAGGCATTAATTTATATTATATTTTGAAATTGAAATTTAGTAAAAACCAAGGAACCTAAAATAAAATCTACGGATGATAAGGATGGGTAATAAACAGCGGCGCAGCGAGGGAGGGGCACCGGCTGACGTGTCGCCCACCCTCCGAAATTGAGAAAAATACGGAAATTTTTGTGCTCAAATTTTCGCGCCTGGTTGCTGCCCTGGCAATAAATACCAAAATGATGTACCTCGAAGTACTTTTCAAATGGGATTTATTTCTTAAAAAAGACTACCATTTAAACTGTAATACGGATGACGTCAGCAAATCATTTTTAGCCATTTGACATTGTCCATAGAGAATTGTCGCCGGTTGTTAAAAGGTATTTAAGATGATTACCTATGTTATGTTTATATATTTTAATGATTTGGGCTGAATTTAGGCAGTGGTACTTTGTTGTTCCTCCGCTGTTGCCGTAGGGGGTATCGGGGGTTAGCGGCAACAGCATAACAGCGGAGACTGGGGCAACAGCGGCGACACACTATAACCACTAGCGGCTCTGACCTCAATGCTCTAAGAGCAACACAGCGACATGTATGTACTTACATTAGGTTTAGCGGCAACAGAGGAATTCAGATTAATGGTTGTAGCGAGTCGCCACTGTTGCCGCTGTTTCCGCTAACCCCCCATACCTCCCAAGGGCAACAGCGGAGACAGTGGCATAGTGGCAACAAAGTACCGCTGCCTAAATTCAACCATGAGTGATTTGTAAGGGGAAGATTGGGGAAGGTAGAACTAGAAAGGGCTTTTTCCCTTACTGAAATAAGTAGCCTTTCTGCTATACCATCTTGGCCTTCGGCTCAATGTCGCCACATCTGGATAATTTAAACCTTGTGATTCAATTTGTGGGAAAACGGAAACTGAAAATAGGAATTAACAAAATAAATAGAAATTGAAGACTGGAACTGGCCCGTTGTTTCCAGAATGACGCAATAATTAACACTTTGCGGACAATGCGGCGCCTTCCGTATTAGCAATTTAGAAGCAATTTCTGCAGTTGACAGTGTTTTTTAAGTTAACAGACAAGTAAATACAACACACTACCAAAGTACCAACTACAACAATGTCTTTTATCAGATATTTTCACACGACAACTTACAGACCAGCAGTAGCTGCCGTTGGCAAAAGTGCGCTTGCAAAACTGAGGAAAACAACTGGTTATTCATTTTCGAAATGTAAAGAAGCTTTGGAAAAGCATGACAATGACTTACAGCAGGTAGGACATTCCGACACCTTATTTGAATATATAATAATCACTGACGTTTAATCTATGCAATCACTGTTTCCTAAAAGACAAAACAAAGAGAAAGAAAAGTTTGTGTCATAATATCCAAAATCCAGCCTCTCGTATTTCTTTATTAGGCTGATCTTTGCTGATCTTGGGTTGATCACTGAGAAAGAGAAAACCAGCTTTATCCTAGCTCAACCCAAATGCAATAGTACCGGTAAATGGTAAATGATTGACGAAAGTTTAAAGAGAAAGTGGAGAAAGTTAGAAGACAAGAAACTCCTTGTAGCACTGTCCTACCTATTGAGCACCTATGTCCTATACAGGGCCGCAAAGAGGGGGGCAGGGTGCCCTGCCCTCCTCCGCCGAAAGCGAAGAAAAACTTTTTTGGGGTTCGCGCAAAAATGGTATATATTTTCCACGTTTAATTCATTGGACCCCTCCCGAAGTTTTTTTCTGGCTGCGGCCCTGGCCCTATAGGTTTGATTATAAATAATTTCATTCATGTATTGGTAATTAACAACTTTTTATGCTCATTAATAGGCTGAAAAATGGTTGGTTAGTCAAGCTCAAGCGCATGGATGGGAAAAAGCTACAAAACTGCAAGGAAGAAGCACTATGCAGGGCCTAGTTTCCATTTTGACCAACCCGTCTAATGCTGTCATGCTTGAAGTAAATTGTGAGACTGATTTCGTAGCCCGTAACAAAAAATTTCAGACTTTGGTGCAGCGAATAACACAGAGTTGCTCCTTATTTGGTAATGAGCAACATTCTCAAGGGTCAGGTTCTTCAATTATAAAGGTAACAGTAAAAAATATCTTGTTTAGTCACATCTGAACCCATATAACTATTTTACTCTCCTATTATTTTATTTGGAAGCTTACCATGTTTTTTATGTTCAGGTACCCTTATCTGGCGAAGATGTTGGTAATTTGCCATTACAAGAATCTAAGTCGATTAAAGATGAAATAGTTCTTGGCATCGGTCAGTTGGGAGAAAATATTAAAGCTCGGCGTGGAGTTTATCTAAAGAGTGAATCACCAGTTTTGTTGGCGGGGTACACCCATCCTGCAGCTCCAGAAGGAACAATAATTGGGAAAGATGTTGTACAATATGGAAAGTATGGAGCTATTGTTGCTTATAGATTGATTAATTCAGAAGCAAGTAAGAAACGGTCGTCTAACACGAATGTTAATTTAGCAGAAGTAGGACGCCAGTTATGTCAACATATTGTCGGTACGGTTTACGTTTTGTTCACTAAATATATCCCACTCACTGTAATATAGTTTATTATTATTTTATAGTTATAAAGTCTTGATGTTAATTCTTCAAGCATTTTTGTTTACCTTTGCATATGGCATGCATGTATGCATAGTTAATACGCTATGTCGATTTGGTTATTTTTATTGGTACAATAATGCTTATGCAAATACAATACTTGTTTTAGGAATGAATCCGAAAGAAATAGGGTCCTTAAGCGAATTGTCTCAGCGAGAAAATGCTACGAGTACAAACACAACAGAAATGGAAAATCCAAATGACTTACAACAGCAAGGTCAAGAAGGCACTGCAGAAGAGCCTGTTTTCAAATCAGTGCCGGAGCCTGAGGAGTCTACTTTAGTTAATCAAGAATTTTTACTGGATCCAGATTTGACAGTTGGGGAATTTTTAATTCAAAATTCAATAGAAGTAGTGGACTTCGTTCGCTTTGAATGTGGTGAAAATACAGAACCCTCTCATTTAGAGTAAAATAAATTATAATATATAATTAGGTAGAACTGCTTATGGAATATTGTCATGAAGTTGTTAATTAATAATTTTTGTTA